>CM039476.1:0-213408 GCA_022433065.1 Begonia loranthoides
CGGAGGTCCCTTCGCAATCGGAGGTCACAAAATGTTTAGAATTTGACAATTAGAACGACGATGCGTATAAATGACAAGTTCAAAATTCAACATGTAAAAGCAAAATTAAGAATTGAAATGCAGCTGATCAAGATGAACAAGAAAATTGAGGGAAGGATAAATAATAAATTTTTCATAGACAAAACTTTGTGAAAAATGTAATTAATTGCGTTGATGAACGTCTTCTATATTTAAGATCAACGTCTTCTATATGCCCGGCTTGGGCAAGGCCAGAACAGGGGTTGGCAACCATGGCACCGGAAATGGAAAGGCCTCAGCGCACCTGGCAAACGATTGACTCAAATAATACCCACGCACAATTTCAAAGCTCATCCTCTTCGAGTTGCAGCAAATAACCCTTTTCATCTTAGAGNNNNTCTCAAAGAAATATGATTTGCACATGAAATATAAACAACATCTTCCATTAAAGTGTTAATGAATTCTATATATTCCAAAGAGTCGGATAGCAATATGTTCATTATAATGAAGATGTTCCTCCCCTTGCAAAAACAGAAAAAATTTTGGCAGTGCTCTAAATATCCAAAATGCTTTTCAAGAAAAACAATTGCACCTTTGGAAAGTAAGAACTTTGCAAAATAAAAAACATAGAAGATATAAGGAAAGAATAGGAAATAAAAGATTCAGATGGAGTCCCAATCATCATATCTTCCTCAAACAAGCAAACATTTCTACCATACGACACTGGTAGAGAGTTAAGAATTGTTTTTTTAATTAACCAGACTCCAATAATTAAAGTGAAGCAAACGATTTTCTAATGCAAAATTCACAAGCACATTAAAAGAGAAAGAGGAAGAGATAAAAAAAAAAGTTGTTACCTTAAGGAGAGAAAATCAAAGGCTGATGAGAAATCAGTGTGGGCATGGAAGGTTGAGGAAACTGGAAAATGAAACAAGATGTCTCTTGGTCTTGTTCTTGGAATGGCAATGATGGTTGTTGTGGTGGTACTGGTATTATGGCTGAGGAGGTGGCAGAAGTGTTGTTGGACTTGTCAGGAATGGCAACGATGGCTGTTGTGGTGGTACTGGTATTATAGCTGAGGAGGTGGCAGAAGTGTTGTTGGACTTGTATTTGCATTTTGGTTCTATCAATAAAAGAAATATAAATTGTAAAAACAAAGTAAAATAAAGATAAAATGGAGAAAGAACTAATGAGAAAGTCAATGATTCTATATTTCATCACAAACTAAGAATAACTCTAAGAGACAATAAATTTACAAAAACAATAGAGCATCGATATTATAAAAAAAACTACGTCGCCTTTATTGTTATTTTATGTGCATATACCGTTTTGTAATACCCTGAATTTTTGTTTCATTAGGGCTAAAAGATAATGATGATAATAGGAGTTGTATGGATGATATTAGTGATGTAACAACCCAGATTCTTAACCGTTTTTAAAAGTACGTTACCTTTACTAAAATGACAAGTTTCGGAGCTAAAATTTTCTTTTAAAAGAAATCGTTTCGTAAAAGGGGTTGTCAGAGTGCAAAAACCCGGTCGTTTCTAAAAACTCATTTTTTTCCTTCTTACAAAATAGTGAAGTACTATTACTTACGAGTTGCGGAAGCATAATTTAAACAAGAAAGTTCCACTTACGAAAACAAGGAGCTATGATTAATCCGTCTAGCGAGAAAATGACATTGAAAAACATTAATCTAAAATCTGAGGTTTTGAGGTTTCAAATAAGGCCTACATAATATTCCGAATAATACCCAAGTGAGGCAATAAGGAAAATTTAACATTCGTACAAAGAAAGCAAATCGACGTTAGCCCTTACTAAGTTCCTTCCCTATCATTTCTTTGTGTCGTACTACTACTCTGTTGGCGTCTCTGTCAGACCTATCACAGGCTCCAGTGGAATGACCTCTTTTGCAACTACTGGCATGATCACCTCGTTACCTACACTACAAGTAAGGACGTAAGCTTTTGCCCAGTAAGGAGATGAGGGAAAACAATTTATGCATTTCTCTCTTTAGTGCTTCTTGGAATGGGAGCCACCCAAACCAATTCTTTCGTTACGTTCTTTGTTCTTGGTTCTTTGCCCATACTTCGAGCTTGAGATTGGAGGTTTTCCTTTGAAATGGCCTAGTTTGATCGGCTTCTAACCTCTATGTGCATTCTAGTCCCTTTCCCAACTTGGTGAGGGTGTATCCTAGCTGTCACGCTAGATCCGAACTACCCATCTACCCTAACTCCCTATTAGTTCCCTTTTTTCGGCGTGTCTCGCCTTCTGGGTTTTTCCTCTTTCCGGCGTATCCTGCTTTTAGAATTCTTCCTTTTTCCTGCGTATCCTGCCTTTAGATTTTCTTCCCTTTCGGCGTATCCCGCCGTTAGGGTTTCTTCGGTGACAGCCGTTTCCAGTCCGTCCCAAATATTCTTGTTCTTAGCGTTTTTCTCACTCATGCATGTGGGTACCACCCCGAGGAGAGTACCTGTAACAACCTGATCCTAACTTTTCTGGTTAAGCAATGTAATTATTTTGTTAAGAATAAAATAAGTTTGATATCTATATATTACATCGTTCTAAGGATGTTATGTTGCGACGTATAATCTTGTAGGCTGTTAAATTGGCCAAGATTTAGATGAAAATACGAAGAATGATGGATTTATAGCCTTGAGGACGCTGGCTGGGGAAGTGCAGACGCCGAGGACGCACAAACTAGCGTCCGGTATGAATCTATCCTAAAACTAGTGTTCTGCGGATGAGGCGGACGCCTAAATCCATCGTCCTATTTGAATCTGTCCAATTTTTGGGACATGCGGACGATGCCATGCGGACGACTCCCTGGCATCCGCAACCAGATTTCGGACACTAAGGACGCATGTTTAGGACGCTATTTCTGTGTGATTTTTGGTCTTACGGACGAGGCGAACGACGGTACAGCGTCCGCAAGCGTCCGAAAGACAGCAGATCTGAAAAATAAAAAGTCAGAAAACAACGACGAAGTTGGCATTTTTCGAGTTAATACGCACACTTTCGGTGGAAGAAATCATGGCAGCTGCTGAGTAGCCCACCCTACTTGCATGCTTTGTCTCCTTGTCTTCTAGGTGAGCTTTTCTCTACTTAATGAAGGAAACTCTTCCCTCCCTTTTGGTTCTGGAGAGTGTTGAGCTAGTGTTTTATTGCTGGGTGTTGAAAGAGTTGGTGTTGGACGCGAGGAGCTATTTTAGGACACTCGACTTAAGGTAAGGAATGAGTTGTCTTGGCCTTGTGCCCTACACCCAAGTAATTGTTGTTATGAGTTGTTATTTTTCTGGTTTACTGGTTTTGATTTCTCTTCTGGTTTTCTGTCAAGGAAATGTTTAAGGAATAGGATGGAAGTTTAGTAAAGTAAAAGAAGAAGAAATGATATTGTGATGCTATTCGCTAGTGATGATATTGACAAATTCACAAGGATAGAGTACTAAACCAAGGACTTGATCATATGAGATGTAGGATGTTTCCAAAAGCTTCTTTCCTTGCTGTAATTGAATTGTTGAATTTCCATGTTATGATATGAACTTCCATGTTATGATATGAATGATGAATGACAAGTAGATTCCAAGACAAAGAAAGAAAAGATGAATGAAAGATGGAATGGCATGGCTGAACTGTTAAGAAATAGGGATTTTATTTCTGTCAATGACTGCTGTTAAAGGATACAAATTTAAAAGTATGATTATAGATGCTAGTTTTCACTGGTTTTGTAGTAAGTTTGTTGGTTTGAAACACCCTTTGGCTGAACATGTTAAGGAAACTATACCAAAGGGTCTAATGTGGCTGAACATGTTAGGAAACTATACCATAGGGTTTAATGTGGCTGAACATGTTAGGAAACTATACCATAGGGTTTAATGTTTTGTGAAATAAAGCATGATTTGTACAACCTAAAACTACTATGTGACACTGATGTAATTAGAATTGAAAAGTATGGGAAGTATGTTGTGATGGATGTTCTTTCTTATGGGAGTTAAAGCATGCTTAACTACTGTTTGTGTTGATATTCTCATCGATTTTTCTCGTTTCGAAAGCATGATAGACATTTTACTGCTAAATTCGGTACTATCAGAGAATGATTTAAATCGTTAATTTTTCTTATGTAGAAGTGATGTTAATGTAAGATAGCATAACCTGTGTTTATTGTGAAACCATGTTCTGTTTAAACCCTGTTCTGTTTCAACGATAATATTAAGAAGCATGCAATGATTTTTCAGTGTTTGTTGTGGATTCCTTCCTTTTGAGTAATTTGAAGAAGGCAACGTCCAGATGTTCTGCCAAAACTAATTTTGAGAAAAAAAAATGGTCTTTTTACTTTTCAAACGAGATGCCTAAATTATCATGAATCATGTCTGCCTTCTATTAAAATCAAAGCATATGGAGGATTCTATGGTCATCTATAGTCTTTCTTAAACCTTGGATATTGCTATAAACATTGACTCTATTTGGGCCCTTATAAATTTTTTTCCTTCTTCTTTTTTTGTTATTGATCTTCTTACGTACAAGTTTAAATCTTCGTCCTCATTTCCTCTAAGTAAGCATTTTCCATTTGTATGAGTTTGTAGAGTTAGGTAAATTGAGAAGATTTATGCTTTACATCTTATGTAAATTCTTACTGTGACGCCCACAAGATAGAGACAAGGGAGGGAGAAGATAAAGAAATGAGCGAAGAGGGTCCAAAGCTCTACACCAATCCACCCAAGAAAGGTAGGATCAAAATGCATAACCCATTCCATAATTTTGCGTAGACCTCTTATGTCTCTGCGATGCTCTTGATTGACAGAGAATCTTGTGCTTAGTTTTGGTTTGGTGGTGTTTGAGGATTTGGTATCTGATTGATTGATTGCTTACTCTCGTTTTGTGAAAATAGGCCCAATTAAGCAATTCCAAGAGTATCATCCCACGGTTAAGTTGTCGTATACTTTATTTTGTATAAAGTTGTGGCATGCAAAGTATAATGTAGAAAATAGGTTTAATGGCTAGACTTGAAAACCAGTTCTCTCTGTGTTCAACCAGTGATGTACATTTTTAATCCCCAGCATATAAAACCCTAATATATCATCTTTGACCCGGACCACAACATATAACAGACTGTTATGTTTACTTGATTTAATTTTTCTAACTTGATTTTGAACTTGGTAATCTTTTCTCTAATGATTTTGAACTACGTGATATATATGTATTGAGTTTTATGGATAAATTGAAGGCGAGGGGCAAATTATTGGCAGTTGAAATGTAGAAGTTTATAATCCGTTAACCTCTATCTTAATACAAAATTGTGTATTATGTTAATCTTTTATCCGTGCAAATTAAAAATAAATTTTGAGTAGATTCGGGCATACTATTCTCTCCGTTAAGCACTTCTCAAAGAAAAAACACATGGATACATGTATTTGTATTTTCCTTTTATGTGAAGCATTGACAGTTTTTTCTTTTTATTTGGGAGATATAAAGCTTGAATTGATTTTGTATTTTCCTTTTTTTTTGACAGGAACTTCTATTGTACGAACTGAATATGAATATTGATTCTGACTTTGATCGAACAATTTTAAATTCATTGAAGTCTATGCCAATGGAATCTGAAAGTTCCACGGTCATCCAAGTAATTCGTCTCTTATGCTGTTGATACTCCTCGATCAGCCAACCCGGTGACTTTTATGAGCAACATGCTTTATGCTTGCTCTATTCTATACAAGACACGGTTGCCGCTGGTGTTGACATTAACTCAGAGCCTTTCCCTTGCGTTATTGTGAGTTAGATGATGGAGAGAAGGATGACTTTGGCAAAATCACTCTGTTTGCGGATGGGATGTAATGATCGATGAAGAAAGAGATGTTGTCCTCTCTCTTGGATAGTTGTAAGTTGTTAATATCTCAATTTTTTATGTGTATATTTTATATTCTTTTACAATATTGGTTAATGTTCATATTATCAATTGGGGACTTTTATCATCCCTCATCTTTCTATTACAACCTTAACCGCGTGACAATTGACATAATGAATAGAAATCAGCTCTCAAACACACATGATGAAATCAAAATAGCGTTGGTGAATTGATAATAATATTTAAATATGAATAATTTATTTCATGAAAATATAATTTAATATTTTGTATAAAGTTGTGGCATGCAAAGTGTAATGTAGAAAATAGGTTCAATGGGGCTAGACTTGAAAACCACTTCTCTCACTGTGCGCAAATAAGTGATTTACATTTTTAATCCCCAACGTATAAAACCCTAGTATATCATCTTTGACCCAGACTACAGCACATAACAGACTGTTATCTTTACCTGGTTTAATTATTCTAGCAATTTCTAACTTGATTTTGAACTTGGTAATCTTTTCTGTGATGATTTTGTACTATACTGAGCTGATAAAATGAAAAACGTGATATGTATGTATTGAATTTTATGGATAAATTGAAGGTGATGGACAAATTATTGGCAGTTGAAATATAGAGATTTATAATCCGTTAACCTCTATATTAATACAAAATTGTGTATTATGTTAGTTTTTCCTCCGCAAATTAAAAATAAATTTTGGGTAGATTCTGGCATACTATTCTCTCCGTTAAACACTCCTCGAAGAAAAAACACATTTAATTCATGGATGCATGTATTTGCCTGTTAATATGTATTGCTTTTAATATATCATGGTGCATGGTGGTGTTTGAGATACTTGTTTATTTGGGAATTGCTTTATGTTGTTACTCGGGATTTATGATTTTGAGGGTTTCAAAGGATTGGAATTACATGTCTTTAATATTGAGGAAAATATGATTTATATATTTTTGGTGGGCTGTGTTAGTATTGATGTATCATTTCGACAATATTTTAATAGTTATAGAAACTGTTTTATTTTCTATTTGCCTCTTTCAATACCCGCCTCCTCTTCCTAAAATTTTTATTTGTTTACTTTTGTTTTTACAATTACAGTACCATTAAGAGGGGGCCTTTTTACTTGAAGTTGTGCCGGGTATACTGCGCTCTGATACCATCGCTCTTTATTTTATTGTTAGTCTTCAATTTAGCATTGGAATCTGATTGTGTATTAGCGTCTGAATGTTCCCAAAATTGGGATAGAGTCAATTCGGACAGGGCTATTACTCGTCCACAGTCGTCTGAAATTGTCCAAGATAGAACAAATTTGATGCGGACGAAGTTAATTATCATCCGCAAGTCCACGACACAGTGCAGTCAAGACAAGAATTCTCGTTCTGAATCGTCCCAAATCCTAAGGGCGATGCACCAAACATTTGCAGATGACATGACTCGTCTACAGTGTCCGCAAACACTCTGGATAGCGTTTCCTCATGTTTTTTTCACTTAACTCCTATCCCGTAACACTTCCCCCGTAATTACACGTCACAGTTAACGCGTAAAAATACAAAATGTAATATCCTCATACTCCCAACACTTCGATTACATCACGTATACGGGAAAAACATAACGGAATTACTTCTCGACTTAACACCTTAGAACGTTCTCGGTAATACCCCGATAATAATCTAACTTAAAATATCGGGGTATTACACCACCTCTTCCACGACCACGTCCTCGTCCACGCCAATTTTATTGGCTACTCTCACCCTTCTCTTCATGATTATTTCTGCGATCGCGTCCTCCACCGCGACCAAAACCATGACCTCCATGCCCACATCCTCTTCATCGATTGTGTTACGTGTACATTACCTTATCCTCCTTGATAGTCGTCTTCATTTGTAAGGCCTACTCCAAGACTTCTTGTGCTTTCTTCTTTTTCCTTTGTTCATGTGTCTCAAGAGAGCCCGGAAGTTCATCGACTGTCATCTCTTCCAAATTCTTCGACTCCTTAATTGCGCATACAACATTCTCAAAATTCTTGCTTAATGACCGAAGAATATTCTCGTCGACTCTTGCATCCGTGAGGGTTTCTCCGTTGCGTTTAAGTTGATTCACCACTGTTTGCACACATGTTATGTAGGTTGACGTGTCTTTTGACTCCTTCATTTTCATGGCCTCCAACTTGTCATGAAGAGTTTGAAGCTGCACTTGTTTAACTCGGTTGGCACTCTTGAACACCTTTTGTAAAGTGTCTCATACTTCCTTCGAAGTTGTTGCACCAACAATCTTCTCAAAACCCGACTCATCTACTGGTTGAAACATGAGTGATGTTGTCCTTCATTCGTGTTTCTTTCAATGCTTTTAATTGATTTGTTGTTAAGGCGTTAATGGCTTCCGTCTCTGTGAAACCAGTCTTGACTACTTCCCATGCATCTTGTGCACCAAACAACACACGCATTTGAATGCTCCAATTGTTGTAGTTCGTCTTGGTGAGTCGTGGCAACGACATTTGTGTCAATGGTGTCCTCCCATGGTTCGACATGGCTCTGATACCAATTTGATAAACAAATGGAGTGTTTGTTTTGGAGAGAAAGGAAGATCACTACTCCAAGACTTCTTTAAGATTTGTATTTAATTCTCTTTGAAATTTGAAATTTGTTTTGATTTATACACGATGATATAAAATGTGTTTGATTATTCTTTCTACTGTAGAATTCCTTCCAAAGTTACATTCTTTGGTATTGACCAATACTAGGCTTGTCAACTTGGTTGAAATTGATCCTCTGACTTCCCTTCCAAAACTTCACTTTTTTAGTTCGTTGGATAACAATATTATATAAAAAAAGCAAGCCTAATTTGCAGATCGTGTGTGATCTATAAATTAAAGTGACTTTGAGTTTTTAATTTCAAGAAAGTAAAAAATGAGGTATATTTTTCTCCTAATCATGTGATTGTGCTTTTGCTAAAGAGAATTTAAGGGAGTTTTTTGTTTTCTGGTAGAGTTTCTGTTTTAGTACAATTCATTTTTTGGTAAAAAAAGAATATAACTGAATTTTGGAGTTTAATTACGTCAGAAGCAAAGTAATGTTTAGACAAGGCCGTTAGCATTACCTATACCCCTATTCTCTATTCTGACTATGATGAAAATGGATTTGAACTTGTTGGAGGGAGTAAGCAGTCTTTCGGAGCGCCAGCTGACAGCGGGCATTCTTCCCCATGTCTCCGATTGAGGTAAGAAATTCTGTCCGTATTTTTTTTTAATAAGGAGCTCACAGCTCAAATTAAGACCCTCAAGAAAGACTTTACGAAGTTGCAAGCTGATAAGAAGCAAATATCTGTTTTGAGGACAGAGATTGATGGCCTTCACCGGGAACGAAAGCATGCTAGGTTAGCCTTAACATTCCTTAAGATCTGAGTGCTTCTATTTTTTGCCAAGCCGAGAGCTTAAACTTGTTAAGATGGTTTTCGTGGTCCATAGTATAATTGCTTCTTGTTGTGTAGGACCATGGCTAACTATGAAAAGCAGTCAAACATTGAGTTGATGGAACATAGACAAGCCATGGAGAAGAACTTGGCTTCCATTGTCCGTGAAGTTGAGATGTTTTGAGCAGAGCTTGCTAGTGCTGATGATAGACCTTGGGGAGTTGGTATGTTAGTCTTTCCTCCGTGCATAATAAAAAAAAATTTTTGGTTGATTCTGGCATGCTACTCTCTCCATTAAACACTCTTCAAAGAAAAAACACATTTAATTCATGGATGCATATATTTGTCTGTTATGTTGCATAATATGCATGGCTTTTATTGAGTATGAAAAGTTTTACTTGTAATCTAGTTTTTGTAAAAAGAAAATTAATTTAACGAGCTTTATTCCAATTCAAAATGAGGGAGGAGTAGTCCTGTGTTGTTGTTGGTGAAGCTTATCTGCATGCCGAGTCTGCCAAGAATTTCAAAGAAAAAATTGACAATTATTATCGAGTAAACATGTAGTATCGAGTAAACATGTAGTAATGGATATATTTGTCTGCTTAGCAACAGTGAAATTAATATTGTCTCAAACATTGGTAACTGACTCTTTATCGTCAAAGATAATAACATTACGATCTTAGCATGTGTGCTTGTGATGTTCACGTTTTTCATTATTTGTTTCCCGATGTGCGTCAAAGGCATGGGCTTGGGCGAGTTACCATGCGAGTGAATTTAGAATCGTAATGATCAAAATTTATTCTCTTGATGCTCAAAGTTTTACCTTTCTCCTTCTACATTCATTCAGGATTTTAGATAACCTTCCGGTTGCTGTTCTTTGACAAAGGAGAGATGGCCAGGGAACAACCTATAATCACTGGTTTTTCGACTGATCACTAGGCGAATAAAAAAAGCCGGCCAGAACACACAATTTTACCAGGCATGGAAGAAAGTGGGAGACAGTAGGTAAGAGGAAACTGGTCTTTTTAGGTTCTGGTCAGTCACTCCAAAATGATCCTTATGTTTAGGTCACAGTTATAACAAGGGATCTCCGATGAACGACTCCGAAATCATGAACATAGATTACTTTCATTTCTTTTTAATGCTCAAATTAAGAACTCAGGAAGTTTTCTTTAGTGTTTATTGATTTAGCATCCATTTTACTTGAATATCTGAATAAGAACGTGTTTCTGGTTTTTCCGTAAGATCTACGCCTGTCAAGATCAACTGATTGCTATACGAATAAAAAGAAGCACTCCAGGCCTCACAATTTTGTATTAAGATATTTGACCCAGAATTCTTAGATGCCTACACAGTGTAGCTAAACTCTAAAAATAGAAACGCCATCAAGAACATGATATAAAAACCATGAAAAGAAGCTCTATTTAGCTTTGCATATTATTTACAATGAACTCAAATAAACTTAATTCTAAAACCCGACAAAGACGAAGTTAATTCTGGTTATCTTGGAGAGCAACCAATCAGGGGACGAAGCAAACCATTCTTCGTTATTGACAACCGCATCCATGTGATGCCATATATCAATTTTTGATGAGGTTTCCTTGAGTGTTTTCTTCGTAATAATGAACTGAGAATAAGAGCCATGGTTGTAGAAGGGAAATTTTATTCAAAAGATTGTTGTTCAAGATTTCTTCTTCAACGATGTTTCTTGTGCTATTCTTAAGAATGTTTTGATGGTTTCATTTTCTTTCGTTCTACAGTAGACGAAGTTGCTCACAAAGAGTGTGCAACTTCGTACATTTATTTCGATCAAACAACAATCTTTTGAACAATAACAAAAATATCTTTTGTTCAAAAGATCGTTGTTCGTACACTATGGAACGAAGAAAAAAAATACCTTCAAGACATTATGAAGAGTAGCACAAGAAACATCGTTGAAGAAGAAATCTTGAACAACAATATTTTGAATAAGGTTTTCCTTTTGCATCTCTGGCTCTTATTCTCAGTTCATTATTACGAAGAAGACACTCAGAGAAAGCTATCAAAATTGATATCTGGCATCACATAGATGCGGTTGACAATGATGAAGAATGACTTGCTTCGTCCCCTGATTGGTTGCTCTCCAAGATAATTAAAATTAACTTCGTCTTTGTTGGGTCTTAAAATTAAGTTTATTTCAGTTCATTGTAAATAATATGTAAAGTAGGGGTGTTCTGTTCGGTTTTGATGTGAAATCAAACCAAACTAGTCGGTTTCGGTTTTAAAATTACAAAACCGGAATCGGTTTTAGAAAAATCAGAACCGAGTCGGTTTCAGTTTTAAAATCTTGGTTCTGGTTTCGGTTCGGTTTCAGTTTTTTCTTTATTAATTCTTTTTTAAATATTATAATAAAAATTGTATAAAAATTATAAAAACATAATTAATAACAACAAAATTATTCTTCCTCTTCTCTTTTCAAAACAAAATTTTGTCCAAAAAATAGTTATTAGGTCTTTTGGAGCTAAAATCACTTCAGAGGCTGAGGCACAAATGACCGAATATGGAATTTCAAAAACAAAAAAACACTATAAACGTATTTATGTGGTTCGGTTTCGGTTTTTCGGTTTTGAAAAACTAAAACCGGTAACCGAACCAAAACACTCGGTTCTTACAAAAGAGAATCTTATTCGGTTTTTTTAATAGAAAAAACCTTATTTGGTTTTGATTTTTTGATCGGGGTTCGGTTCGTCGGTTCGGTTTTGAACACCCCTAATGTAAAGTTGAATAGAGCTTTTTTTCATGGTTTTTATACCATGTTCTTGATGGCGTTTCTATTTTTAGAGTTTAGCTACACTGTGTAGGCATCTAAGAATTCTGGATCAAATATTTTAATACAAAACTATGAGGTGTGGACGGCTTCTTTTTATTCGTATAGCAATTAGTCGATCTTGAAAGACGAGTAGATCTTACGGACAAACTAGAAACACGTTCTTATTTAGATATTCAAGTAAAATGGTTGCTAAATCAATAAACATTAAAGAAAATTTCATTGAGTTCCTAATTTGAGTATTAAAAAGAAATGAAAGCAGTCTCTAGGATGGCAGAAGAACTATTACATTAGCGTTGTTGCTGGTGCTAACATCAGAAGCTCACTTGTGGTGATGTCTAAAGGTGTGGTTGCTGTAACGATTTCATCCTGATCATTTATTATTCTTTCCTTTTTATGGTACCTCTAAGAAACTGTGTTTTTGCTTCAAAAATTCTTGTCATTTATCCTTTATATTGACTGTATTTATATAAGGTCTACTCATGAAATCTTATTCTCAGTCATTTATCACTTTACATTGACTGTATTTATATAAGGTCTGTGCTCTTGAATTCTTAGGCCTCTGCCACAACAATAGCTACAGATGGAATTTTATGTGACTTAAGTCTGTGTTTCGATGGTCATATGCATTCCAGAAGTTGCCAAGTCTATTGGTTCAATGGTTTTTATTTTTTTCCCCTGCTACTAAAGCCGTTGCCCAATCATTGCAGGTACCCAATACACTCAACAGTCTTACAAAGTGAGCGACTCTTTCCCCTTTAAGTGGATAAATAAGAAATGGAGGGAGGGAGGGATTTCAGAAGGATTGAAATTAACTTTTAACATTTTTAGTTAAATGAAGCTAAATGTTCTTTGAAACAATCAAGCACAACATCTAATTGTCTTTTGACTCTTTGAAAATATACTGCTAAAGAATATTATCACTGCATGCCTAGCAATATCAGTCACGAACACAACACAACTCCCTAGTTTTAGAAAGGGTCTCAAACTAACCAATAAAATTCTATCAAAGGAACATGCAATCAAGTAATACAAAAAAAGAAAAAATAGATCTAGAGTGGTGTCAAATGTGTTTCTTTGCTAGAAAAAATTTATGGTATATATATATGTGATCAAAAAAGATACTTGAAATTTGAAAAATTTTAGACAGCACATGGAATTGGTTTGGAATCGAGAACCGCATGGTTGGTTCCAAGAGATCTGAAACCGGAATCGAGAACCGGTTTGCCCACCCCTAGCGCTGGTCTTCACCATTTTAGAACTTCATCTTTCTCTCTTGTTTTTTCTTATATTTTTGCAAACTCTTGTTTTTTCTTTTTTTTTTTTTTTTTTTTTTTGCAGATTTTAGGTACCTTGTGTCTTCCTCTCTCTCAGTGCTGACTTTCGCCATTTTAGATCTTCATCATTCTCTCATGTTTTTTCTTTCAAATTTCAGGTACTTTGTGCTCTCCTCTCCTTCAGCGCTAACGACCATTTTAGATATTCATCTTTCTCTATTGTTTTTTTTGCAGACTCTTGTTTTTTCTTTTTTTTTTGCAGATGTTGTCTTTCGAATAATTGAGATCTCCTGTTTATTATTTCGAATAATAATAATTAATATTTGATATTGTTCTTTTGCATTGTGTTGTTTTTTAATCTATACATTTTTGCTTTGTGTTTTTTCTATGTCAGATCACAAACATGATGCAGCAAGAGCTGAGAATGCTCTAACCCTATCCTATGGCAGTGAGCTAATTGGTATGCATAGAGATTGGAATCTGGAGCTGCAATCTTGTCGGGAGTTTCCACATACGAGTTCACAAGAAAGGTACAATTTGATTTTCATGCTTTTGCTTCGTCATAGGGTTACACTTCACCTATGCTTGTTCTTTGAAACATTACTTTTATCTGTAAGATGTCATTAGGATTTTACGGGATTGAGCTCTGTGCAGTTGCAGACACGAAGCATCAAGGATATCCTGGTTTCAAAGAGTTCATCACAGTTATGCAGGTTATAGAACCTATATTATGGAAATACTATTTATATTTTTGTCTTATTTGATTTTGTAGATTGTCTGTGTGTTGCAATCTGGAAGAAAAGTTAATATCATCAGAGAGAAAATTACCAAGTTCAAAATCAAGTTTGAAATAGCTAGAAAAGTTAAACCAGGTAAAAACACTTGATTTTGAAATCTATTGAATCAGGATTCAATAGACGGATTAACCAATAATTTCCTTCTTGGTGAATCAGGATTCAGGCGGAGCAACTGGGCGAGCGTCGAGTGGAGGCAGAGGTGAGAAGGCGAGCGTCGACTTCGATAGGAGGCAGAGATGACTGCCGACTAGGAAGAGGGGACGACAGTGTTTTTGACGAGGGATGATAAAAGTCCCCAACACATAATATGTACATTAACCAATATTGTAAAAGAACATAAAATATATATTTTTATTTTCACATAAAATAATGGGCATGATATTAACAACTTACAACTATCCAAGAAAGAGGACAACATCTCTTTCTTCATCGCTCATTACATACAAGAAAAGATACTAGCATTGTTCTTCAAGTTGATTCAGTTTCATCATTTTATCAGAAACACAGGCTATATCAGGTTTCTTCAATGGAAGATTCATCCAAGTCTCTGCCATGATAATCTCTTAATCGTATTTGTTATGTTTAAATCCTGGTTATGTTGAATCTGGAAAAGTTCTCTTAATTTTATTTTTCATGTATAGGAGGACTATAGTATAGTATCGACTTTGATCATCCCTGTTAAGGCGTGTCGGTGTTGTTGTGGTAGCACATATCTTGCCGACACAGGAAACACAAAGGTGAACTTGTAAAAGAATAAATTTATGATTACCTTCTTCTTAATGTTTATATTGATTTGTTGTTTGTTTCTTTGTTTACTACTACTACTACTCAATCGATTTAAATGGTGACTAATATTTCTGTTAATTGTTTAACTCCAGTTTTATCCTCTTTCGTTTCTCTAAATGGCGGACAAATCTGAGAGAGAGAAAGAGAGGGAGAGGAAGAGTGAAAGAGAGAAAATTGCTGGAAGTTGATGGACATCGCCCACACTCCCATTTGCCTCAATCTCACCTTCACCCAATGAAGTTCTTGCTGGAAGATGACGAGCACTCCATTTGAACGCCCACCGAGCTCATTTTGATCAGCATCCAGTCATCTATGTGCCACCTTCGGCGAAGTGATTCAATTCTGGGGCTATTGGACCCAACTTTCACCTGTCTGAGGTGTTTTTCTTAGAGTAGCCACCGTCTCTGGGGCCATGGCACCCAACTTTCAGCTGTCTTAACGTGTTTTTATTAGAGCAGCCATCGTCGCAGGTTCAGTTGTTTCTCCATCACCTTCAACAAAGTCCAAAAATAGGGTGGCAGCTCTACCACGCTGCGAAGCGGAATGAAATTGAAAATTCAGTATTTTATTTGATAATTACTCAAAAATTTAAAAAAGTAACCATTTTTCAATAAAATAATTAATCATTTAAAAAATAATTGAAAAGGTAAAAATTAACCCAAAAGAAAACTAAATTATTATTATTTTAATAATTCATATAAATAATTATTTTAAATTCATATTAAATAACAATAAAATACTAAAATGATTAATAATTATTTGTACAAAATTATGTGAAAACATTTTATTTATATTAAAGTTGTTCAAAATAGATGAAAAAAACGTTTTCCAATACTTTTTCATTTTCAAAATAAAATCAATATTAATATCAATTTTTATACTATTTATTTTTTATAATTTAGTGTTTTATTTGTAGGAAAAATTATTTAGTAATTTATAATTTAGTGGTTAATTTTCCTAAAAATTATAAATTTTTTACATGAAATTAAAAAAACAATTCGGGTAAACAATTGAGTTTATATGAAGGGCAATTTTAGAGGGAGAATCTGTCGTCATCTTCATCTCCATCTATGGCGTAATCATATTCATCTTCATCTTCCACATCTATCTCTTCATCTTCATCTTCATCTTCATCACAAACCATGGTTTTGCTCCCATTATTTTTATCCTTCAAACCAGTGCTCAAAATTACAGTTTCCCCTCTAGACATCTTCATATCCTGCCTTAGTTTATCCATGTTCTCCTTTCTTCTTTCTTCTTCCAAACGCTGCTTCTCTGCCCTTCTCTTGTCAAGATCAGCCCTGAAAATATAAAAATTCTAAGGAAAATTACATAAAAATTACCAACAATTGGAGAAAGGAGACATGAAAAGATCAAGTACGACTTGTAGGTTTCCATGTACTCCTCGGCACTTGTTTCAATGGCTTTAAAGAAGGCATCAATCCCAGCACCAGAAACTGCAGACACGCCAACAGATCTCAAGTTCTTATAAAACTCTTCCAACGCAAGGGAAAGGCTGTGAGTTAATGTTGCTGTATATGAATGATCTGAACTCACAGCCGCTTGAAACGCCTCAAAGTCCTCCATCCACTACACGGCATGATGATTTCAAGTATAACAAACGAAACAAGCCCAAATTCACTTCATAGAGCATGAAAATGATTTAAAAAACAGAGACAACAATGCAGCACAAATCAACAGAAAAGATTCGCTCAAAATTTAAAAGATTGCATGGTATCTCACCCAGGAGGACAACAAACAATCTCTGAATACAACTAAACTATTGATTCACTTGTTCATCTTCCCACCATTGAATGGTTATATGCATTATGATAGTCAAATTCTTGAGTTGAGGAAAATACAACATCCCTTTTAGTTTTGAAAGTCAATATAGCACGCCAGCAAATCAAATTGATAACAAATTTATCAACCAGCCGAAAATAAATAAAATTTTAGTACGCCTAACATGAAGAATGCACTTTGCAAAAAAAGTACCTCTAAAGCAAACTCGTGCTGAGCTACATCTGTCTTATTGAATGCCAACACCAGCGGCAAACGTGTCTTGTATAGAATAGAGCAAGCATAAAGCATGTTGCTCATAAAAGTCACTGGGTTGGCTGATCGAGGTGTATCAACAACATAGACAATTACAGTTGGAAATGTTGAAGCAAAAGCCTCCGTAATGATGGCTCCAGAAGCAGACCAGGTGAATATCTCAATTTGCCCAGGTGTATCAACAAGAACATAATCCAGTTGATCAGCCCGTTTTTCAATAACTGAGACAACCTGAAATTAGGCAGTCAAAAAATAAACTAAGTGAAGCTAAATAGAATTGGAAGGATGGAAACAAATTGAGACACGCAATAAACATGGAAATGATAATACTTCTAATCTATAATGAGTCAATCAATGCATTCAGTGCCTCTGATCTTTCAAAAATTTTGGAAAGCCAAAGATTATTAGTATGGTCCAATAAGATGATTATCATGAACATAGAGCCAAACTTTCCACAAATCTTACCTCATCGAATTTTGTGGCAAACAAGTTGAGTGAAGTCAAAATTCCTCCGTTAGGCCCAAGATTAAATTGCTTCATCACTTCCTTATATCGAACAGTATCTCTGATATCTATATTTGCACCAAATGGTAGGGTCATCACGGCAGGGTCAAGATTCATTACATAACCCCTAATATTTGAGGCTTGCGTATGACAAACTAGCCGATGAAGAAATGTCGTCTTGCCACTTCCTAAGCAAACATGCACAGTAATTTTCAACCTTTTAATCTTGAAAATGTGAAGAAAAAACAGTAAGAAAATAACTATCCAAGCACATAGAACAACATGAAATAGTGAATCAAGAAGTAATATATTAAATTACCTGCCATTCCTATTACAATAATAATAACAGGTTTTCTCTTGAAGCTGGTTAATGAACCTTCCATCTGCCCTGATGATGACTCAGCAATAATTAGCTTCTCCATTGAATCAGCAAGCTCCTCTTTTCCTTTACCCTTCTCCTTTAGAATATAAAAATATGCAAAGACTATTAATTTAAAACTTCCATACTCCAAGATTTTTTGAAAATAAAAGACGATGGGAAATGAAATTTTTTCCTTGCAACTATAACACTCTAAAGCATGACAAAGTACTAAACTTTGGAGAATTGTATTTCTCCTTTTCTTTCTTTTCCTTCGAATCACAATAATTACATCTCCAATAAAACAAATTATCAGTACACAATAAAATAAGAGACGAATTACTTGGATGACCGTGGAACTTTCAGATTCCATTGGCATAGACTTCGATGAATTCGAAATTGTTTGATCAAAGTCAGAATCAATATTCATTTTCAGTTCGTACAGTATAAGTTCCTGTCAAAAAAAGGAAAATACAAAATCAATGCAAGCTTGATATCTCCCAGATAAAAAGAAAAAACCGTCAATGCTTCACAAAAAACCACAAAGTGAAAAAAAAAAAGAAAGGAAAACAAACAAAATGAAGAATCACAATTAGTAGTTAAACAGGAAATAAGACCGCTAACATTTGAAACTGATTAACTAGTTCTAAAAATAACAACAATCCTCTATAATTGCAGGCACCGCATTCCTCAACTCATCGCTTCGGTTCACACACACAAAAGTTCCAAACCAAAACTAATCACTACTCTCAGCTTGCAATAGAGAGATATATATATAAAGAAACACCTGAACAATATGGGTTAGGCTATGTCTGTGTGGGGCTTAGCTTTTTATCTACCTGCTTGCAAAACTGAATGGATTAGGAGGCTGGGTCTATTTCTTGGCGAACTGGGTTAAAGGTTTCACATTTATATGGGTTGTCTGAGGTAGGCTGCGATGTAACAACACCCATCCCACTCCACAGACCCAGTAAAAACCAGCCAACACTAGGTGTGGAATTAATTTGGTTTGGTTTCAGTTTTAGATTGAATTAGAACCGAACTGACTCAGTTCAATTTTGAAAATAGATAGTTGAAACCGAACTGAATCCACTGAAAAACCAATTAAAGACCAAACCTCGATTTTTGGAATTCCTCATTTTGGTTTCAGTTCAGTTTTTGGTTTTCTATTTTCGGTTTGGGCTCTATAAAACCAATTAAAGACCAAACCTCGATTTTTTGGAATTTCTCAATCCTCAGTTTGATTTCAGTTCAGCTTTTGGTTTTCTATTTTCCGTTTGGACCAGGTTTGGGCTCTGTTTTTCTATTTCGTGTTTCGGTTTGAGCTCGGTTTTGATATATTATCACTTGCAACAAAACCAAATTTCTATCGGACGATGAATTGATATTTTCGAAATTAAAGCAGAGACAGAAATCGGGTGTTGGTTTGCTCACCGAAAACAAAGGCGTGTTACTCAGGTTGAAGCTGCCCTGTCGCCCGCGCTTGGAGTGCTCGGACAGGACTGAAGTCCCAGCTTGAAGGGTCGCTGGACGGAGTGCACGAATCGTCAGAAATCCCGAGTCTCCTGTCTCGATTCACTCTCCCTCACCGAACCGCCTTGGACGAACCACACCTTCCCTCGCAATACCTCCTCGGACGGAGGGCCCGCTCACCCACTCGGAATGCCTCTCTCGCCAAGTCTGCTGGGCAAATGAGAATGAGAAGAAACCCTATTTCCTCTTTAGCTTCTCTTTTCTTTTTAAAAACTCTCTTTTTAATTCTTTACTTTAATAAAAAATTTCCATCTTTCATCGTTTAACTTCCTTTGCTCACACGTTTATATCAAATATACATACCATATTTTTATTTTTACTTATTTTGATAATCCCTCACTCACATTTATAATTTTAATTTAATTCTTTAATTTTATTTGTTAAATAAATTTTTTGTTCATAAATTTTCAATTTTGTCTATTAGATTAACTGACCAAAATTTCACACATGGTCACCACGCAACAGTCCAGTTCAACTTTTCAACGTTATGATCGATTTTAACGCAAAAAATTTACCCATAGAATTTACTCCCTTGAAAAATTCTCAAGTTTTGCAGTATACATAGTATTTATTTGGATTTTAAAGTTTATTATTACCGCAAATTGAAATCTCGCAATCGTTATATGGATTGTGGCTCATCACAAGTGAGCTATGACTGGGTAATTTATACAAATCTTTTGTAATAATTTATCAAACCTTAGGTTGAGCGATCGGGTCTTCTTCAAAGGACCGGGTCGTTTGGCCCAACGTTTCTGTCTGGCCCGTCTCTAGGTTGTGAAAGTTGCAATTGTTGAGTGATGGTAGAAAGAGAGGCTCTCAACTCATCTATTAGTCTTTGAGTGCTAGATTCAACTTCTGCAATAGGTGGGAGGGGCGACAGTTGTACAATTGACTCATGCGTTTGAGAAGTATTTGCTCTACTCTTCGTCATCATCGTTAAAGTTAGGCTCTTATACCAGATTATGGGCTTCGGGTAGTGTTCAAGAGAATTTTGGAGGCAAGCGATCAACCTGTAGCTAAGGAGCGGTCGACTGGAAAACAAACAAGTTCAAAAATCGCTTTTGGATGATTTGCGATCGACTTGATGAAAAGTAGTGGTCGACCAGAGCTCTTTAAAATTGAATTTGCTTAACTTGTGGTTGACCTATGAACAATGAGAGGTTGACCTGATCTAGAAAAAAAAATTGCGCACTTGATTTCGCGTTTCACAATTGTTCAAGAAGAATTCCGAACACACAGACTAGACCTTCGATTCTAGAACTCCAATGGCTTCTTCACAGAAAATCGAACACTTTTAAAAGTCTTAAAGATTGAATTCATGCCACAAAAAATCAAAGAGAAAACAAGGAAAACAAGCAAGTTAGTAGAAAATTGCTAAAATCTACCCTTTCCTACTCTAAGTAAATCATCCCACAAGAAGAAAACACTCCAACTTAATAACTTGTGAGCGTCAACAACTCCGATGTGAATTTGCTCCATGAATGAAACAAGGGAGTTGCAGTAAAAAATGATTACTAATTCGACTCTCAAAAAGAATTAAAAACCAGAACACAAATTGACAATTGAGAACAATCGAGCGAATTGTAAGTTTTTGCTTCAAAGAACAAAAGAAAGAGGCAAACCTCTGGTTTTTATTCAAAACAGCGAGAAAAAAACTTTAAGGTGAGCTTAAATAGCTCCTCCAAAATTAGAGTTTGCAAGTGTTGAGAATCGAACACGAAACGGAAAAGAAAACTGTGAAATGAGGGACACCAAAATTTACGTGGAAAACCCTAACAGAAAAAACTATGGGCAGAGGAGAAATTGCTAATAAAGAAATCAAGGTACAATGAGTTTGCGACTCAAGTATCAATATATAGAGAAAATAAATAACCCTAATAATGGATATGAGCCCAACCCGGCCCAACTAGAATTTGAGTCACTCCAAACTCTAACAATCTCCACTTTGACACGAATTCCACATGAAAGATTCAATGCAAGCTTCTCGAATCCAGAAAACTGAACTGTAACAACCCGATCCTAAC
This sequence comes from Begonia loranthoides, assembly GCA_022433065.1. Taxonomy (NCBI): domain Eukaryota; kingdom Viridiplantae; phylum Streptophyta; class Magnoliopsida; order Cucurbitales; family Begoniaceae; genus Begonia; species Begonia loranthoides. Next base: position 21,422 of record CM039476.1, read on the forward strand.
TTTTCTGGTTAAGCGATGTAATTATTTTGTTAAGAATAAAATAAGTTTGATGTCTGTATATTACATCTTTCTAAGGATGTTAGGTTGCGACGTATTACCTCGTAGATGTCTAGGATGGACGAGATTCGAAGAAAATGTGATGAAATGATGAAATTATAGGCGTTGCGGAGGACTGGCCAGCGGACGCTGACGCTGCGGATAATTAAATTGGAGTCCGCATTGAATCTGTATGAACAGGGAGCATCCTGGCGATACATGCAGACGATGCGGACGAGGGATTTCGCGTCCGCATTGAATCTGTCCAATTTTGATTCACGCGGACAACACCATGCGGTCGATGCGGACGACTAAATGGCGTCCGAAACCAAGTTTCGGACGGTATGGACGTATGGTTAGGACGCCAATTGCGGTGTATTTTTTAGACTTGTGGACGACAGTACGGCGTCCGCAAGCGTCCGAATGACAGCAGAGTTGCGAAATAAAAGTCAGAAAATTAGACAAAATTTGGGTTGACTATTGGGGTATTACCAACAACGTATTCATTAAATCATATATTATGAAAATTAACGTAATCAAAATAAAATAAATGTCAATTTACAAAAATTAGGGGGAATTGAGTAATTAACTTAATTGTTAATATTATATATATATATAAATAAAATGAATTAAGTAATTTAAAAAGAAGGAATGGCAAGTCGTGTCTGAGATCCGATGAGAGGGAGAGAGGGCGACGCGAGGGAGAGTCGGCGGGAGGCGACGACTCTCGTGAGACCTCGTCCGGTGTGCAGCGTGAGGCTGTCGGCGTCACGAGTCGGGACTCACGGCGAGCTAGGGCTCACGTTCGGGTGGCGGCATCTGGCGAACGGTGCCGGACGAATCGGAGATTCGGCCGCGGGTCGTGTTCCGGCGACAATTTGAGGTTGGGTTACTCTCCTTTTTCCCTGTTCTGTCGATTGGTTGTGGTCTGGAGGCGTCGATTTGTGGCCGAGAGATGGAGATGGCTGGACTGTGAACTCTCGGGTTTCTGTGTTCCTCCAGGACAGTCGAGAGTTGAGCTGCTCTTGGGTGAGCTGAGGAAGATGAAAAGCAAAGAAGGGTAAAGATGGAGGACAGAACTGGAGCTCTGGCCGAGAACTCTGGTATGATTCAATTCTGTTTTCTCTGCTGCTTTAGTTTGGATTCTGTTATGGACGTTCTGTAAGACTTAGGCTTGGGTTTTATTTTATGGATAATGCCTCTATTGTAGGTTCTGCAACTTGATTGATTGTTGGAATATGTTCTATATGGCTTGTACACTCTTTGTTGATAGCTTATGCATGAATTGTGTTGGAAAGGTTGGTTGGTGTTGGAAGTGATGGTTGGTTAATAATCTGTTGGGAATGTAGGTTGGTTAATAATATGTCGAGCACGTGCTTAGTGATATGTTAGTATGAGTTTTCCAAGTTGTGATGTTGATCATGCACTCGATTGGTTGGAAAAATTAAAAAGGGATAATTGCGTGTGGGATTAATGTATTCTGAATATCAAAAGTTAAGTCGTACGTTGATTGATGGTTGATATTGTTGATTTCATACCCTTCTCGGATACTTACGGTGTGGATGGTATCAGGTACAAAGAAGAAGAGAAGAAGACGAAAAAAGATAGCGAATAGGTGCAAACCGCGATAAAGATGTGAGGTAAGGATTTGGGTTGTCTTGGCCTTGAGCCCTACACCCAAGTAAAGTGTGTGTGAGTTGTTCTCGTGGTTTGGTTTCGGTAATGTTTATGATGAGTTCTAGTTAGGTATTAAGAAGCATGTTTTGAGATAGTTGTGTCTTGTGGATTAAATTAAGAAGAGAGCACAAATGAAATGTGAACTACGATGATGTGAATACGACGATATAAGTGGTTAATGGAACAAACGAAGGAGAAAGGGGTTTAGTTCACTAAACAAACAAAAGGAAAGGTTTAGTTAACTAAACAAACAAAAGGAAAGGTTTAGTTAACTAAACAAGTGAATGAAAAAGTTACGCATGAATATTGTAAGTTGTTTCTGGTTTCCACTGCTTTTTTTTAAATAAGGATTTCAAACTAGTTAATGAATAATGAACTTAACTTGTAACTCTTATGCCTTGATTTGGATTAAGAATCTTCTTAGATTCATTTAACATGCCTATGCAATTATTGACTCTCAAGCATGTTTGTTTAGACTAGCTTTCGATGAACATGTCTAGTTAATGATATGTGCTGCACGTCACTTTATTGTCTTATTGTGTTCATGTCACTTCAACTATTGTAATTCTTTATATGCGCAAATTCAAGTATAGCATGTTTACTTCAATGTGCTTTTCCTTTTTTTTTTTTATTAAAGTATGCTATTTCTCATATGTGATTTGTTTGCTAGGAAAAAGTAGATCGAGTCCATGATAATAGAAACCAAGTAGGGGGTAACCACCGACCCACATGCATAAGTGAGGAAAACGAAAAGACTATGAAAAGAACAAACCCAAAAAGGCGGGTATATGCCGGAATAGAAAAGAACCCAAAAAGGCGGGTATATGCCGGGATAGAAAGAATAAACCCCAAAAGGCGGGTATATGCCGGAACTAGGGAGTTGGAGTAGATGGGTAGTCCGAATCTAGCCTAGTTACTAGAATACACCCCTACCAAAACGGGAAAGGGACTAGTAGCCCACAGGGGGTTAGTTTCCGTACAGCTATGCCATCTCAAAGGAAAACCTCCAATCTCCAAACTCGATGTACGAGTTTAAAGAACGATTTTTAACGAGTTAATAAGTTGGTTTCCATGACGAGTTTTCATAAAGAGTTAGTAGCGATTCGGATTATGCACTCTGATTTGTTTTAAAAAGAAAATTTTAAATTTTTACGCATTTTAATTGCTTTAAGAAAATCCGGGTCGTTACATGAACTCTAACAATCTTCATCTTCAAAGAAATTCCAATGCAAGGCGAACGATTTGCAGAACTCCAACGAAAAATAATCTCATCTTCCACAAAGTCCCCTGATGGGCCAACTCAATATATGGTACCGATCAAGTTTAAGCTCCGCTTAAACTTGAGCGATACACTTGGGGAGAAATCACATATCCTCCATGGTACCAATGAATAATCAGAGTTATTGCAATGAACTGCATATGAATATGCTGAAGACTCCCTACTGGAATCTATACCCTCGAACACACTCAATGTGTAACCCAATGTAGAAGTTTCACCATATCTCTGTGGAGCTTTACCCTTCCTCTTGGTTATGCCTCTGACAATACCACTCTAACGTGAAACTGTAACTGGTGACGATGTGGTGACTAGATCACCCTGAACATTTGTAATAAGCTGACGTATAGGCTCTTATGTGGATTCAAAACCTAACTTGAACTTCACCAGAGAACTTGACTTTTTTTAGTCTTCTCCAAACAACCTTTTGCAGGTGAATTCCCAAACTTTGCAGCCTTATTATCCGTCACTGTAGAACTATGTAACACATACAAATTTTCAGAGCTTCTGTGTCCATTTAACTTGATGATAGCACCCATACTGATCTTTATACCTCCACCTACAGCGCTGTACTTATACCCTTTCGAATCCAGAGTACTCAATGAGATCAGATTATTCTTTAAATCGGGAACATGTCGCACATTACACAGTGTCCTCACAACTTCATCAAACATTTTGATTTTGACGGTACTGATACCAACTACTTTGCAAGATGTGTTATTACCCATTAACATAGCACCTTTTGAAACTGCCTCATATGTCGAAAACCAATCCCGGTTGTAACACATATGAAACGAATACGCTGAATCCAGAATCCACTCATTGTTTGGCTTTGAATTTCCCTTTGACACAATTAAAAAATCTCTATCACTATAAACTTCTTCTTCTGCGACAATTACTTCACCGGACGCAATCAGTTGTTTTCTCTTCTCTGTAGCTCTCTCTAATTCATTATGCAATTTACGACACTTGTCTTTGATGTGCCCCCTCTTCTGACAAAAGTGACATGCTCTATCTGGGTACCTTGACTTTGATATGCCCTTCGAATTCTGAACACTATAACTGCCATTGCTGTTTAACTCTCTTGTTCTACCCCGAACGACGAGTCTCTCACCTTGAGACTCGGATCCAACAACAATCTGGTTCATCTTTTCTTTTGATAACAAATAACCATAAACCTCTTCTAGAGTTAGACTCTCTCTACTATACAAAATCCTATCTCTAAAAGTACCATATGAAGCAGGTAATGAACATAGTAGAATCAACCTCAAATCCTCCTCATCGTACTTGCATCCCATAGTCTCCAGATCTGAAACTAACTCCTTGAATGTAGCCAAGTGATTTGTAATAGAATCGCCTTCAATTAACTAATGAAAATAAAGTATTTGCTTCAAATGCAATTTGCTAATTAAGGTTTTTCTCATACACAACTGCTCTAATCTGAACCATAACTCAACAGCAGATTTCCCATTTAAAGCACCCTGCAAATTCTGATTTCACAAATGCAGACATATCAAAGATAAAGCTTTCCGATCCTTTAAAATTTTCTCCTCTTCACTCCATAACATGGACATTTTATCGAGTCTTAATAACGTATCATCTAAATTCATTTGTGCGAGCACATTTCGCATCTTCACCTGTCATAACTAAAATCTCATATTCTGATCTAACAACGGAATATCGGATTTCACCGAACTCATCTCCCAAAAAATTTCAGAAATTTTCTCCAAAAAATATCTGCCCCAAAAATTTCATCCCCAACAAATTCCAAAAATTTCCAATTTTCCAGCTACCAATATTCAGAATCAATTTCTCCACCCAAATTTCAATTATTTCAATAAAATTCAATTTTTCACCAAATCAAAAAACGCACCAAATTATGCACAAGATCCAAGCTTTGCGAAGTGGTTTCTCCGGAGGTCGTCGACAGTTGGATGAACTCCTTGTTGGCAGGAGCCTGGGCAGAGGCTTCAGGCGACGGACGACTTCAGTCACTTCTCTCCGATGGACAACAACTCATTCTCAGTGAACGAGTGGTTGGCGAAATTGCGTCGACGGTCAGCTATGTCTCTCCTCCTCTTCATTTCGGACCGCGAAGGCAGAGTACTTCTCAGTGCAGGCAGGACTTCCTCGTTGCTGATGAAGAGAACGCGGGCAGGGGTGAAGAATGCTGGCAGCAAATGAAAAATAACCCTTTTTTTTTAATTTCTTTTTCCAATTACATTTTTTCACCAAAAATTATAAACCCCAAAATTGAACAAAATGAGTATTGTAACTCTAACTTCGTTTTGATATCAATTGTTGAAAAATTGATATAAAGAATCTCACCTAACTCCGATATTAATTGTTGAAAATTGAACGCAAAACAAATTAAAAAATTGTGTAAACAGGGACACCAAGATTTACGTGAAAAACCCTAACATGGAAAAACCATGGGCACTGGAGAAATCACTAATAAGGAAATCAAAGTACAATGAGTTTTGCGACTCAAGCATCAATATATAGAGAAAATAAATAACCATAATATTGAATACGAATCCGATCCAGTTCAACTAGAATTTGGTTCACTCCAAACTCTAACAACAAGTTCAACAGAAAATTATAAAAATAACCTTACAAAAATAATACTCCCTAAGATAAACTCCTAATCAAACAAAATTTATTTAAATAGGTAAATAACTAAATAATACTTTTTTAGTTCCTTAAGTTTCAATTTAATCCGATGATTCCAACCGATAACATTCGTTACCATTCCTTCATTCACGATGTTTCTTCATTCATACTGTTTGGGTTTTTAAGTTTTCTTGCCAGTTTTTTATTTTACCAAATAAAATGAATGATAATAATTGGTTGGCCTCTCACCCCATGTCCATCTGTCCATGGGTCACAAGGGCTAATCACTCCTGCAACTTAAAAAGCTCCAAACAATGTTCTTGGTCGAGATTACGGCTCCAAAACTTCTTGTAGTACTCAGGGTAGGTAAAAGCCCTGTAGATAGGGGAGGATCCACGGGCGGTGAGGGGAGTGGCGGGACAGATAACAGCATCATCAGAAGGGCAGAGGAAGGAGGCGATAGAGAGCCTTGGCTTATCGGCATTGACGACGGCTCGGTGCCACACACTCTTATACACGCCATTACTCAAGGCCTGCAAAACAAAACAAAACAAAACAAAAAGAAAAGGTGGGCGTGAAAAGGGAGACAGAGGGAACGGGGGGATCAAGGAGGAGAAGAGAAAGCGAGGTGGCACCTGCAACTGGTCGCCGATGTTAACGACGAAAGCGTCAGGGTGGGGGTTGACGGCGACCCAGACGCCATCTTTGAGAACCTGGAGGCCGGAGACATGGAGGTCCTGGAGGAGAATGGTGAGGGAGTTGGGGTCGGTGTGGGCAGGAAGGCCGTAGGTGAGGTCGGGCTGAGGGCAAGGGGGGTAGAAGTTAAGGGCCATGTGCTGGCCCTGATCGTAGCCCAAGGTCCGGCTGATGTAGTCCTTGTCGAGGCCCAAGCTCTGGGATATGAGCTCCTGGATTCGGTACGCAAGTTGTCGAACTTGGACGCAGTACTTGCTGACTATATCCCTGAAGTAGGACCAGAAAAAAAACTTTAAAAAACAGCAGATAAGTCTTCCCCATGTGGGGTTCAAAATGTACAAGTCAGACACCACTCAGACACCAGTCGGACTGACGCTCGCCGCTCACCCACCCCACAAAAAAACACTCTAATAAAATACCCACCCCGTATTTGGCCCTCTGTTTAAATATTTATGCTTACGTCAACCCGTTCTCCTTTGGCGACGTCAGCAGGACAGCCGTGATATTTTCTTATGAAGGTGGGGTCCACAAAATTGTCGTTACGTACCCCCATTACCTGTTAGTAGGGTCCACCTTTGAAAAAGTCAAATTCCACTCCTTCCTCCCATCCCATCTTCCTCTCCTCATGTTCAATTTCAAATCTCCACATGGTTTTCTTTCTCAACCCAACCCAACCCCACTTTCTAAATGTACCTTTGCTACATTTCCACTCTAAATTTTGATTGACTTAGGTTTTAGAAAAATATAATAATTATGTAATTAATTATGTAATGTCAGTTGATAAACAGAATCTTTCTATTCTTTGTGAATGTATCAAAATATAATTTCTGTAAACGCGCGCGTCAGAGTATAATATTGTAGGTGTAATAAATGAACAGTCTAAGTCTATTTACCGTTATTTCAGTTAAACTGACATCTTGAATAATAAATAAACGAAGGAATCACAAAATCATAAACCAAGTTTATTTTTAACATCAAAGCGTGATTTAAGCTTTAACTAACTTTGTCTTGGAGGTTCAACAATAGTAATTCCAATAATTCTAGTGAAAGGTAAATTCCGTAGCACCAAAGGACGATGGGGAGAGAGACAGTGAACGTACTTGAAGAGAGGGGGATTTGAAGGCCACTCCGGCTCATATTTGTGGAGGGGGTAGCAATGGAGTCTGAGATAGTCTCTCCAGTTGTGTATCTGCTCCTTGGTTACATTGAAACTAGTGGACAGTCTGATGGTCTTGGAAGGGTCATCGGAGTAAAGCTTCATCTTCTCCTCGATGGGCAGACTAAAGAAATCACTTGCCACCGCTTTCATCGCGGCCACTGTTTCCATGGGCACCCCGTGATTCACCACCTAAAATCACCCACCTTCCTTTGCTTAGCAGCTTGTTTAAAGGAAATATTAATTAATATCCGACCAAATAAGTACCTGAAAGAAGCCATAATTCTTGCAGGCTTCGGCTGTTTGTCTAACTATGGCGTTGCAGTCGTCGGAACCCAAGTCAATAAGCGGAACGTTCTCACAAGCTGAAACTTGGGCGAGCTCGGGTCTCTCCGATTCCGGCCTGACATAACTCTCCGGAACCTCTAAAAATGGGTTCCCGGAAGACAGAAGTTTAAAATCCATACCTACTACATGCACCGCTTTTTAATTTTATGTGCGTGTACACCGGAACACTGTAGGGAATCAGACAGCTCTGCATTGGGCTGGGGCTTCCGTCTCGTTTGACCTCAACTCAACGCGCTCCCAAGTCCTCCCCACTCCACTTTTTATAGAGATGCCAGGTCCTGAATAAGTCTATTTTTAATTGGATGAGAAATGACGAAAGCTCAAATGAGGGGAAGGAAGGAGATTGACTAGTCAAGATGGACTTCCCCGTTGCAGAGAGTAAAGTTGGAGGCTTTTTTCTTGCTAACATGAGATAAAAGTATAGTAGGAAATTAAGTAAAAGTTCAATTAGGGGAAAAATTCGTTTTTGGGCAAGTCTAACGATTATTGGGTGGTTGCATTGTCCGACTGACTGAGAAAAGTCATTTCGGACTAGTTGATCTTTGATCAACCAACAACAACGCCGAGTCAAATCTTCCTACCAAGGATTTTATCAACACATCAGTTATTTGTTTCTACCCACAGCAACGATGGAAACCCGAATCGCGCTGGACGCCGGTGCTTTGTCGCAAAGCTCGACTACAATTATGAAGGTGGCAGGGGCATGTGAAAAGTTTGTACAACACGCTGTCACCACGTTAAATGGATCATTACTTGCGTGTGAGACCAAGTCAAATGCTTGCTCCATATCAGATTTAGTGCTCAGGTAATGAAAGGGAACAGGCAGGCACAGGAGTGGGGATTGGAGGCCGAACCCTTCCAACACGTCACGTCTGTCTGGATGTGCTTCCCGAATGACCTCAAAACGTGTGGAAAACGCAAATGAAAGAATGGGCGCCGTGGGCGGTGGCAGGATTATCGGAAAGAAAAGACCAATTCAGACACTTGAATCATTTAAAGGGGCGGCATTTTCCACACGCTTGTCGCTCCTTCATCGGTCATCCCAGTGACGATTTCATTACGTAGGAGTTAGGACCAAGACCAACCCTATCAATAAATAATATATATGTCTCAAGTCTCATTCATTATCTCAATAATACTCCTTCAAAAATTAATAATAAACTCTCAATCTCTATCCTTGTTTAAATAATATCAATTTTCTTAATTCATAACTTATTATTAAATTTAGAAAAATTAATAAAACAAACAACGCACACATCCCTCTATCATGTTTGCCGTTAAAATTTCAATTTCGTCTGTGTCAAAAAGATCAGAAAACAAATACAAATTAATGGACCTTTTAATTAGTTGTTCCACCGCAAAAAGAAAGTAAGACATTTTGCTAATGGACCTTCTAATTAGTAGTTTCTTTGCGAAAAATATAACATTCCATTGCAAAATGTTATACTTTTCTTCGTAGAACATATGTAACGTCCTATTTTGTAAAACTTATTTTATAGTGAATTCTTGTTTTATATATATATATTTAAAAACATGAACATAAAAAACTTTCCATTTAAAACCACTTGATATTAAACATGTTGTGAATCAACTATTAAAACCATACAATTCTAAAATCAACTATTAAAAACTTTACACTACTTTCTCCACTCTTTTGGGAGGTTTTTACCTTTTTAGGACACAGACTCCAACTTTTTATGAAACAGACTCCACCCTTTTAGGAGTCATCCGTTAGTTGTTGTGTATGCACAACATCCTAGCGAACCTTGGGCCAATCAGTTTCGGGTTGCGTCGGAAGCAAGCTAACAGGCTATATCCCACTGACCCACCATTTTGAGGTATCTTGTTCTCAATTACCATTTAGGTACTTTTCTTTTGTTTCGACAATAAGTGGGTAACTATTCAACTCCAAGCAAATATTGTCCACTTTGGATGAACTTCGGCCAGTACAGACTTGCTCTTGTGGTTAGCGTTCCATATCACTAGCCCAAAATGCGTCACCTTGGTATGGATGAGCACTTGTTTATGTCTTATGCATTTTTATCCTTATTTTATCTTTCTTATTAGAGGTGGCTAACGCGCCGAGCCGAGCCGGTCGAGCCTGAAAAAGTCTGGCTCGTCGAGCCTGCCGAGCTTAACGAGCCGAGCCTAACGAGCCTGCCGAGCCTAACGAGTCGAGCCTAACGAGCGAGATGAGCCTAACGAGCCGAGCCTTAACAAGCCGAGCGAGCCTAACGAGCCTTAACGAGTCGAGCCTAACGAGCCAAATATACATAAATAATAATATCTTATATAAATATATTATAAATTATTTTCAATATTATACAATTTAAAATTATAATAAATATTTATTATTATAATGTAAAAATACTATAATTAATAATTTAATTGAATAAATATTTTTATTGTATTGAATAAATATTTTTATTACAATTTCAAAATGAAAATGAAAATTACAATTTCAAATATAAATTACAATTTCAAAGCACAACTTACAAGATAAAGAAAATATATGAAAATGAAAATTACAATTTCAAATTTAAATAAAAATTTAGTCTTCGACATCCAAATTTTTGAATTCTTCAACTATGTCATTTTCTCGTTGTTGATCTCTCGTCACAGCGTCGTTCCAATCCTTCATGCAAATGAATGCCTCAACGATTTCTGGTGCAAGTCTTCCTCGTTTATCATTGTACACACGTCCACCTGCACTAAAAGCAGACTCCGATGCTACTGTAGAGACCGGAGGTGTTAGTAGATCACGTGTCATTCTAGAAAGAATAGGAAATGAAATAGAGTTGACTCTCCACCAAGCCAAAATATCAAAATCATCGGGGCAAGAAATGTTATGGTAGGTGTTAAGATAAATATCGAGTTTATTTCTTTGTGAATTATAAGAATGAACATTGCTATTTATTTGCTTAAATATATCATACATAAAATCTTGTGGATCTCCACCACAAGCACCACTACTAGAACTAGCATGCATATCATATGAAGGAATTAAACGATTATTAGAATATTTAATTTCATAAGAAGAAAATAAATTATCAATTTCATTTCTTAATTGAACACCATTAATTGAAGAAGAAATACCTAAATTAGAAGAAATTCTATTAAGCATTATACGCACTCCATCTAATTTAAATCTAGGATGCATTATGCATGCAAAACAAAAAATATGAGGTATGTTAAACCAATATTTTTTAAATTTTTTTTCCATTTTTTCAATTAATGCACAAAATTCGTTTATTTGTTTAAATATTTGAAAAGTACCCATTAATTTTATAAAAAGTGGGAGAACAAGATGAGTAGTGGGATAATAAATTCCCGAACATTTATTTGTAGTTTCATAAAATGGTTTTAAAAAATCAAGAAATAAATTAGCAATATCGCAACTATTATGATCAAGAGTAATACATTTTATTTTTTCACTAATATAAGCACAAATAACTAACCAATATGGCTTAGCATTTTCTAACATTAAATAAGTCGAATTCCACCTTGTATCTACATCGATTTTTAATTTTCTTGATTTAAGTTGAGCAACTTTACAATATTCTTTATATTCTTGTTGTCGCGTATTAGATGAAGTAATAAAAGAAATTGCAGATCGAATAGATTCAATATGTAGCGAAATATGTGACATGTCATCTCGAACAACTAAATTTAAAATATGACAAACACATCTCATATGAAAAAGAGTATTATGAGCCGTATCTAATTGAAATAACCTTTTAAATTCAAAAATTGCAACATCGTTAGCAGCAGCATTATCTAGCGTAATACTAAAAATTCTATCTCTAATAGCATATTCTTGCAAAATTCCAACCATATATCTATAAATGGTAACGCCACTATATGAATATTCACAACTACGAAATCCTAATATTCTTTTATTTAATTGCCAAGAGTCATCAATAAAATGAGAAGTTACGACAATATATCCTAAAGCATTAGGTGCACTCCATAAATCAGAAGTAATACAAATAGACATAGACGGAGCATTTGAAAAAAACTCAATTAATTCATTTTTCATATGATTATACATTTTAATAATATCACTTCGCGTCGTACTTCTAGGGACTCGTCTAAAACTAGGATTAATATACTCTTTCATAAAATTTTCAAATAACTCGCTATCAAACATAGATAAAGGTGCCTCAGATTGTGATATATATTTTGCTACTCCTCTCATTTTATTATGTGAATACATAAAATTGCCACTGCCACTAGCATTTATGAGTGTTTGTGTAGGGTCTCTCACTTGCGCGTTAGAGTGATATTTTGCATAATGTCTGCCAAGTGTGCTAGTATAACTACCGAATACGTATGCATAATGTTTAATACAATATTTACATTGTGCTATACTTTCTATTTTTCCACCAATTTTAATATCTTTCATTTCAAAATTATTCCATACATTCGACGTTTTACTTCTTTTTTTTCTAGGTGACAATGTGGATGCATGTGCCGATGATTGATCAATTGCAATTGTGAGATTATCTTCCCTAATTTCCTCAATATCATCGTTAGTGTCATTAAAAGTGTCAATTAAAAAATCACGAGGATCCATAATTAAAAAAATTGACTACTGCAAAACAATTAATAAATAAAATGATACCGCACACCAATTACGCAACAATAGTATGCAATTGTTGTGAATTGTGATCACCTCCTCCCCGAATACGAGTCCTACAAAAATTGCAAAAAAAAATAGTTATTTTGTAATACACATTAAATTAAAAAAACTAAAATTAAAAAAATAAAAATACCTTTGAAATTGGGAGAAAGATGGAGAGATTAAGCAATTGAGAAATGAAGGGAAAGATTGAGATATTAAGAGAAAAATTGGTGAAAAGATTGAGAGAATGTGAGAAAGTTGAGATGAAAAATTTGAGAGATAATGAGGAGTATATATAGCCTATATTTTGCCAACTGTTGGATCAAGCAAGCAACGGTCTCAAGACCGTTGCTTGATCTCATTTCAGCCTGAAGCTGAAATACACAGCAACGGTCTGTCCCCGACTCCCCGTCGTCGCGAGCTCGGGCTCGGGTAGAGGTCTGGCGGGCTGGCTCACCGGGCCAGCCCGGGTGCTCGGGCTCGGCTCGGCTCGTCTACCGGGCCCGGGCCGAGCCCGCTCAGTTACTGTGGCAGTCCGAGCCGAGCTCGGATTGCTACAGTAACGGGCTGAGCGGGCGGGCTACCGAGCCAGCCCGCCCGTTAGCCACCACTATTTCTTATATGTTGACTCATGCATGAACATACATCATAATGCATTAAAAACATTTCCACATAATATGTAACTTTCAAACATAGCAACAACCAATCATACACATGCTCAATAATTAAAGAAGCAACAACATGATTATTCAAAGACAGGACATCTTCAAATAATAACTATAAAATTATAGTATATATTTACAACAACACCTCTTCCTATACAATAGTTAAGAAAGGTAGTAACATAACTTTTCAATGGCAAAACCTCATTTTACATATATATATAATACAAAGTCAATAAACAGAACGTAAGTTTTCAATATCAATTATCCAACAATAACTAAATAGAGGCACTCCAAGTCAACAGGCTATTAACCTCAACAACATGTATCAAAGAAGTAACGAAATAGTGGATAGAACCTCAATCAACAAAGTCTATGTCCTCTATAATGTCCATCAAGCAATAACCATAATGGTACAAACCCAAAAAAAATTATAATTATAAAATCATAGTTATATGTCCAAAGATAGGACGTCCTCAAATAATAACTATAAAATCATAGTACATATTTACAACAACACCTCTTCCTATACAATAGTCAAGAAAAGTAGCAACATGATTTTTCAACAGCAGAACCTCATTAATATATATATATATATATAAAATATAAAGTCAAAAAACAGAACATAAGTTTTCAATATCAATTACCCAACAGTAACTAAATAGAGGCACTCCATAGAGGCACTCCAAGTCAACAGGCTATTAACATCAACAACATATATCAAAGAAGTAACGAAATAGTGGATAGAACCTCAATCAACAAAGTCTATGTCCTCTATGATGTCCATCAAGCAATAACCATAATGGTACAAACCCAAAAAAAATCATAATTATAAAATCATAACTATATGTCCAAAGACAGGACATCCTCAAATTATAAAATCATAGTACATATTTACAACAACACCTCTTCCTATACAATAGCTAAGAAAAACAGCAACATGATTTTTCAATGACAAAACATCATTATATATATATAATATAAAGTCACGAGATAGAACATAAGTTCTCAATATCAATTATCCAGCAATAATTAAATAGAGGTACTCCAAGTCAACAGGCTATTAACCTCAACAACATATATCAAAGCAGTAACGAAATAGTGGACAAAACCCCAATCAACAAAATCTATGACCTCTATAATGTCCATCAAACAATAACCATAATGTAATATAAACCCAAAAAAATCATAATTATAAAATCATAGCTATATGTCCAAAAACATGACATCCTCAAATAATAACTATAAAATCATAGTACATATTTATAACAACACCTCTTCTTATACAATAGTCAAGAAAGGCAACAACATGATTTTTCAATGACAGAACCTCATTATATATATAATATAAAGTCAAAAGACAGACCATAAGTTCTCAATATCAATTATCCTGCAATAACAAAGTAGAGGACATATATATCAAAACAGTAACTATTAACAAAATATAGTTAACAACTATTAACCTCAACAACATATATCAAAACAGTAACGAAATCGTGGACAGAATCGCAAATCAACAAAGTCTATGTCCTCTATAATGTCCATCAAGCAATAACCATAATGTAGTATAAACCCAATTACCATGGTATAATCCTCAATCATGTCCAACAATCAATAAGTGAATTAAATCTAAAACCCAAGTCCACAAGAAACTATCCTCATCAATATATATATAAATATGAGCAGTAAAGGAAACACGGGAAAAATCCTAAATCAACATATTACTTTCCTGATAACTAAATCCCTGTCCAAATCACCAGATCCCGAGTCCCCACAATATATATCAAAAACAGAATTAAACCCAATCACCCGAGCTTAGACATTCATGTACATCCTGTAAGCAGTAACTCAAAAATCCAAACAGAACATTTCATCTATAGAGCTTTGGCTCACAATAATGGCTATGGGCAGTAACTAGAAAAATACAGAACAAAACTCAACCATCGGAGTCTATTAAAACAGAGGCCAAACCCAACACCAGAGTGTAACTCCTACGTGATACCTATCAATACGGTAAACAGATGGAGACTAAAGGTCAAATCGACAGAGGATAAATATTCACACTGTACCAAGAGCAGTAACCGAAAGCAAGAACCAAACTCCGTCAACAGAACAAAACTTCAGCAAAGAAATGGAGAAAACAACCGCCTACACCTTGCATTGCAGGGCCGAAAAGGCCAAAACACACACAAGCAATACTTACCTCGGCTCCTTAACGATGGAGCAATCTGACCGAGCCACCTCCATAGCTTTGAACAGCCAGCCATCCAGCACCCGCGAATCAACCGTGAGAAGCCTCTTCTCCCTAGAGCCCGGCCTCCTCACGAGAGCTCTCCCTCTCAAACTCCGTCGAACAGAACCAGACAATCGTCCGAACCGCACTCCCCTGCCCTCTGCCCTAAGTCCGCGTTTTTGTACTCACCGGCTGGGAGCAACTCCCGCCGTTCGCAGCGTCGGACGAGTCGCTCCCGCTATTGGCCGGACTGCGCCTCACTCACCGTGCGTAGAAGATTTTCGGCCGCGGGAGTCGACTTCTCCCTTTGTCTCGCCCTCGCGTTTCCTTTCCCCCGCAGCCCTATCTCTCCTTCTCGTCCTCTCATTTTAACAGCAAATTTTCCTTCTATTCTATCCCCTTGTTTCTCAGCAGATCCCCTTAATTCCAATTCCAACTTGTTTCAATGACCAAAACCCACTATCCCATGACCCCTTCTAACATCCATTAAAGTAAATCACCATAATCTCACATAATTTTCAAAAATACCCTTCACAACCCATCAACATTTATCTTCAGTCCTTCATTTCCACCACATTGTCAATAATAATAATCTCACCATAAAATTTCATAAATTCTTATTAAATCCCGTAATCACAAAATAATATATATCCTATTAATAGATCAATTAAATATCCTAAACAACAACTTTAATTATTTTAATATTCATCTAAAAGGAATTTCGATCCTTACAACATAAGTACTAATAAACATTTCTCATTGTTAGTTGTTCCACCGCGCAGAAAGATGTTATTTCGCAGAGGAAAGAAACTCTTTGTCTTCCATTGCTCTAATATATAAATTAACATTCCGCGCTCCGGAGTAATCACACTACTCTTAGAGAGATTTTCTCAATGATTTTCTTAGCGATTATTGAATCCTAGATCTTTCCACTAGCCAAAGTGTAACACATCTAGGTGAAGTTGAAGCGTTATTAATTTTTGTTCACCAATGACGTCTGGAAGTAGTCAGGAATCTGTTAGCTACGGATTGGAAGGGTAGTTGATGTCGACAGTCTTGACACATGAGGTTTATGCATTCAGAGACAAAGCTGGTATAGTGGTGCATTCCATCTTAGCAACTCTAGATGAGGAGAAACTTCGTTCATTATGCAAATCAAAAGACGAAGACGTGGGGGAGAGTATACCTCAACGACAACCACAATCGAAATATTTTTTCATTGGTATATGTCTGGGCAAGAAGTAAAGTTCTTTGAACAAAATTAAAGAAGAAGACATGGATTATACACTGAAGAATGGGTACGGGATAAAATTCATGCATAGTGACTCTCATCGGTTGAGGGTCACATGCCAAGAAAGATGCACTTGGTAGAAGCATGCCTAAAAAATGCAATGTGAACTTACGTTTCAAATAAAGAGTTATAACGACTTTCACACTTGCTCAATAAATATGGAAAGCTGTCATGCCTCTGCCAAATAGGTAACAGCTCTTTACTTAGATAGATTCAAAAGTCAGGCGGACTAGAACAATCCTTTCATAATTGAAACAGTCAAGAATGATTTTTATGCGAATATTAAATCTAGCCTTGCTAGAAGAATAAGAAATGAAGCCCAAAAACTGAATGAAGGGGATGACAATGAACAATAAAAGCTTATATGGTCGTAGGGGAGAAGATTTGAAGGCTTAATCCTAGAAGCTTACTGTGTGTTTGTAACATCTCGTGTTCCATTTTTAACCGTATAAAAAAAAATTGTTTTTAAAACATGTGCAAGGGAAAATTAGAGTAAACGAAATGCAGAAGTCATTATGAATTACAACCATACAATTCACCGGTTCAAAACAATTTAAAGGAAACAAACATTAATACTTAAAAACTACCTAAAATATTTGTCCCAACTAAAATATAAATCACTTAAAGTTTTTAAAGTACTTAGCACACTTAAAACTATTTCATAAGCCATAACCCACCAAGGTCAATCAGCCAACAACATAAAAGCCAGAACCGGAACCGAATTTCCAGTTCAGTTTCGATTCAATACCGGTTTCCCATATGACCGGTTTCGATTTTGGGAATCCAAAACCAAAACCAACCAGTTCGGTTCGGTTCCACTTCGGAACTGGACCATACCAGACCATGAACACTCTTAGCTAGTTGAAGAAACCCTCAAACTTCATATGCCAAAATGATAATTATCCATTTTTTTCAATTTGCTTTCCATTTTCAACAATATTTTTTCAAAAGAAATATTTTTCTAGCTGGCCCCTTCTGCTGGCGCGCTGGTATGTCCTCCGGATAGAGATTGCAGCGCCACCACGTTTTTCCCCTTCCCATCCCTATTTCCCCACAATTGGCTCCTCATTTCCCCAGATCAATCTCCACTACTAACAAGAACAACTATGGCTGCAAGTGCCTCTTCCATTCAACCCACGTTTTGCTCTCGTCTTCCCCTTTCTTCCGCCTCTTCCACTTCATCTTCTCTTCTCAGCTCTCCAACTGCAACAGCGACACCAATCCTATCTGGATTTAAAGCCCGAGCCTTTTCCTCCCAAGCTTCTGTGTTCTTCAACTCCAGCGAGTGTTTCAGACTCGTCAAGATTGTACCTAAGAGGGACCATGCTCAAAACTCTTTTACTGTTCGCATGTCCTGGGATGGTCCGCTCTCGTCTGTCAAATTAATTATTCAAGGAAAAAACTTGGAGGTATTTCCCTCTGCCCTCACCACTCTTCCTCAAAATGTAGGATCCAATCTTTGCCTCAAAATACTCCTTTTCATCCTCTATACTGCTAAGCTAAATTGGTTGCGAGTTGTTGTTATTGGATTTAAATTTGTTATTATATAAGCTTCCATTTGGAGATTTTGAACGCTAAGTTACATTATTCATTAATTTTTCATTAAACTTAATTGGTGGGGGGTGGATCTAGCTGACAGAAACGGTGAAGAAGCATGTGGAAGACAAGGTTGGAAAGGCTGTGCAGAAGCACAGCCACATAGTGAGGGAAGTGGATGTTAGATTATCAGTTAGAGGTGGGGAGTTTGGGAAAGGCCCAAGGATTAGAAGATGCGAGGTACTTGTTTCTTCCTTTTTAAGTTTTTGTCAATCTAGTCTTTCTCCAACAATCAACTGGGTTGGCGCTTTGTTTCTGAGGTTTTGAGTTTGGCAAGGTCACTCTATTCACGAAGAAGCATGGAGTGGTGCGAGCCGAGGAGGATGCTGAGACTGTCTACGCGAGTATAGATTTGGTGTCTTCCATCATACAAAGGAAGTTGAGGAAAATCAAGGAGAAGGATTCTGACCATGGCCGACACATGAAGGGATTTGACAGATTGAAAGTTAGAGAGCCTGCAATACCAGAGATTCAAGACGAGGATGACGCAGTTTCTGTGGAAGGGGACAGTGAAATAATGGACGAGGTTGGTCCCTTGCCCTTCTTTCTTTTAACCCTTCTTTCCTAGTTCTCAGTCTCTTTTTCTTACTTGAACACCATTCTTATTGAAACCTTCCATCTGAATTGCCGAAACCTCGGGTTATTTGCATATAGAATCACTGACCATGTTCAAAATCATAGTTTTTGGCCTTCTCTTCCATATGAGCTAACTGGACACCTATACAAACAGTGGGGAGTTTTTAATTCAATTTAACTTTTAATGTGTTTATAAAAGATGTTATCTTTTTGGCTGGACAATCAGTTAAGCCCCTAGAAGTATGCGTGTCTGACTTTTAAAGTTAGATTGAAAGCAACATATTGTTCATGTTCCAGCTACTTGTCTTCACCCTGATACTATATTCTCATAATTTGGAAAATGTTACTTATTTATTTGATTGTGGACTGTATCTAAGATCGTACGTACCAAGTACTTCGACATGCCACCTTTGACTGTGAGTGAAGCGAAAGAACAGCTGGAGAACATCGATCATGACTTCTATGGTTTCCGGAATGAAGAAAGTGGTATGATCATGTGTTCATCAGTATTACTGTTTTTGCCAGTTGGAAGTTGAATCTACATTCATCTGTTTTTCCGCAGGTGAAATCAATATCCTATACAAAAGAAAAGAAGGAGGATACGGGCTGATCATACCAAAAGAAAATGGTATGGATGAGAAATTAGGGTCTGTCGTTTTAGAACCAGCTAAAGAACCTTCCATAGCAGAGTAAATGGCATTGAAAAAGACAAAGGAGAACATGTACATTGCACTGTGTATTCAAATCGACTGCATTCCCCGGCCATCTTGCAAGAAGAGACTGGTTTTGGGTGAGAATTGTATAAAACAATCTTGTAATGAGACTCGACAGTGCGCATGGCCTAAATGCGGGGAACTCAGTGAACATGTTGTAACTACTGTTGCTTCTGTACCGAAGTTAATTGGCCAAATTTTCATATATTTTGTTGATCTGCACACGAAAGTGCTGTTGCAGAGGTTTTTCTGTGAATGGCAGCTAGCGACATGAAATTAGAAGTCTAGGGGTGAGGAATTGAACATGATCATTTTTACGAGGCTCAACATTGCCAAAGCCTCCTTAATGAAGATTTTATTAGTTGAGTCTTTCCTACGAGAGAAGGCGACACATTTTCATGAATTCGTCTTGAGAGTGAAAATCAAACACTACAACCCTTCTTGTAACGATCTGTTTTTTATTTTTCTTAAAATATTGCATTTTAAAACGTATTTTCTTTAGAAATCGCATAAAATTTAAAACTTTGCTTTTAGTCACATTCTTAACGTTGTGTAGCGGACGATTTTTCATTCTCAAATCATTTGAAAAGACGATAAATAAAATTATTTTCTTTCAAATTTTTACTTTTTATAAAACATGTCATAACTTGAAACAGTAAACATTTTACAATTTGAAAACATTACACAGCGGAAGACTTTGCATTATAAAACTAAATAAAATAAAAGGACAAAAATACTTTTCGTTTAAAGATCAATGCTTTTACCAAAACCATTTACGTTTTCCTTTAACTTTTAGTCTAGCTAACTACAAGATCCGCCACGCGTAAATCCTACATCAACTGCTCCTCTCCTCAATTCCGAATGTACCTACATCGCAAGACTTAAACAATGAGCTTAAGGCTTAGTAAGCAATATAATTTATGCAATGCTCATGTTATGCAACTTTTATAAAACATATGCAGTTTTCGTTTTCATTTGTCGTTACTTTGACTTTAACTTTACTGTTAACTTAACTTTAATTTTGCTTACCCATACAGACATTGGAGATGTCAAGTTGACGAGGTAGAGTGACATCATATGGCTCACGTGGGGGCGACCAACTAAAAAACTCACATCTCTTCACACTTATTTACGTTTATTTTCATTTTCATTTAGTTCCAGTTACCCATCCAAACGCTAGAGATATCATCGTACAAGATAGAGTGGCACCTCATGACCCATAAAGGGCAGCCAACTCAAGAACCCATATCTCTTCACACCTATTTACGTTTATTTACATTTAATATCCGTTTCATTTTAAAAAATTATGCATAAAACCATTTTCATTCATTTTATCATAACATGATGCATGTGTGCATATGAGCACATACAATTTAACATATGTTAGTTTATCCTCAATACAATCTCAAAGTATGATTAAAATCCTTAATTTAAAGAACTTAAAGTCTAATAAACACAATATCAAAACATCAAGCAATCATCAAGTAATACATCTTCAAACGATAGCAAGATCTAGAGCCTAATAATCTAGCAAACACAATCAGCAAACAATTTCTATTCTCTTGTCACATAGACCAAAAAGACAACAAATATACGATATCACTTACCTTGCGGTCTTCAATGCAAATTCAATACTTATGCTTATCTTCAAGAGTACTTACATATTCAAATTAACAAAACTCCCATCAATAATTATTTCATAAATATATATATCAAGGATGCAACAACCAAAACTCCCACTTATTTCTCAATCACCGAAACTATCCACAATTATCTCAATAATTAACCAACTCCCTACAGTCTACTATACTTGACCATGACCTTTAAACCGCAGCTGAAATATATAACATATAGCTATTCCCAATCAACATTTTATATAGTTGATAGAGCAACATTTTATCAAACAACAGAGAGTACTTTTAAACCAATAGAGTATTTCTTCAACAACTATTATCAACATTAAAAAGAAATAGAAAGTCTACTCAACTCCTTGAATGTTTTACTAAGCATTGATGGACAATATGGCAAAAATTATTCCAACAGAGACAACGAACAACGAAACCTCCTAATCCTTCATCTTTTAACAAAAAATCTTCTCATAAAATTTATAAGAAAACTCAGGAAATAACTCTCAGAATACCTGCAGAACCCGCGAGAGAGAAGAGTGCAGAAGCTCCTAAACTGCTCTTCCTTCCTAAAATCTCTACGCAAGTTTCTTCCTTTCTAGACTTTACTCTTATACGCCTTGAGTCCTTAAAATAACGCATACATCAAGATGTGGAGGAATAGGTGGAGGAGCATAGGTGCATCCAATTACAAGACAGCGTCCATACAATTTCAGACGACGTTTGAACTTCCCGGTCGATCACCTTCACTAGGAAGGTCAATCGCAATTTCTGACTTCTCAACTTCAAAGGCCATGATCGACCGCAAATCCTGCCTTGATCGATTGCAAATCTTAAAACTTGGAGGAGCCGGTCGATCACCAACCCACTCACACAATCGACCGCTCAGTATTTTCACTTACCACTGTAATATTTTTGGTGAACATTAGTTGATCGCCTTTCTTCCCACAATCAACCGCAATTCCATATTTTTCACTCTGTAATGTTTGAACATGAAGCCAATCAATCACACATTACATTGATCGACCACTCCCCTTAAGAGAACTCCATCCCCATCCATCTGCCTTGCCAAAACACTAAACCAATTCTAATATCATGTTATTTAACTCTAAATATCATCTAATAAATCTGCAATCAACTCAAAAAATCAACACTAGTTATTCTAGACGTAACATGAAAAATTGGTATTACAATTCTAGCAATGCATCTTGTAGGTGTCAATTAGATCATGTCCCCCATGATGAAAAGCCATAACAACATCCTATCATTCACCTCAGTCCTCTACTTTGGACAGGTGGGGTAAAAGGAAGGCGAGGTGAAATGATGATGTTCTTCTCTTCTCAAACAACACATGCTCACAACTTTCCTATAATGTTTGTTCATGCATGCACATCACCATGGCAATATTACTCTAAATTCAGTGTCATTTTGTAGATTGTTTTGGAGATGAAACTTGAAATATCTTGGTATGGTAAATACAATTTGAATTGCTAAAAGGTTTCCATATGTGCTTTGATGCATGCAAGTTAAGAAATTTGTATAATGCATGCCAAACCCGTGCCGTGAATTGATAAAAGACATAAATGGTGAAGATGGGCATTTCCGGAATATCGAAATTCGGGCTCCATGCCTCTTTTCTTTTCTTGCTTCACTGAAATATATTCGTATTTGATCGTCACTTTTGGGATGCGGTGAAACACACAAGGTCCAAAAAGGCAGTCCAGCACAATCGGACGATCCGAGAACACCACCCTCTCTCTGTAGAATCTCTTCATCGGCAAATTAATTAATATTTTAGACCAAAAAAGTAAATCAAAGGTGTTGTCGTTACCCATTTCCGTTTTCGTTTCGTCAATCTACTCTGTTGCTATTTCTGTTAAATTATTTTCTTCTTCCTCCCTCCGCAGACTCAACGATCTCGGGGTGGGTTTGGTCGCAATCACAGGTACGTATTCTTCAACCTATATCAGTTGAACGAATATTATTTCGCCTTTTTAGCAGTCATATGATCAAGGGTTCACAATAATTTACAGTGAAATCTAAAAAAAATAAACAATCTTTTGTATAAAAGATTTCGGCTTTGATCATGGCTGTTGCTGAGAATGCTGGAGCCAGAATCGGGTCGTCGAGTCAAAGTTTGGACAATTCCACACTGACAACTAATTCAACAACTCTTCTTGAAAACCAAAAACCCAGAAATGATCCTGGGGTTTTGAGTTTGGAATCCAATTTCCATCACATCAGTAGCGATCAGAGCCATCTCCAACAGATAGGCATCACAAATACAGGATCAGTTGGCCCCAACAATTTCATGGTTCCAATGGGTCAAATGCAAAATGGGTACGAAGGGAATGGTGTCAATAGCCCCCAGATGGTGGTAAGGTCTAATGGGATTATGAACGACGAGGATGGGGATAACAGTTTTAAGAGGGATATGAGGGATTTGGAGGAGCTCTTGTCCAAGCTGAATCCCATGGCTAAGGAATTTGTACCTCCCTCCCTAGCCAAAAATCACCTTGGCTACTTAAGTAGCGGTGGGTTTGGACTTTCAAACAACTTTCTGCTGCAAACTGATTCTGGCAATGGAAATACTAATCGGAGGGTATGTGTATTGTTATCTCTCTTATCCGTAGCAAAAAGCTTCTAAGTTTTCTATTGGTCTCTAGAAGATAAAAAAATGCTTTTGTTCCAGGATTGATCGTACAAATCAATGCGTACTGCTTTTAGTCTTGTGCTGATATTCTCCTGTTTCTTATTCTCATTTATGTATCCGTTGTCCTTAGAAGAAGAATGGCTTTAGTCAAGGGAGGCGTAGGATGAATTATAAGATGACTGCAGCACAGCGAGATGAAATGACTAGGAGGACTGTGTATGTATCTGACATTGATCAACAGGTAAAAAGAAATGCAGTCTGTTTTCAAGATCAGACATTTTATTCCTTTGTTCACTTTCTGTGATTACTGAGTGGACGACTGATTTGTTGCATTTCTTTGAATAGGTCACTGAAGAGCAACTTGCTGCACTCTTTCTTAGCTGTGGACAAGTACTCAAACCCTGTCGTCTAATGCACTACTTTGATCGATATAATGATGGATAAAGCTTCTAATTATTCTCTTGTTTGTCTCGAAAGGTTGTTGATTGTCGTATTTGTGGTGATCCTAACTCCATTCTCCACTTTGCCTTTATTGAGTTTACTGATGATGGTAGTTTCGCAACCTTATATACTACAAAATATGTATACATTGTCTATGTTCTGTCGAATTGACTATAGCATTCTTGTAGAGAGTGCAAGGGCTGCTTTGAATCTGTCAGGAACGATGCTTGGTTATTACCCGGTTAGAGTGCTCCCTTCAAAAACTGCAATTGCACCTGTTAATCCTGAATTTTTGCCGAGGGTAAGGACTGATTCGCTACAGTGGCTTGTTTTTTTTTATATGAATTAGAGTGAAATAATTCGACATTCTGTTTACTTATGTCTATTTCACTTTGTCTTTAGTCTGCAGATGAACGTGAAATGTGTTCAAGGACTATTTATTGTACAAATATTGACAAGAAGGTAGTCTTGGCGGTAGTTCTTTTAGCATATTTTGATATCTTTAGCGTGCATAGTTCCTTAGTTTTGCTGTAATCTCATGCAGGTTACTCAAGCAGAGGTCAAACTTTTCTTCGAGTCATTGTGTGGGGAGGTTTGTGTCTGAAGATGCTACCTAATTTTCATTTTACACTTAAGTTCTTAATCCCCTGTGCATGGATTCAACACGCAGGTTCAACGTCTTAGGCTTCTGGGAGACTACCATCACTCCACTCGCATAGCATTTGTTGAGTTCACAATGGTACTTGGTTGCTCGTGATTCCCTTCAATAACTTTGTTATGTTTAAGTTGTGGTGGAGAGGGAGGGGTTGGGCTCTCATTTTGAATTATTGGATTTGACCATCAATGGAAACTGTTTGGTCTAGTCATGTTATTAATGAAAATAGGTAAGAGAATTATGATATGACAAAGAACAAGAATTGTAGATTTCATCATTTTGCAGTACAACTGGATTAAAATAGAAGGTAGATTAGTTTGTAGTTTGAGGTGGACTGGCACGGCAATGACCTGTGGCAAGTCATTAGCCTGCAATATACTTTTCCTCATCTTCTTAGCAATGGGTGTTGTGATGGTTGTTGGGTGGTTTTGACTTGTAGCATTTATCTTGTGATTTCAATGATGTTGAACACAACATAGAGTTTGTGTTAAAATCTGATGGCTGGCTTGGAAAAGTGATTGAAGAAACATTTGTCAAACTTGAGTAATTCTGTATTTTAAACTTGCAGGCTGAAAGTGCAATTGCAGCTCTTAACTGTAGTGGCGTGGTTTTGGGTTCACTGCCAATAAGGTAATTTGATGAATTACTTCAGTTTTAACGAATTGCGGGAATGATTATTGATTGACGATGCAGGGTAAGCCCATCGAAGACTCCAGTCCGCCCTCGTTCTCCCCGGCCTCAAATGCACTGATGCAGCCGTGCATGTTTTTGGAAACAGAGCTTCTTGCCGAGACTAATATTTACAAATACATGGATAGATACGGAGACGGTGTTTTAAGTGCTTGTGCTGCTTCAGTGCATGTGTCTCGACTGTGGCGGGTTGTGTTTGATGATGATGATGTCTGATTCTTTAGGATGTTGGGATTTGTTTAGTTTGTAGAGTAAATGAGATGTCGAAGCTCTGAATGGTTTTAAATTATGATAACGTTGTGGTCTTTTTCTCATCTCCATCTTCTGTGTGGCACAGCTTGAACTTGACCAAGTCCTTGGGGCGTCGTTGTCTGGTTTTCGTGGTCAGTTTTTGATGTTGTACACGGAAAGTACGAGTCGGCCTTGACATCATGCCTGGGGAAGTCGATGTAATATGGTAGTTCAGCGGAGACAGGGATTGGTCTACTGTAACACTAATGAAATAGCTCCTTCAAACAGGCATTGCTAATGCTATCCTTCCAATTTACTTTTATCTGACGAAGCAAGTATCCATGGTTGCAGGACCCCAGAACCCAGAACCCAGTTATTTTTCATAATGTGAGTATGGTAAGGATAGTGCGCGACCCAGAGCCATCCTCCCTCTGTTTCTGCTATCACGGCTGAGTTCTGGTGAGAAACTATTTGACTAAGATTGCAGAGAGAGAGAGAGAGAGAGAGAATCCAATGATCTTTGACTGGTCTCCCAATTGGACAATCAGTGCCTGATGTGGGTGAGGGAGAGTCTCTTTTCCTCCCACCTCCTCCGCCTGCAACCACAATCCTCTCTCCATCTTTATGCCCGGAATCGGAATGTCCATCATTCTCTTTCTTTCTGCATCTGTACCACGTGAAGCCATGAGAGAGCGCCCCGACAAATTCAAAAGCAAAAGCCATTCCCTCTCTCTCTCTCTGGCTCCACCTTTCATCGCTCCCGAGGACTACTTACTTACCCTTTCACATTTGTCTCCAACTGTCTGACACAGCTCTTCTTTTGAGCATTTTCATGCTCCTTAACTTTGCTGCTCATAAAATGTTTACCCAAATCCTCCATGCCACCCATTGATTCCATTATTTCTTCCTTTCTTCGCATTAATGCCTCCGTGTCTTCTTGCTCTTAACCTACCCAACGACTCAGATGACTGCAGAATCTGCCATAAAGATGAAAGATGCCTGGTCTCCATATATATGTGATCGCTGAACATATTCTGTGCACACTTGTCACGGGGAAGATGGGCGGAAGACGCTCCTGGTTGACTGCGGTCAAGAAGGCTCTTGCCCCTTCCACCAAGGAGAAGGAGAATGACAAAAATAACACCAGGAGAAGGGAGGACCATGAACAAGAAGAAGACGAAAAGGTATCATCTCGTCTCTCTTTTTTGTCTTTTTGAAGCTTCAAGGAAAGATCAAAGTCTGTTAATGGGTTTGTGCAGAAGAGAGGGAAACGTCGATGGCTGTTCAGGAGGATTTCCATTCAAGAATCAAACGTACAACATTGTGAAACAAGGATCATAACCTCAACAGCAAACATTGAGAGACCCGGTACAAGTGACGAACGTACTTCTGATGCGCAGCACAGACGTGCCATTGCAGTAGCCATGGCCACCGCAGCAGCAGCCCAGGCGGCGGTGGCAACCGCCCAAGCAGCCGTGGAGGTGTTTAGACTCTCCAGGCCTTCCCTTTTCGTTAGAGAGCACTCGGCTGCGCTTCTCATTCAAAAAGCCTTCAGAGGCTATCTGGTAATGAGAATGGAAGTAGGGGAAGCTCTTTACTTTTGATTTTCCTGCGCTGATATGAAGTGCTGGTTTGTTTGTTTGTTTGCGGGGGAAGGCGAGAAGAGCACTCCAGGCGCTGAAAGGAATTGTGAAGCTACAAGCTTTAGTGAGAGGATACAACGTTCGAAAGAGAGCAAAAATGACTCTCCAATGCATGGAAGCTCTGGTACGAGTTCAAGCCAGAGTCCTCCAGCAACGTACAAACAGGATTTCACGCGAAGGGAGTCTAGATTCTGCATATTTTAGCGATCACAGCAGCCAGAGCCAGAGGGGATCCCGATTCGCAGAAATCAGAAAGTCTTGCGCGACTGTAAGATCACTTTTTGTCTGCATTTTTCCTCCATTTATTTGGGCTTTTAATGGTTGTTCGTTTTATGCAGTCTAGAGAAGAAGACAGCACCCCTCAAGAGTCGCTCGAGTTGATGGACATACAACTCCTGCTACACAAGGCCAGAGAAAACTCCCTCTCCCACGCCTTCTCGCAACAGGTTTCACCTTCTTCTCAGCTTTTCTTGCATTCTTCTGGGTTTTTTGTGCGCATTGTAATATCTTCTCGAACGACGTAGCTATGGAAGAGTGGAGGAAAGGGAAGAGAGAGGGAGGATAAATCAAGATGGGCATGGGAGAGCAAGGGCAGACGATATTCATGCGATCAAAGAGACCCCATTAAAATAGTTGAAATGGATACTTCATCTCACCCTCACTCTCCCTCACCCCGCCATAACCAGAAGCAGAATCATCAATCTCCCGCCAATAGAGCCCACTCCCTGTTGTCGCTTCAATCCAACACCCCATCACCATCCAAAACGAAAACTCTGCAAATCCACTCGGCAAGCCCACGCTGCAATCCAAATTACATGTCGACAACTGCATCAGCGGATGCTAGGTTTCGATCCATGAGTGCACCCAGGCAGAGGCCTTGTACACCCGAGAGGGAAAAGAGCTGCTCTGCTAAAAAACGCTTGTCCTTCCCAGTTCCAGAACCCATTGCTGCTCATAGATTAGAAATGAACCAAACGTCGACGTCTTCTTGCTGCACAGACAGCCTCGTCGACGATGATGTCTCTCTGTCTTCACAGAGTGATCTCAGGGCGTGGTTTAGGCATTTGTAAAAGAAATGGCATCTGTGATGAACATTCTTATCTGGGTATTATTTCAAAAGTCGATAAACCACACAGATTGATTATTTCAGACACGAAATTTAAAAAAAAAAATGTCTTTTGAGCAAATGAATTACGGGTAATTAAGATAACCAAAGTATCTAATGTATGACAAGCATCTCGATGATAAGAAGAAGAAGAAGCAAATCCAATCGAGAAATGAAGTAAAACAAGCTATTACACTGTGTCATCTGCGGACGCTGGCTTGTTGGGGGTCCAGCAGCAGCAATCTCCACCGGCAGCCAAAGAGTCGGTGATCGGCCGAATAACCAATATTCCCTCCCCCACGGCAGCGCACGCAAACGTGCATAGGAACGCAACGAGCACCACAGGGCCGAAGGCCGGCTCCTCGGGGTTCCATAGAACCGAGAGACCAAGAAACAAGATCTGCACCGGCAAAGCTACCAGCAATGTCAATGCCAGCTTGTAGAGGCGAGACCTCAACGCCTTGCTGATCACCAGACTCGCCACTCTCCTGAAAGAAACCAAGAACCACAACGTGTACCCCGCCACAAATACGGCGAACAGAACAGTGCTGGAGAACGGGTACGCGCAAAGCACCATTTGGGTGCCGAAATCATGATTCGTCACCACGAAGCTCCGGTCGAAGAACGCCGGTAAATGAAGCTTCAAGGGCGAGAAGAAAACGAACAAAATTTGGCACAGCAAGAGGGCAACGCCAGCGCTAATCACGAACGCAACGGCCCATAGGTCATGCGCAATTTTTTTCTTGATCGATGCGTTCACGAGGAAGAGCAGAGTAAGCAAGAAAGCAGGCTCAAACAAACCGAGAGAGAGAACGACTTGGATTTTGCAGAGATTGGATTGTTGGTCATAGGAAAGGGGTAGGGGGAAAAGCAAGGAATAGAGAAATCGATGGCGGAAGAAGGGTATGCGGAAGACCTCGTTGATGGCCCACAAGGAGATGAAGGAAACAAGGAGGAAGCGAACCGTCCAGAGGGAGTTGAAGCTTTGAAGATAGAGGGAGGTGCGAGACTTCAATCTGAGGTGGAAGACGAAGCAGAGGGATAAAAGGGATAGGGAAAGAAGGACGGCAATGAAGGAGAGGGTGGTAAGCTCCGGGCCAAGATCAAGAAATGGAATTGAACGAATAAAGGACATGGATTTCCGGCGAGCTTATACCAATACCTTGCTAACGAACCACGCCGGCAATATTAAATGCCGGCGACGAAGAGAAACTGAAGGAGCCAAGTAAAGGAGGCAGCGGAGGAAGCTGCGGTCGAGGTGAAAAAGGCGGCAGAAAAAGGCTGAGAAAACTCATGAGTTTGATAGATGAACTTGTTATCGGGTCGCCGGAAGGAGAGGGGGAGAGAAGAAAAGGAAACTCATTTTTTCTCTCCCCTCTCCCCAAACACCAACAGGCTGTTGCCCAGCTGCAGAAGAATGTCTTTTTTTTAGAGAGAGAGAGAGAGATGAGAGGGGGGGTGTCTGTAATTAGCTGCGTCCTAGGATTCCGGCATTGACTGGCTTGGGTTGTCTGTTTATGGAAAAGTATAATAGAAATGCTGGATTAGATAACAGAAGAGAAGACCCAAATTCCATTCTCACCAGAAACAACATGTGTTTTTAACATTAAATTGGGTTGCATCGAGTTGGAGACAGTCTACTCCATTTCCGTCTCCATATCTGTCCAATCTTATTTAGTACGATGGTTGTTCTTGATGCCTAGATTCTGTCCCATTTAGTGATTCACCACCATACATTCCATTTACCCACCATCCACCCCACATAAATTTACTATCTTTAGGGTCTAGAGAGAGAGACAGACCAAAACTGGCAACACCCACAACGGCTTCCATGCCAAGAGTCCAGTCTCCGGAGGAGGAAAAGACAAATGACAGAGGACAAGAGGAGAGGAGAGGACCCACTAGTTTAGCTAAGGTCAAGATGGCAATGGTGGAATGGCTCATAAACTTTCATGACCAGAGTAAATCACATCAAAATATCAAATACCATCTTCATCTTTTGTTTGATCCTCTCCCAGCGGCCATCTGGCCTGCACATCTTAGCCTTTCCGTCAAACATGACACCTAATCAGGCTTCTCGAAGACACATCACCAACCTTGACATGAATCGGGACAAGCAAACGCCACGGCTGGATGATTCATTCAAACAGGGGGACCCAATCGTGGACGACAGAGGTGAAAACGACAAGACAGAGAGGTAACACCAGAGGAATGAAATGCCAGGTGGTCTACAAACCGTTGCTTTCTCCTCCTTAAAAAAGCAGAAGGAAACACCTTTCTTGTCAGTATTAGGCGACATTTAGTGCTTATCCTCTTATCTTCGGCCAAAGCATCATATCTAAGTTTGAAAATTCAGGATTGCAGCTGCAGAAATGCTTCCATTTCTCAGCAGGAAAAATGAAAGAAAGAGGAAGAAACGCAACGAAGTGGAAGAAGAGAAAAGCCAATGATATCCCTACCTACCATATGAAGACAGATTAACCCATGAAAAAGTCTTGTAAATTACGCCTCCCCATAATCCCTGTTCAATCCAGTCTTAATCAACACAAACCTCCACTCGTAACCCATGGGCTGCTCATATTAGAGGGAAGCCGCAGCACGTTATTCCTCTTTTTTCCACTTTAACCACACTGAAAAAAGCAGACCCAGGATCGTTGTGTGCCAGTATTAAGAGATAAGAAGGTATTTTGTGTGTGTTAACAAGACAATCACAAACACAAACACAAACACAATGATGGGATGGGATCATTTGGGTAATAAAAGTTAGAAGGCTGCAAAATTAAAGAGAGTTTGAGATGTCACCGCAGCATAGGCTGGAGAGACATCTGGGTGGTTAGGAAAATGTCCCATTTTACTTTTCACCATTACAGAAATCCAGACTCAGATATTTTCTGTCCATGATTACATGTGTATATATAACGATAGCCTATCAATCAAATCCATCGCCAAAACTCTGAATAATTAAAAAAAAAAAAAGGAATATTAAAGGGAAAAGATTAAGTCCAATCCTTGGCTTGTCTGCAACTGCAACTGGTGAGGCGGAAATTATGGAGAGAAAGGAGTTTTCTGCTACCGAAACATACGAGTCGCACCCATTTTCGTCGACGAAAAAGAAGAGCAAAAACAAGGCGAGGTTCAGTGATGAACAAATTAAATCACTAGAGTCTATATTCGAAACAGAGACGAAGCTTGAGCCAAGGAAGAAGATGGAGGTGGCTGGAGAGCTGGGGCTGCAACCCCGCCAGGTAGCTATATGGTTCCAGAACAAAAGAGCAAGATGGAAGTCTAAACAGATAGAGCATGATTTGAGGATTCTCAGAGCTAACTTTGATAGTTTGTCCTCCAAGTTTGAAACTGTACAGGAAGAGAAGAAAGTTTTGCTCTCACAGGTACCTATTTTTACTGTCTTCCTTCGCTTTTCTTTTTCTCTCCTCTTCCTTCTGGCAATGTAATTCGCCTTGTTTTTCCAACAGTTGCAGAAACTAAGTGGCCTGTTAGACAAACCTCGCTGCAGTTCCACCACAAATGGAGATCCGGCGGAAGAAAAGGCAAGAAACAGCATACAAGAAGAACTGGAGGAGCCAGAAACGGAGCATTCGTTCGAATATCAGAACAATGGCGCAATCAGAAGCGTTGAGGACGAAGGATGTGAGTTTGAAGTCACAAACCCAGACGAAGAGAAGAGGAACCACATAAACTACGTTGAAGAAGATGGACGCCAGCTTTGGAACATTACCCAACAGTTGCACGCCTCACTAACATCGCCTTCATTCGAGAACTCATGCTGCAGTTCGGAGTGGCTAAATTTCTGGTCCTGAAGAATAAAAAAAACAAGAAGCTTGTCCTACCACTTCTAAGACGTGTGTTTTAGACTGCCAGTATTGGCCAACGAAGGCTTAGAAGAGCATGAGAGCGCAGAGCAAAACTGAGGAGGACCAACCATAAACTCAAATGAAGAGGAGACTAGAAGGAAATTAGATGCAGCTGGCAGCACTTGCAGAAGAAGAAAGAGTCAGATGGTAAGGAGTGCTTTGAAAAGATAGATTTGTATTTTTGTAAATGAAGAATTCTGAGTTGTTCTGAGAGTAGAGCAGTTTTGCTAGTGAGATCCCACGATTTGTGATGAATAAAATATGTGGTTGCGATGAGACACCGACCCTTTCCTATGGAGGGAGGCAATTCTGGCTTTGTTGCTCTGTTTCTATTTCTTCCCCTAAATCTATTAAAAGACCTTTCCTGGTATTAATGGAGTCTCATGGGAGAATGCTTCCATTTTCAAATGCAAAGGCGAAGCTTTCTGTCAAAGCTGATCCTCAAATGCAAAGGCGAAGCCTTTAGAGTTGCGAAGAAGGAAAACAATGAAGGCCAACAATCAGCGAAGCATAACAGACATCCATGCGCCTCATTTTCCCCAATCATCTTCTACTTTGGCATCAACTGCAAATGCAAGAATACGATAAAAAGCTGTTAACACTTTCCATGTTCGATCAGGTAAACCCAAGGAAAGCATTAGTTGATAATCATATTTCAAATCCAGAACTCAGTCAGCTATAGCTGACTTAGTAGCCTTGGGGACTTTCTTTTTCAAGCCATGGCCTCTTCTTTACCATTTGACTTGCTTTATTCTTGGGTTTGATGGCTGAGTGTTTTGATGTCCACGTACACAGTAGGTTATGAACGATGGGCAGAGAGTGGAAGGACAAGAAGAAAATTGTGGCAACTTCTTCCTTCCTCTGCAGCCTTCTCTGCAGCGAAAATTGATACCATTGTAGCTACCTCCGATTAGAATAATGACATTCTTACTCAGATGATGCAGGTTCTTAATACGCAAGTCACCTTGTCGTCTTCTTCTAAAACTGGTGATTATAAACATCACTTCTGCGGATCCCCACACTAGTTCCAGTATTGGAGGTCTTCTCGGTTCTCCATTCTCGCCACCTACAAGTCTTAATCATCGCCCTCATCAGCTATAACCCCAAATCGATTTTCCAATTTTCTTAGGGGACATCCCATTCCCCGTGAATAGACTCCGAAGGCGCACAAAATTTTCTCTCTCCTAATCTCGACTTGGACCTGGTTTCATGAAAGCGGGTCGGCCTGACGAGCCTCCAACAGTCCTTTACCGAATAATGACATGTTTTGCTGGATTTCAGAGGCCGTCAATTGCTGGAGGCCCGTGAGCCTCCAACAGGCCTTTACCGAAACATACTCATGTACTGTCACGTCCCTTTTCTCAAGGGGCAGATGGGTCCCAGCGGGAACTGGGCAGAGCAGACTGGGTTGCCAGCGCGCCAACTGGGCGCAGGGCCCAGAGGACCAAATGGGAATTTATGGGTTTTAGGATTCCTAGTTGCCCTAGGATTCTTAGTTGCCTTAGGATTTCTAGTTCTAGTTGCCTAAGGATTACTAGTTCTAGTTGAAGTAGGATTCCTAGTTTGAGTTGTATTAGAATTCCTAATTATAGTAGAATTAGGGTTGCTTATTGCCCATAAATAAGACCCTTGAGACACCAAGCCAAGACATTCGATCAATTGAGTAGAATTGAGTCAAATGGGAGAGCTAAGCGCGAGGTTTAACTTCTTTGAGCAGTTGTGGTGATCCGAGTGGAAGAATTGTATCCTAGGTTTTTTGATTTGGAATCGAAAGAGCGGGTTGGGGGCGGGGCTCCCGTAAAGATCTAGTTTCATCGCGATGAGGCAACGTTCGAGTGAGGTGTTCTTGTGTTCGCAACGAGCAAGCGCATTGAGGAAGGCCCGATCACGGTGCCGCACACCTATTCACCCTATTCCGCAGGGCAAAAATTTAGGGGTGTGACATATACCAACTAAAATCACGCCAACCCCAGACATTTCTACAAAATTAGAGAGAGAGAGTTAATTCTAATTAGTCTGGATGCTATCATGGCACAGCTGTGCATCTCATGGATGTGAACAAAAGAGTTGTAATCTTTTATAGCTTTATATGCTCGGCAGGAAAATGCATGTCCACGTTGCTGTTGATTTGGAAAAGCTTATAGACTGTGTATTCCATCGTTATGAAAGACTGTTCATCAAAACAACCCCTTGCATCCCAGACAAAAAAGGAGCCCATAAAGAGCCAAAATTTGTGCACTATTCTGCACTTTTTCATGCTATTCTAGGCATGCTATGTTTGCGTTGGTAGAGCCAGTCTACTTTTCTTTATTTTTCTTCCTCAAAAACACTGCGCCTCACTTTGTTGACTGCAAGTCCTAATCATCAACCTCCTTTCTCTTTTCAGCCGGCCAATCACTCTTCGTTGGGTAAGAATCTGGGTTTTGCAACGTCAATGCGCCTAACAAGGATAATATTCTTAGCGTAAAGGATAAGTTGTGTCGTCTGAACATAACTCTTAACTCAATCCAATTTGCTCATCTCTGCTCTACGGAGCATTGCAGCTACAATGGAAGCCATGTTGGTTTGAGTGAGATCAATCTTTTTCGGAGGAGAGTGGGGGAGAGTAGAAATGGAGGGTGGATGCTGAAAACGATTGAGGAGGGTACTTTTTCCAACTCATAAACAAGAAGAAAAAGGCAAAGCTGAGGAAGAGAAAGTGTTGGGGATGGTGTGAATGGGAGTAATAATTAGAATAACTTTTTCTAAATTCAAAGACCCATAATTTTTCAATGTTAATGGTGTTTTTATAAAAGTAGAATAATGGAGGAGATGGGTAAAATCGAAGCATTTGGGAGCGGAGTGGAAAGACAAGGAGAAATGGGCTTCTTTGGGTATTTGGTAAGGGTAAGGTGAGTCACAACCCAGATAGACGTCGAGACTCGAGAGCAGAAGCAGAACCTACCTCTATAAGCCCTTTCTAGTTTCTGGGTTCGGCAGTCAACTGCGAGTCTTCGCTCCTCTCTCTCAACGTTTTAGGACGGAGGTAAGGCAACTCAGAAGAGGGAGAACTTGGAGCTTCCACTGCTCCTAAAGCAAAAGAGCAGAATTGAAGCAGTTAGCTTTCCGTTTACGGAGAAGAAGAAACAGAAAAGAGGCTCCTACTAACTGCGAACTACCGTTCCCTCTTCCGGTTACCTCCATGGTAGCCTCCGGGGCTGAATCCACCACCACATCCGGCATCTGCGCTAGATTAGGGTTCCGACTCTTTTCTGCCATGCCACCTGCTACAGCTTATGCCTTCACGGCCATGGCGGGGCTTGCTGTGGTCGTGATCATTTTCTTCTCAGCCAGTAGGTAAAACCCCCCCAATTTTGTTTCTCAAGGAGAATATTTCTCAAACCTTTTGGGAGAGTAAAGGGGGTTCCTCTATTCAAAGAAAAGGGGATTTTTTTTTTCTTGATTTGTCTGCCGAAGATTGATAATAGGCGTAGATGAGAGCTCTTCGACGAACTCAAACTTCATCATCCTCCAATTCGAATTCTCCTTCTTCATCATCACCATCCTCGTCGTCCTCGTGGGTTCAACTGCGTTCGGTTCTATTCATTGTCACTTCGTCTTCGCCTGCCTCTTGTTCTTCCTCTGATCGGTGAGTCCTCTTTCCTTCTATTCAACTACCGATTTGTTTTCCAGCTCAAGTTTTTTATTTTAGCTTTTTTTTTAGTATTCAGATCTCGGGTGGATTCAGTGGTTTTTAGCATTAATCTTTTGTTCAGTCCAGTTGTTTTCTGGTTTGAGTCTCGTTTCTCTCCTGTTTCATTAGGCGTCCACACAGCCTTTATCAGATCATCTTTTCATATTTCTGAGGCTTCTGCTCGGATTTTAATTTATTGGATCAGGAGTGAGGATCATATCTGATTCTCAAATCTTACCCATTCTCTTAGATATCTTGAAGTGAATGCTTGCATATAATTTCATTTTATATGACTGATTTTATTTCTATGGGTAATTACTCTTCTTATTTCGTTTTTGGTGTGTCTGTGGGTGGAGGTTCTCCGAATTGAACTAAAGTTGCAGACTCTATTTTTGGCTTTCCCCCAGTGAACTTTGCCAACTACTGAAAGTTTAGTTCAGAGAAGAGTTTTAAAACTATACCTATGTTCGTTAAAAGAACAAATCAAACTAATAGATAATCTTCTGAAATTAGAGACTTTTGTCAGAGATATGAATTGGATACTTTTACATTGGTTCCACTCCTAGTCTGATTCTTTCTTCTTTCTCCTGACCCTTTCTCAGAAATTTGATGTGTATATTTGCTACAGGGGTCGGCTCAAATCACCATGGTCACGAAAGAAGAGAAAGCATGCGCTTTCACCTCGACAATGGAGAAGTCTGTTTACTCCCGATGGGAAGCTACGAGACGGTGGAGTGAAGTTTTTGAAAAAAGTTCGCAGCGGAGTGAGTGAATTTTGCTTCTCTCCCTTGTGTTTCTTTTATAAAGAGCAATAAAAAAACTGTGATATGTCTCAATTTCTCTCCTATCCTATGTTGATCTTTTATTCTTTTTATGCAGGGAATCGATCCAAGTATCAGGGTAGAGGTTTGGCCATTCCTTCTTGGAGTGTAAGCTTCATCCTCTCTTTTTGATTCACATCTCCTTGGCTAATCCTGTTGTGCATTTTGAACGTTGTCTTATCTGTTACACATTTTCAAAAGCCTCCCTGGTGATTGCAGGATACATATGATTAAGACTTAGAAGTTCCTTTAGCTCTATTGTTAATCTTGTATTTTAGTAGATTGAGTTGTTACTAACTTTTGAGCAACATTCCCTTTCTCCCCTCCTACTTCCAACATATTTCCTAACTTTCTCCCATATTTCATACTAATGATCTTGTGTCTCATTATCTGTTTGATTGGCTCAAGTGATTTAGTCGGACCTCCTCCCCCTTTTGACTTATTTAGAATCCAGTTGACATTTAAGCTACAAATAAGAGGTTAAGTTCTTGGATTAGATCGAATGAAAAATAAAATCAAACAAAAGTCTGTTTTGAGTCAAAATTTTCTTTTTATGAAGAGCAAGATCGTACTGCGCTGAACAAGTTTTTCCCTTCACATGTCAATTTTTTCTTTCTTAAGCATTGTGTGCTAGAGATAAGCCTGTTTTTCATACTTTCATTCTGCGTTGTATTAAATCATCTGAAGCGCATGATACTGTTTTTCGTTTCCCTATGGCTGGTGTGTTGTTGGTGATTTATATTTTGTGGTGCATAGTTGACTGAAAGCGGTGCCAAATTTGTCCTTGACTCAATGATTATATTTCAACAGATACGATTTAAACAGTTCCAAAGAAGAACGAGAGACCGTAAGAACTCAGAAAAGGTATCGTTTCTTGTTTATTTTTAAATTTTATATGCATTTCTCCTGCTATATTCTCATCGGCTATGGGATTGCTCGTTTCACTCTGCTGCAAGTATATGTTTTATCTGAGGTGGCGTGCTCTAATTAATGATCATTATTTTGATGCAGAAAAGAATATGATAGCCTCCGTAAACAATGCCGTCGAGTACTAAAACATGGGAGCGAAAGCACAAAGTTCACTGCTATTGATGAAATGAGCTACAATGGAGACAGATCGTGCACTCTTCAGGACACTGATTCTCCTAGCTCCGATGATGTGGTTAGCGCCAGAGAGTCCCTGTCCGGGGACGAAGGGAGCCCTGATGTCAAATACTCAAATGAGTCCTCTAGTGTTTTTATGGAAGGGGATAATGGTTCGAGGAGACTGACAAATGCTGATGCCTCAGCTATTAATACAGACTCATCTGACTCAGACTCCTCTGAAGATCCAGATGTTACTCAAACCTTCCCGTCAACTGATGGGAGAGAAGATACCGAGCTTGACGGGAGCTCCAAACACAATTTTTCTCCATCTATGGCTGAAGTTTCGTCCAAATGCCACAATGATGAAGATTTTGAGACATGGCAACGAATCATTCGTCTTGATGCAGTACGTGCCAATTCAGAATGGGTGGTGTTCTCTCCATCACAAGCAGCAGTTTCAGATGGCAGGGCAAGACGAGCTGCTGAGGCTGTTGGGTTGAAGGATTATGATCACCTGGAGCCCTACAGGATCTTCCATGCTGTCAGACTTGTTGCCATCCTTGAAGCATATGCGCTCTATGATCCTGAAATTGGCTACTGCCAGGGGATGAGTGATCTTCTTTCTCCTATCATCTCAGTAATGGCCGAGGATCACGAGGCATTCTGGTGCTTTGTGGGTTTCATGCGGAAAGCACGCCACAATTTTAGGCTTGATGAGGTTGGAATTCGAAGTCAGCTAGGCATTGTATCCAGAATTATAAAGTTCAAAGATTCTCATCTGTACAGGCACTTGGAGAAGCTCCAAGCCGAGGACTGCTTTTTTGTGTACAGAATGGTTGTGGTGCTGTTTAGGAGGGAGTTGACGTTTGAACAGACATTGTGCCTGTGGGAGGTGATGTGGGCTGATCAGGCAGCCATCAGGGCCGGCGTGGGAAAGTCGGCATGGAGCAGGATAAGACAGCGAGCCCCGCCCACAGATGATCTGTTGCTCTATGCAATTGCTGCCTCAGTGTTGCAGAAGAGGAAATTGATTATAGAAAAGTACAACAGCATGGATGAGATTATCCGGGAGTGCAACAGCATGGCCGGGCATCTTGATGTGTGGAAGCTCTTGGATGATGCCCATGGTCTGGTGGTGAACCTGCATGACAAGATTGAGACCACCTTGTGTTGATCCGCAGCGAAATTTGTTTGGATCCTGATTAATTTGTGCCCATTTTCGTACCCCCAAAATGTTACGATGAATTTGAACACATTTGCACCCAATTCCACGTTCCATTACAAGCTTTGACTAGGAATTACAAGTGTAATACATACACAAGTTATTATGTGTTCTGTTTCAACCCCTTTGCAATTGTTATAAACGTATGACTGCCTGGTAAATGGTTTTCTTCCATGTGGAGACATCATTAGAAACAAGAGAGATGGGCTTCTTCTTCGCCCGCCCCAAACACAATCCCACACTCATCTGCGCCTTCCAGTCTGCCAAAGAACACCAGTGTGTGTGTTTGGCCGACCAGCAGGCGGCAGATGGTATCTGATCAAACAGAAACAGGAGAAAAACTCAAAAGTCCGGCCCTGGTTGTTATTATTCAAGAAGATGGTGAATGGAAAACAAAACATTGTCTACGTTGAAAAAGCAAAACGCCTAAGATTGCGACTATGAGCCACTTATCATCATCTGGCTCCTCCAAACACAACACAACACAACACAATAAACCTTTTTAAAGTCCTTTCTCAATTACTCGTTCTTGGTGTAGTGTCGAACGCCGAATGCTAAGCCCAAGATCAAGAGCGGGACTAGAAACTGTAAAATCTTAATGACAAAGTCGGGGGTCTTGTCCGGATTGTAAGAGGCTTGTTGTGGTTGAATATACTTGCGCTTCAGCGGCACCGTCGATGCATCGATCTCCCCGATGTAATACTTGTCCATCATTTCTCTTGCAGAATCGCTGTGACCGACGTCTTCAAAGTCATTGGTTGCATCTTTTCCTGCAAAACAAATACCACAAACACATTCTTCATCCAAACTCCTTATCTGGGTCCAAACAAACGTATCCGCCTCACCAGTCGACGACAGCAGTACTTCGTCACCTCCCGGATGATCGTCCATGAAAGGAGTTACGTCATACACCTAAATTCAACAACACAATATTCAAGTGAACCTTGCTTAATCTGCAACTTATACACTAAGGATGAATAGCCTGAGCTTCTAATCAAAGGGCAATTAATGAAGTCTATACAGATCCTAAAATTTAAAAACAAGGAAAACTCTGGTGTGACCTCTCCCCTCCATTGTAGACTGACTGTCTTACTCGAAAGTACAAAACTGTTGGAGGAAACCTTATGTCTCATAGAATGTTTGATTTGACTAGTCTAGATAATTGACGACCACAAAAGCAACTATCTAAATATCTACGCATACAGGAAGTAGAACGAAAGAAGATGAAAATAAGCTGTTCATCTGAATAAGCAGAATTGCCGAAGAAGTAACAGAGGGACGAATCCCACAAGATCCTCAGCCGAAGAAAAAAAGGCACAAGAAAAAAGATCGGACCTTGCCAGAAATAATAAGCCAACAATCTTTGGTCTTGTTGTGCTTGGCCACGTCTTCGAACGAGTGAACCTTCGGATCTGAAGCCATTGATCGCTGCAACAAATAAAAAACCGAAAAATAGTCCAGACCCAGAAAAGAACAACCTCAATCAAAGCCGAGATGCGGAGAGGAAGATGAAACAATAGACACCAGATACAAAAATAGGAAGAAAAATATAGAAAAAGAGAAGCTTTGAAGAGGGTGGGTGAGATACTCTGGATCGAATCTGTGTCCTCCAACCCCTGGTTTTGACGCTCGACAGGCGGCTGTTGCAGCTGGAAATGTTATACACACCACCGCTTCTTAACAAAGAATGAGTCGTGACCGCTTCTTAACAAAGGATGAGTCGTGAGATCCGAGGTGGAAATCCCAAATCACCCTTCAAGTCCTCGTGATTTTACGAAGAGGCCATACCGTAAGCATTGCCAATTGATTTCTATAGACATTTACCAAAACAGGGGTGTGAACGGGAGGTTGGTCTGTTGCCTGTTGGGATGGATTTTGACAATTTACTTAAAGAATCACTAAAAGATGGCGTACTC
This sequence comes from Begonia loranthoides, assembly GCA_022433065.1. Taxonomy (NCBI): domain Eukaryota; kingdom Viridiplantae; phylum Streptophyta; class Magnoliopsida; order Cucurbitales; family Begoniaceae; genus Begonia; species Begonia loranthoides. Next base: position 62,552 of record CM039476.1, read on the forward strand.
TTCAGACATTTACCAAAACAGGGGCGTGAAATTGAATGGAAATAACCACGAGGAGAGCAAGGGTCAAAGCATCTCATCTTCAGTCCCTCTCCATTTTTGTGACAATTAATCACATCCAAAGCATGAGACGAGGGTCTTAAATACCAGAAATTTCGAGCAGAGGTCGTGGATAGGAGGCAGCTGTTGCTATCTGTTTGGTGGGTGTTGTTTTGGCTTCTAAACCTTGGTTCAACTTTGTCATGTTCCCATTTCAAAGATTGTCTCAATTTTCAAACTTGGATTGCACTGACTACCATGTCTTGTTTGGAAAAAAGTCCATGTAAATTTTTCATTCATATTTTTTTTAAAATCCCGAACCGAACCAATTCCAGTGCCAATAATATAGAACCGTGGGGCATGGCTCGGGTTGGTTCCAAGGCAGAACCGAGAACCAAACCATTCTTCATCCGTCATTCTCGAAAATGGCAAATTGCAGCGACAGAATGGTTGAGCTAAAGGTTGATTATTAGTTATATAGGGATACAATGCCTTGGCTGAGCTAAGCTAAGCTAAGCTAAGCTACCGTTGCTCTAATCACTCAACTAAAACAGGGGTTTGTAACTTACGTCACTACAAACTTACCCTCTTTTTTACACTTGGCTCTCCTGTTTCTATTTCTTAACTGTATAAAACGACTTTGCAAGGTCTTTATCTATGCTTCTTTATATATCTCTACTTGGAGGATAGAAAGCTCATGCAGATGGGAGGGCGAATCTTGGCCAAAGCAAGTATCGATGATGGCAGAATCCATAGGCCATCCCCGCATATCAAGCCAGAAGCAACGGCTGGGACCATCAATGCTGCCTTCCTGCTATTCACATGGTGCCATACGAACACGATCAAGCTTCCCACGCACATATCGATAGCAAAGTATGCACCAACAAGGAATGGCACGGCCATGGCCATTGGAAGTGGAATCCATTTCCCAACGTTCGGCGGAGAAAGATCTCTCACCAAGTTTGCCCCCACAGCAAATGCAAAAAACCCATAACAGAGCTGCAGGCAATGTAGAGGAAGAGCCGAGAACCCTTCAACCCCAAGAATGGCCATGTTTCGGTAAATAATGGCATAGGGAGCTTTATATTCACTCTTCGGATTCCCCACATCAAACGCCTTGTAGAAGAGGAAGAAGGTGAGGGGAGCTACCACACATCCTATGCCTGTCCCTATTGCTTGGCTGAGTAGCATTGATCGAGGGGACGTGAGTGTCAGATGGCCGGTCTTGAAATCATGCATCAAATCAGAAGAAATAGAGACAATGGACTTGATCAATCCACATCCAACCAGCCCTGCGACTACACCATTTTCTTTACCGGCCAATGCAGCCAGCACAAAGAGAGCCACTTTGCCATAGTTATAGGCCATGTTCATGTCCGTCAGTCCAGCCCCATAAGCATTGCAGAAGCTAAGGGAGGGTGCGAGAATATACGCAACTACTACATAATACCATTTGAGCTCAGGGAACATGATGGGGATGACAATGATAGATATGATGGAGAAGACAGCATACCCCATAACTGCCACCCATATTGGAATGTTGTCTCCAATAAACACCTCATTTCGTCGAATATCATCCAAACTCTGGTTATTCTCTTCTGAAACTGCAAACCCAGGATCTTTAATGTCAGCCAAGCTCTTTGAAAAATGAAGGTTCATGACTTGTACACGTTTGATCAAGCAATGCAAAGATTACGCATAAAAATCAAAGAGTTACATGTTTTGAGGTTCTTGTTCTGAATTTTCCCCCAGATGCTTGCGATGATGAAGCAGAGAATCTTGAGAAAATTATAGAGCCCGTCTCCGAGGATTAGAGCAATCGAAATGAACACCTGCAGTGTATTTGAGTTGATAACAAAGTGTTAAGAGCACCGTCACATAATAAAAACGCGGCAATCTTTGAAAGACATGGAAGCAATTTTGCCTTGTAGCCATTAAGACTCTTCATACTGCTCTCTGATAGAGATTCTGGAAACCACTGCCCTTTAAGACCCTCAATTAAAGGCCACATGACTCCCCAAGAGAGTACAGCTCCAAGAAGTAAAGATAGGTTGACGAGATGGGAGCAGATCATCCCTGCTCCAATATAAGTCATGCTGAAATCACAGTAAAACCTGCAAAATTCAATCAGTTCGTGGATAACTTTGAGAAAGGATATCACACAATACTCACGAGTTCTTCCAAGCACTCAACCCGAACATCGGAAACTGAACAAACCCACATTGATTTCCACCTGCATAGAACCACTGAAAAAACGCCCACAAGAAACTCAACGAGAAGAATTTCATGAACCCATGAACCTGCTTCCTGCAAGAGACGTGTTAATTGAATCAGAAACTTCCAATTCCAGTTGACTTCTTCTGAAATTCAAGCAAAGATCTGGTCCAAGTGTATACTTAGCCATCTTGTCTCCCTTTGGTGTGTGGAACCCATTAATTAGAACAGCAGTAGCAGTTCCACTTGGATACCTTAACCTATAATCTATTATCATAATCTGCACAACACCAGAAGATTGCATGAACCATATTAACTTTTCAGCTTATAATACAATTGTAAAAAAGAAGGCTCTGTATAAAGAGTGGCCCCAAATTAACAGAAATAAAGTAGGCCAGGGTACCTTTCTGAGAGGAACCAGAGCAAGAAGGCCAACAAAAGAACTGACAAAGAGAAAACCAGTCATCCAGCCAATCCCAGGTTCCTTTGTGCTTCCAGGTGAATTCCCTTCTGTATCTACACCAGCCTGTTCGTATGTCTTCCAGTTCAAGCCCAGCAAGTAGGATCCAAAACCACCTGCATAATTTCCAATTCAATTTGCAACTTAATTGAATTCAATAAATCAAAAGCCCACTGACCTCCAACAGAAATGCTATAACATGCAACTGCACAGGTCTGGATTATGGTGTTTTCCTGCCTGGTGAAGGGACTTGATAGTATTCCAGCTTTCTGAAGCAGTCTTGTCCATGTTTTTATGAACACGAAGGCGAGGAGTGCAGCAGAGACATTGAGATTGGGGACTAGACCCGTTGTCAGATTGAGCTTCATCACTATTACACTGTAAATTATTCCAATTGCTAGGCTTGCAATTATCCCCCTCACAGTGATCTGCTTTTTCCATGGTTTTATTGTCTTTACATCATTTGCCTCTTCTCTGGTCTCTTCAACGTCTCCACTGATAGTAGACTCAATTTCTTGAGGTTCGTCCTTGCTTCCATTCCCCATGAGAATGATCAAAGTAGACTTTCCACTGATTTAATTCAATAGCACAAACCAAAAATCTTCAAAAGCTCGAATAGATTATAGAACTGAACTCATGAAAGATCCTACCTCAGTCTCCTTCTCCGACTCTGCTACAGACCCAGAAAAGTCACAACCTTGACAAATCTTCAAAAAAGCTTCTTTGACTTGTTTTGAATGCAAAGTTCAATTGAAAACCAAGCAAAAAGCCACTCCAAATCAAATTGAAACTCATTAAACAGTGGTATGGGCCTGGTCTTTCTCTGCTTTGACTGTCAATCACACCCCGAATGGAAAAAACCCCCACAAATTCAATTGGATTCTATTTTCCCAAATCAATCAGCTTCGAAATAAATAAGATAGCAAGTGAACGAAAATCACAGACCCTCACCACGGTCTCTCTCAGATCTAGTTCCTTAATTACCTTAAACCAGAACTACCTGATACAATGACATGAGTAGAAGCGAAGTGAATTCTATTTATAATGTAATGACAGCATCAATACTATAGTTGAACAACCAAAGCAACCACCAATGACTCGCAGGAACGCCATCACTGAGCATGTACTGCAAAGAAGTACTATCGCAAAGGCTTTGTACTACTCACTAGCACCCACCAAAATTCAACGATAATTCTTCCCATTAATTGATTTGAATGATCGCATTGGTTTCGGAATCCCTATAGAAATCAGTGGCTGACGCTTCAGTCTTTATAATAGCCGGTTGTGAAATGATGAAGGCCCTCTTTTTCTTTGACGTGTCTCCAAGTGTTGAGCTTGGCTAAAAGGTTCGATCTTCGATGTCAAAAAGACGGAAAAGGAATATATTGGATGGAAAACTAGAGTTCAAGCAGAAGATATTATTGAGGGTGGGTGTGAAATGAATCAGGCGTAGGATGAAAACCTCAAAATAAAAAGTTTCGATCTGATCGGGCTGTGATCAATACACGTCTCTGTAATTTTCAAGGGGGGACCCGAGAATGTGGTGGGCACAAGCCCGCAATGGATGGACAATGAGAACTGAAAAGCGGGCCTGCTTGGACGTCGAAAGCATCAAAATTCAGCAAAGCAAGCTTTTGGAAATTGGAAATAATCAAAAGGGAGACTTTTTACTGCATATTCTTGCGTGCAAAAATGTTGCATTTTGTTGATGGCTATTTTTAGGCATTCGTGATCCTTTCTTTATGGGTTTTTAGCTAGCTTGACTGTGAGTGAGCCGATTTAGGCATGCAATTATAGGTTTGCATCATTCGATTCCAAAGATTAAAAAAAAAACAAAGCTCTGCATTATCCAAAATAGTTGGTTCCAACTGAACGAAAGAGCTTTATTTGTAAAAGGGCATGGAATAGAGCCTATGAAAAGGGCATTGAGCTTTTTGTTCATGGAAGTCCCTGTCAGTTGTTTGGTGGTAATCCATCTCTATGGGATAGAAATCTTTTGGTTGACTTAGAAATATGCTCGTTTTCAATGCACTGAACCTATCGTTTTAGCACTTTGAAGTTTGAACAGGGGTTAGCTCAACTTCAGTCTCCATCCAACGGGTTGGATTGAACAAATCTGGATTGCACTTCAACTGGTTAAATCTTTCGTTTATTTGGGCTTCTCCCTGGCAATAACATTGCTGGGAAGTACCTGTTTTGTACAACTGGAGGAGGCCTATCGTAAAGTTTTCATTTTTGGACATTCATCTCAACGCCCATCATTGATGCGGCCCAAACCACCCGAAGAAGTAGATTGATGAAATGATACGGCAGCCATCCGCTCCTCACCCATGTCTCCGTTTCTCCCCCTTCTTCCCGGAAATCAGCGACGGTCTTCGTCTTTCCACTTTTTTCAAACTCGTCCTCTCTCCCACCACTTCCTTCGTTGAGGTTGTAGAGAGGGAGGCCGAAGCCTGTCTGGCCGTTGGAATAAGAAAATCCTTCATGGGTGTCTCGTCGGAAACGAAGCTATTGCAGGAGCTGTTGCTTTATGCAGCTAGCGCAGCCTTGAGCTGCTTGATTTTGTTCGCGGGGCTCCGACACCTGGATCCCAACCGCGAGACCTCAAAAAAAGCCCTTGAACACAAGAAGGAGATTGCCAAGCGCTTGGGTCGCCCCTTCATTCAAACCACCCCTTACGAAGTAACTGTCCTTCTCTTTCCCGTATCAAATCTTAGTTTTCTGATCTTCATTTCTTCTGAGGAAAAAACAACTACATATACAGTCTTATGTTCAAATTGATTACATTTTATGTGATAAAATAGCGTCGTCTTTGTGGTTTTTGACATTCGTGCAATTCATTTTCTCGTGAGATTGAAAAGTTTTCCTTTTAGCTTTTCAAATTCCCTCACTTTTCGTCCAAGTTTGACGCACCAAATTGGTTTCTTATCTTCACTTCTGCCATTCGCTTTAAACTAGAAAAGCAAAATAACTTTATGAATTGGTCCGGAACTTAAATAATAAGAATTTGAATGTTCTGAACCTACTTCTGTTAAAAACAAACATTTGAATGCTGGTAGAAGCGCCATTATCCCTTGCTCAACTCGTGATTTTCCATCTTTTACAGGATGTCATAGCTTGTGATGTCATAAATCCTGACCACATTGATGTGGAGTTTAACTCCATTGGGGGATTGGAATCTATCAAACAAGCTTTAATTGAACTGGTGATACTTCCTCTGAGAAGACCAGATCTTTTTTCACATGGAAAGCTTCTTGGTCATCCGAAGGGTGTCCTGTTATATGGACCGCCAGGCACAGGGAAAACCATGCTTGCAAAAGCTATTGCAAAGGAATCTGGGGCTGTTTTTATCAATGTTAGAGTATCAAATTTGATGAGTAAATGGTTTGGCGATGCACAAAAACTTGGTAAGTATACATCTTGCATACACTCTGCAACTTGGATACCCATCCTTTTCTTTTTATTCTGACATCTATTACTTGAGGTTCACATTAATTTACTTTTGAATCTTGGAATTATGATTTTGAATTCTATGGTTGTGGTAGATTGATATGCAAACAACACCAGCCTCCTTTGTCTTTTTGGTCACATTTAAATTAGGGGTAATGTGCGATTTATCTCGTGAACTTATGAGTATTTGACAACTGACATCTCCAATGTATTTCTAAGCATATTAGATCCAAAACTTTAGATAGTGAGTAAAATAAACAACTCTCTCTTCAAGTTGTGCCCCCTTTCTTCTTCTTTTTCTTCTTGCAAATCCATTAAACCTCTCAAAAAGTTTTTTCCTTTCTCTCTTGACTCATACACAATTTGGCTCAGCCTCCATTACCATCGAGTTCTTTGTCTCCGTTGTTACTAGTGAACTCATTCTAATTTCGGGACTAGGCTCTCTTTCATTTTCAAGGAATGATTTAGCGAAGAAAACGGTGGCAATATCTGAGGAGCAAAAGAAAATAGACAACGAGAGGGAGAACACTTTGAGAAGAAGAATTGGAAATTGTCGAGAGGAAAAAGTGAGTGTGATGAAAATAGAAAGAGGAGTTAATTAGAGAGGAAAATAGAGTCACCAATCTCTCATCTTCTATAGAGAATTCGTGGATTTTTTGATTGTGGTGTTGGACTACATCTCAATTGCTGCCTCTGCTACATCCATTTCCCAAAACTTTGCAACCTACGGTCTGTCCTAGTACCTCGACAGAACGAGGTCGTGTTGCCTAAAATATGCCCCTAAAATTGTCTACTAAGGTGGCTCCAGGCAATCATGGTGGACCACTGACCATCTCGAAGGTTAGTAAGAACTGGGGAGGGGAAGAAGATGATCCATCAACCTCTGATGACTTTAATTGGAACGAAGATTTGATTAGCCAAAAGCAAGAATTGATTCAGGACCAACGTGATGATTCTTTTATTCAAGCTAATTATACTAAGTTTCCATATTTCTTATTTAGCTCAGGTTTCCTTGTTGTTCTTCTCCCTTTGGTGTTTTCATTTTTTTAATTTACTTAAATGTGTTTGCATGAAGAAGAGGAAATGGTGCATGACTTAACGAGAGAGAGGTTGACTGCCAAGTGGAGGTATGTACAAACCCATGTGACAATTGTAATAGTTTTTGTAACTCCAAAGCCCATGTTGCTTATAATTCAAAGTTCATTTTCTAATATGTTAAACTAAAAATTTAAGGTGTTAGTTGTAAGTTATCCCTGAATTTAAGGTGTAAGGTGTACTTTATTCCTTAAATTTGAGTATTTTTGAATTGAAAGTAGACGGGTACTCGTGAGGTAGTCTTTCTGAGCTTCCAATGTGAGCATCATATCCTACCCGGTGGCATAAAAGCCTTGGAACGGTTGCTGCGCCTGATTCAAAAGTGGAGAAGGATTAGGACAATGGCATATTTACCCCCCATGATAGGCCTCATTTGAGGTTCCCTGAGTCTAGGAAGAGAGAGGTGTGATAAGGATAAATAAGGACTATGGGGGAGGGGGTTAATGATATGTGTAAGGAGAGAACTTAGGCATTGGGAAGGTAGAGATTAGTTACAATTCTGTTGGAGAGTTGAAAGTATTAAAGGAAGTGGGGAAGAGCTAGAAGATTATTGACTATTTGGAAGAATATTGTAAGAGGAGAGCTAGCAGACATATCAAAGAATCTGTCATTATCTTTGTCGTTTGTATGCTAATTCATATAGGATTAGGGCACCCTAACACACCCATCCCCTTAACACACCTTTGTTGCTCAAGTCATCACTCTTTAAATTCTATTTTCTTTTTTGTCTTTAAATCCTAAATCATACTCACATATGAATCATTTGAAGAAAATTTAATCTTTACTGGAGATGAAACAAAGAACATAGCTTATTGATATAACCCTTGTAGTTGACAGAAAATACTAACACCAATACAATACAAAGAAAATCAAATGTTACAGATTTTCGAGAGGTCTGCACTCTCCACACAGACTTTTGAGAGGTCTGCACTCTCCCACAAGTGAATTCCTAAATTATTCCTCCTCCCTATCCCCTTACAACTACTCATTTAAATAAAAAGGACAATGGAATACTAAAAGGCAGTAACGGAATACGAACAGACTATTTAGATATCCTAAAAGACACTAATTCTATTAAATGCTATCTTTGGAAACGTATCATTACTCCCCGCCCAAAGAACAACATTGTCCTCAAGGTGCACGATTTTTGTGCTCATCTCTTTTTAATCCTTGAGTTCATCATCAGTTAAATACGTAGCAATTTTATCTTCAATTTATTGTGTTTTCTGCATGATTTTTCTTAATCTAGTTGGTCTAAATACTAATAATTATGCCCGAATATCTGCTCGTAGTCTATTCACAAACTGAGCTTCCAACATGTGTTCGGGTATGTCCCAAAAAGGTGATGACAATTTTTCAAATTGTTGCCGATATTCCCTTACGGATCCATCTTATCGAAGGGCCAAAAAACGCTCAGATAAAGTTTCTTATTGAGATGATTGAAATCTGTCCACTAACTGAAATTTAAAATCATTCCATTCCCTAAACGGTCTCCGGCCTTCCTCCCATTGGAACTATGCTAAAGCCTCCCATTCTAAATACATTGGCACAATGGTCATTTTTTCAACCTCACACCATCTCTGTACATTAAAAAATCGTTCCACGCGGAAAACCCATTCGTCTGGGTCTCCGCTCGCGAACACCGGCATCTCTAGCTGCCGGAGTCGCAGCTCGCCGTCTGTCAGGCCGCATCGCTGCTCGCCCCAGGTGTGCGCGAGGTCTACTTGCGCCGGCCCATCCCTTCGCAGTTCTCCCCTGGCCCTCTCCCTGTCGCTGGACGTTCCTGCCCGGTGCATCTCCTCTCGGTTCCTCTCTGTCGCCGAAGGTCCATGCACGGTGAGACCCGATTCCTTCTTCCAACAACTCGTCTTCCTCGATTTTTTGTTTTCCTGCTGCCTTTGATAGAGACACTTCGTCTCTCTGCAGCCTAGTCAACAGAGATGTGAGTTGCTCGAGTATGGCCGAGATATCTCCCCGTAATGGTCCTATCTCCAAGGAAATTTCTTCACGCAGGGCACCCATCTCCATTTATATCTCCATTCTCATCTCCTCCCGGATCTGCCCCACTCTGTCTTCCACCGAACTCTCCTTACTGTCTCCTCTACGACCAGCCATCTTCACCGAGGTAATCTTCTGCTCTGATACCAATGATATAACCCTTGTAGTAGACAGAAAATACTAACAACAATACAATACAAAGAAAATTAAATGTTACAGACTTTCAAGAGGTCTGCACTCTCCCACAAGTGAATTCCTAAATAATTCCTCCCCTCTATCCCCTTACAACTACTTATTTAAATAAAAAGGACAATAGAATACTAAAAGGTAGTAACGGAATATGAACAGACTATCTAGATATCCTAAAAGACACTAATTCTATTAAATGCTATATTTGAAAATGTATCACTTATTTTACTGCACTCAATGTTTTTTTGTCAGCTTCCCTGCTTACATAGTATGTCCAGCTGATTAGCATCAATTATTGCTTTTCAGTGGCTGCTGTATTTAGCTTGGCTCATAAACTTCAGCCTGCAATTATATTCATTGACGAGGTTGATAGTTTTTTGGGTCAGCGTCGTAGTACAGATCACGAAGCATTAGCAAACATGAAGACTGAGTTCATGGCTTTATGGGATGGATTTACCACAGATCGTGAGTTGTTGTACTATACAGTCTTGTAATTCTCTCGGCTATGTTACAATCTTACTGCTGCTGCTAACATAGATGTCTGAATTCTTATTAGCTAAATTTGTTGTAAAACAAATTCAGTTTTTGATGATTTATTCTTACTATTGTAGAAAATGCCAGTGTGATGGTTCTTGCTGCTACGAACCGCCCATCAGAACTTGATGAAGCGATACTGAGGCGTCTTCCTCAGGCCTTTGAAATTGGCGTCCCTGACCAGCGGGAGAGGGTCGATATATTAAAGGTGATATTAAAGGGTGAGAGAGTGGACGAAAACATTGACTACAACCATCTGGCTTCCTTGTGTATAGCATATACAGGCTCAGATCTTCTAGAGCTGTGTAAGAAAGCAGCATATTTCCCTATCAGGGATCTCCTAAATGAAGAAAATGACAGGAGACAATCGGCTGTAAGCTTGCTGCTCCCCATTACACTCTTTCATTATCTGCATCAGTCTCTGTTAATTTTCTTGCAAATCCAGGCAGCTGCTCACCATTACACTCTTTCATTATCTGCATCAGTTTGTGTTAATTTTCTTGCAAATCCAGGCATTCTTAGAACTTAGAATAACCCAAATTGAGTCTGATATCATATCGATTTGTTCCACTGTAACCCATATGACTATGTTAGCCATAAAATGTTCTGCTGGACAGCTTGTATGGAGGCTTTCCATTCCCTTTTTTCTTTTATCAGGTTGTCTAATGGCTTACTTTCTGTGTCTTATATGCACGAGGGACTTATACTTCCTGTCTATGTTTACTAAATTTGATTGAATTATGGGTATTATTTCAGGCGCCAAGGCCATTGTCTCAGTCAGATTTTGAGAAAGTTTTGGCAACATCAAGGAAGACAAATGTGGCTGCGAGCGAATATGCAGGATTACGTCCAAAAATGGCAGAGTGGGGAAGTCAGAGCGAGTGTGGTGATCCTCAGGTTCAAGCCGCAATAAGTGAACTTTCAAAGCTGGTGTTTTCCCAAGTAAACACAGAGTCGGATTCGGAGGAGACTTGAACTGAACTCCCGACTAAAAAAAATGTATTCATTTTGCTGAAATTGGTATCAAGAATGGACGAGTTCTCTAGATTCCATGATTTGAAACAATGCAATCTCTCAAAACTGTTATTGTAGTTAAAATGAATAATAAGAAATGGCTCCACAGATTTGGAAGCACCATGTTGAGATTTTGTAACGATGGCCGCAGCAAAGCCATTTATCATTTTATCTTGAAAGAAACCAGAGAGATGAAGAGATGCTCAGAGTCAGTCTGTCTGGGAGGTTGCAGATTCATCAGGGTAGAATGTTATGGTAATTGGAGTTTGCAGGAAGAATGAGGAAGGTTATTTTGTATCATAGTCGGCAGAGGAGAAGAGTTAAAGAGAGAAAATCCAGAGAACAAAAGTAGGGGAATACACACTTCATATCTTAGTTATTCTCTTCTATTATCTGTCTTTTACATCAGCTTGAGACGATGCCATTTCTAGTTTACCCAGACGTCTTCCTCCTCTTGTCACTGCACTTGTGTCTACCTTTCTAGTTAGTGAGGCGAGTGCCATAACAAACATCCCCTCTTGACCCCAAGATTGGAATGAAGAGAACTCTATCGTGTTCACTGAGGAATCCAAGTAGCAATAGAAATTAGTTGATCCTCCCATAAAAAAACAACCACTGTGTTACTAGAAAATTATCACGTTTGACCACTCTGGTTTGTAGAAGGGCTTGAGAGATTCAAGAGACCACATTAGTGTGTATTTGTCCGATAGGAACACTTGAGGACTGTCTGACGAAGCTAGGCACTTTTTAAGAAGGGAGAGGTGGAATATCGGATGGATTTGAGCAGAAGTTGGAAGATCCAATTTGTAGGCGACTTGTCTGATACAAGCTAGAAGAGGGAAGGGGCCGAAATACTTGGGAGTCAGTTTATGAGATGTCCAGCCTACAAGGGAAAGTTTGCGATAAGGTTGTAATTTTAGGAAAACCAAGTTGCCTACTTCGAACTGGCACTCTGTGTGCCCACGATCCGCATACAGTTTCATTCTTCCTTGAGCTTGGGTGAGATTATGCTTAAGGAGTCTGTCCATGTGAAAACGGTCCATCAAAATTTGATCAATAGTGGCCGTATTGGTCTACAGATAAGGATCGAGGGCCAATTATGGCAATGGTGAGCCTATGAAGCTTCAAACGGTGTCATCTTAATGACTGATTGGAATGGGGTGTTATACAACCATTTAGCGAGAGATGACCAACGGCTCCACTGTTGTGGTTGAGTATATGACATTCACGGGAGATACAGTTCAACGCATTGGTTTAGATATTCTGTTTGGCCGTCTAAGGTATGTCGACAGCAAATCCAATTGAGTGCCTAGAGTGACAAATAGAGATTGCAAGAATGTCGAAGTAAAGATTTTGTTGCAATCATAGACAATAAAGGGAGACCATGAAGCTTGTAAACTTGTTCCATGAAAAGGTATGCAACATTAAGAACAGTGAATGGGTGGGGCAAAGAAATGAAATATGCATACTTGGTGAAACGATCGACAACGACCATGATGCAAGAAGGGGTCACCAAGTGCAAGTAGGATAGAGCATCGACTATTGTGTTAGCGCGATATTGCTTGTATTGAATTGTATAGCGTAGACCAAGCAACTTGGTGAGCTATTTCAATTGCAATGGAGTCGTGATGCGTTGTTCAAATAAAAACTTCATAGAATTATGGTCAATTTTGATTACAAAATCATTACCTTCTAGCGGGCCTTTTTGCACACCTTCTCCCGATTCTTTTCTCCCTCTTCTCTGCTCCTTTCTTCCCCTTTCTTTCTTCTATAAATACTACATTTCTTCCTGAAATTTTGTCACAAAAAATTCTTTCAATTTCTTAATCTCAAGTTAACTAATAATAGAGGAATTTATTTTATTTTATCCTTTAAATTAGTGTTTGAAACCAACTTGCAATAGCCTTAATATTTTTCATGGGGGAAAATTTGATCCGTGCCATCCGTGATATGTTCGAATATTTATTTTCGTAACATATATGAAATCTATGTTGATATGCTAACCGCACAATGTTTGTGGGACTCGTTAATACATTAATTTGCCTAATCCTTTCCAACAAAACCATGTTCCTTGCCGGCCTACCAAAGTGGCATTCTCATCTGTGTCATGCATAAGCTCTAGGAGCTGAATTATGAGGCAGAAGTCAATGTAAGCCGTCCATGATATTTCAGCACAATTATGATTGAATAATAATGGTAGGGACCCCAATTCAACTTGTGTAGTAGATTACAAGTTATGACAACTTGCGTAGTCCCACTCCTGTGGAATTTTCAAGTCACATTGCTGGATCTGTTCCAAGTTCATCTAGAGGTAATTATGGTGTGAAATAAGAAATGAAATGAGAAAATGACTGGCCAGACATATGCAGTTTCAAGGACAGAGGTTCCTGATCAGAGTGGTCAGGGCGTTATTAAAGGTCATTTTCTTTTTTTAATACTGCAATGCATGTGTTGTTTGATACTAGAGCTACATACTCTTTTATTTATGTGATGCTTATTCATACTATGGGTTTAGAATCTAAAAAGTTAGAAACACTTTTGTTATTAAATACCCCTATAGATAAGATTTACGAAATGAATTCCTTTGTTTGGTCTGCTACTCTCATTGTGTGCGGGCACGAATTATCTGTTATTTTGATTATAATATCTATGGATCAGTTTGTCATAATCCTAGATATGGATTGATTGAACTATTTTAAAACAAAAATTGAGTATCACCGAAGAAGAGTAACCCTTATGTTAGATAATGGAAAGGTTTTTGTGCATCCCTATGATAATCATGTAAACCGTATTGATTCTATTCTACGAGTCTGTTTTGGTGGTCGAGGAGATTGGAGATCTACGGAAGTGTTTTTGCTATTAGTAGTGATCTTATTACGGTCAGACAAGATTATGAGATATTGATAGTTTGTGATTATATCGATATTTTTCTTGAGGATTTATTTGGTTTACCACATGATCGTGAGATTGAGTTTACCATTGATTTAGTTTCTGGTACTACTCCAATTTCTATTGCTTTGTACCACATGACTCTTGTTGAACTAAAATAGTTGAGAATTCAGTTGAATGATTTACTGTACAAAGAATTTATCCAGAATAGTGCTTCACTTTGGGGTTCACCAATTTTGTTTGCAAAAAAAATAGGATGGTTCGTTACGCCTATGTAATTATTATCAAAAGTTGAATCAAGCGACAGTTAAAAATAGATACCTGTTACTTAGGATTGATGACTTATTTCATCAGCTGGGAGGATGTAAATATTTCTCAAATATTGATTTGAAATCAGGTTATCGCCAGATGAAATTTCGTGAAGTGGGTATCCCTAAAATGGCCTTCGGGACTCGTTATGAACATTTTGAATTATTGGTGCTTCCTTTCAGATTAACAAATGCACCAGCTACATCCATGGACTTGATAAATAAAGTTTTTCGGCCCTATCATGACAAATTTGTAGTGGTCTTTATCGATGACATTCTACTATATTCCAAGACTCACAAAGAGCACTTAAAGCACTTAGAATTTGTTTTAGCGAGAAAAGTATAACTTTTGGATGACTGAGGTAAAGTTTTTAGGTTATGTTGTTTCTTAGATTGACATATCAGTGGATCTGGTTAAGGTCGAGACTGTGTTAGATTGGAAGCCACCAAAAAAAGTCATAGAGGTAAGAACTTTTTTGGGTTTGGCTGGTTACTATCGTTGATTTGTGAAAAACTTTTCTTTCGTTGCTATGCCTTTAACACAATTGACTAGGAAGAACATGAAGTTTAATTGGAACAACAAATGTCAGACTGCTTTTGATGAGCTTAAGTAGAGGTTAACTATCGCTTCAGTTTTGGCAGTGCCTGATGAAAATATTTTGTATGTAGTATTTATTGATGCATCAGAAATCAATCTAGGTTGTATGTTGATGCAACAAAATAGTGTGATTTTTTTATGCATCTTAATAGTTGAAGATTTATGAAAGAAATTACCCTATATATGATTTGGAGTTAGCTGCTATTATTTTTGGTTTAAAAAATTGGCAAAGTTTTTTATGTGGTGCTAAATTTGAGATATTTTCTGATTAGAAGAGTTGGAAGTATCTTTTCTCTCAAGGGATTTAAATCTTTGACAGCCACGATGGATAGAATTCATGGGGGATTATGATTTTTCTTTGGAATATCATATTGGAAAAACTAACGTTATAGTCGATGCCTTGAGCTGTTATCCTTGATGTGCCTTATCTTGTCTAGTATTGAAGGATTGGAAAAGATGTTTGACTATTGGAGATTATAAGGTGGGTTATTTGGAGGAGGACCAGACAATGCCAATGTTTAATTTGATAGCAATACCTACACTTCTGCAGTGTGTCAAGGATATGTAAAAATTCGATGGTGAGCTCCGAGAAAAGTTTGAAAAGATTCAAGCAGGTGAAAAATTTGACGGTTGGTAGATAAGTTCAGATGATTTTCTATATTTCAGAGATAGAGTTGTTGTACCTAGTGATTTAGATTTGAGACAAATTGTTTTAGAAGAGAACTACTTGGCAACATAAAAATGTATCATGAATTAAAGCATTAATTTTGGTGGATTGGAATGAAGTGAGATATATCAGAATATGTTTCTAAGTGTTTAGTCTGTCAACAAATAAAAGCAGAGTATTAGAGACCGGCTAGATCACTGCAACCTTTACCCATCCCGGAGTGGAAGTAGAATAAAATTACTATGAATTTTGTAAATAGTTTGCTAAAAACAATACAGAAATTTGATATAGTATGAGTAGTAATTGATAGACTTACTAAGTTTGCGCGTTCCAGTCAGAATGGATATTTCTTTAACAAGGTTAAGTAAATCATATATTGAGAATATTATTCATCTTCATGGTATTCCTTCAAATATAGTTTCAAACAGAGATTTGAGGTTCACTTCAAAATTTTGGAAAACCCTTCAGAGCATTTTGGGCATTGAACTCAGTTTAAGTACTACACATCATCTTTATATGGATGGACAGTCTGAGTGTACAATTCAAATTCTCGAGAATATGTTGAGATCTCGTATTCTGGATTTCAGAAATAGTTGATAGATAATTTATCTTTAGTAGAGTTTTTTTTATAACAATAACTACCAAACAATTATTGAGGTTTTGCCTTATGAAGCTTTCTCAAGCCTGATGTGATACAAGAGACTCTTGAGAAATTTCAATTGATTAAAGAAAAGATTAGAACAATTCAAAATCGTCAGAAAAGTAATGCAGACCTATTATTAAGAGAACTTGAATTTGAAGCTGTGAATTTTGTATTCTTGAAAGTCTGACCTAGGAGAGGTATTAGTCGTTTTGGAGTAAAAGGTAAGTTGGTTCCCAGATATATTGGACATTTTTTTATTATTGAGAGAGTTTGCCTAGTAGCGTATCGTTTAGACTTGCCACCGCATCTAATAGATGTTCATAATATTTTCCATATCTCTATGTTGAGAAAGTATGTTTTTGATCTCATCTAACACATGTAATCTTCTGGATCGATGTACCTATCTAGGAGAATGTTTCTTATAAGAAGGAACCTGATAAAATAATAGTGTAGGACCGATATGATCCTAATGAGGAAGAAGGGGAGTGAATTATGCTAGTTAAACTTTTTCGTGCGATATTATAAGTTTATTCCCTAAAAGATTTACCACGAATAAGTATGTAAGCAATGCCAAATATAAAGAGTAAGAGATAGAGAAATGCAAATACGTTTGTTAACACAGTTCGACAAACCCGCCTAGGTTCGCGCTACAAGGTCCCCCTTTGAAGATTCTTTAATCAACTAACCTTCCCGGTTATTGATGATTGAACTTCACTGGTGGTAATGAAGCCATACAACAACTGTTCATGAGGCGTCTAATTGATCTTCACAGGCGTCAATCTAGTCGGGCGTCTCCCTTTGTTCTCATTTTAAGTACAATGAAATAGAAATAACAAATACAAATTATATAGCTTAAGCTCTCAAATATAAACTCTCAAGTTTGGTAATGGGAGAGCTAGACTAGACACTTAATTGTTGAGAGAAATTGAGTAATAAAATTGGCAGCATTTCAGTATGATTCTATCTTTTTTTTCGTCTTCAATTTAGGGTGCTTCTTTTATAGAAAACTGCTCAGCAGTCAACTACTCAACATTTTTGGTTGACAACATTTGACTGTTGAAATGTTACTGTTGTGATTTCTATTGGCCCAGTCGTCTGCTTTATCAGCCCCGATCGACCTCATCCATGCAGTCTGAAATAGAGTCTGCACATTGTCCATTTTCCAATCGACAGCCATTCATCCCGGTTGACTGCTCTTCTGCACCTCAACATAAGTTGACCAATCTGTCATTTCTCCTGTCGACCACACTTCTTCTCCAGTCGACCACACTTCTGCTATTTTGCCTTTGATGCAAACGGGTCGACCGCCCAGTTGACCACTACTTATGCTTTGCACATTTTGATACTTTTAAATCTCAAATCTTAACCATTAGCTACATAGACTTGAACACACACGTTAGTAAGCATAAATATCCTTATTAAGAGTATTTCCATTGAAAATCAAACATCAAAGAATAAATAGAGCATCTTCATAAACAATTTATAAATTATCAATACAAAACATTATCAAAACAAATAAGCCTAATGTCTATAGGCTAACAAATAGGTCGTGAAATATGAGTTCTTCGTCATCACAAAATTCCATGGGTTTGCATATAGTAGAAGAATTATAATGAAAGAAAGTTACTTGGGAAGTTGAATAAGATATGATGACAAAATATCTATACTTATTCAATGGTATGATTGAAGTTGTTTGAAATTTTAATAATGAAATTCTTTAAATGGAGAAAATTATTATACCTGGAACATCTATATAAAAAATTTTTAATTTAATTAAAAAAACCCCCCCTTTCGAGTGGGCGGGTGGGCGGGCGGGTTGTTGCCAAAACAGGGGGTAAACCCCCCCAATTTAAGTCTCCCCAAAAATATCATCAAAATAAATAACTATAATGTCTATACGCTAACAAATAGGTTGTGAGATATGAGTTTTTCGTCATCGCAAAATTCTGTTGGTTCAGATACAATGGAAGAACTATAATGAAAGAGAATCTATTTGGAAAATTGAATAGATAAGATGACAAAGTATCCTCACTTGTTCAATAGAATGATTGAGGTTATTTTAAATTTGGAGGATAAAATTCTTTAAGCACGGAAGAATGTTATACTCAGCACATCTATATAAAAAATAAATTAAATTAAAGGGTAAATGACAAATCAACCATCGTGGTTTGAGGTCAATGGCAAGTCAACCACTATGGTATTTTTTTTAACAAGTTAACCACTCACGTATGTTAAAATAACAAATCCAACATCACGTAGACGTTTAACGTTAAAATGCCAACGTCCGAACGCCGGAACGATGCGCTCTGGCATTTTGAAGAATTCAGAACGCCCAACGCGGGGCATTCTGAATTTCTGAAGAATTCAGAACGATTTCGCGGCTTCTCATCTTCGCGGTCTATCCATTTCTGTTTTTAGACACAACGAATTTCGCGGTCTCTAGCCATAAGAGATCGTGAAATTCCCTGTGTCTGAAAATAGAAATGGACAGACCGCGAAGATAAGACGCCGCGAAATCGTTCTGAATTCTTCAGAAATTCAGAACGCCCGCGTTGGGTGTTCTGAATTCTTCAGAAATTCTGAACGGCCCGCATTGGGTGTTCTGAATTCTTTAGAAATTCAGAACGCCCCGCGTTGGGCGTTCTGAATTCTTCAAAACGCCGGAGCGCATCGTTCTAGCGTTCGGACGTTAGCATTTTAACGTTAAACACCTACGTGATGTTGGATTTGTTATTTTAACATACGTGACTGGTTAACTTGTTAAAAAAAATATTATAGTGGTTGACTTGTCATTGACTTCAACCCACGATGGTTGATTTGTCATTTAACCTAAATTAAATTTGAAAACCCCCCTAACCAAAACGGGGGAGACCCTCCAATTTCAATTTCCCCCACTCCTCCTTCCCTTCCTCTACTCTCACTTCGGAGAACTTTATTTTCTGTTTGGTGGGCCGACAAAGTAGAGGAGGGTGGAGTTTCGCTGACGAACATCCTTCACAATTCTTGAGTTTTCGATTTATTCGCAAGGCATTTTCTAAATTAGATAATTTGATTTATGTTTTTGACGGGTTACTTCTCGTTGTGTCTGAAGTCAAAGGCGGGACAGTGATGATGAGTGAGGACAACAAGTTAGAAGAGAGGCCAAAAAACACACAGGCGAATATTCCGTTTGTGAGAAGAGCAGGTTTACGTCTTTGGTGCGGCGGAGTGTGAATGTGATGGATCAAATGTGTCATCGGGGAAAGGGGGTGGGTCTTTGTGGAGTTTTATAGGGTGGAGGGCGTTTGGACTTTGGTGTAATTTTAGCTTCAAAATTATTTATTGTCCTTGTCTTGTGCACAATCTAATCTCTCTCTTTCCACATGTTGCCATGCCATTAAATAAAAAAACATTAAATGATATTTTTGTCAAAGTCCGAGATGCTTCCATAGGCTCCCCCCATAAGCAATACAAGTCTATAGAGGTGACAAAAGTGTTCTAGAGATAGTTCAACAATAAAATCTCATTTTCTTGACTCCCCTTTCAAATAACTTTTCTTGACAAAAGTAATTTCGTGCTCTACACGCATATTCCAATTGAGAATATCTACTTTTGCTATTTAAATAGTTGAGGAGGTCTACACTGAGCATTCATAGGCATCCCTCAGCATTTACGGACATATGTCTTTTAGTAATAAGAGATATCCTTCAACATTCTCGAACTTTCCTCGACATTCATGGACATTCGTTTTTTAGTATTAAGGGACGTCCTTCAACATTCACAATTTTTCTCGGCATTCAGTTTCACAAATAATTGTCTTTTAATATTGAGGGACGTCCTTCGACATTCACGAATATTCGACTTTTGTGTCAAGGGTTGTTCGTTTTATGTAGAGAAATGTCTACTTTGGGTAGAGGGCAGGACAGACATTTTCCAATTACACGTCTTTTGTCCACCTGTTGGATCAGTGCTTCGTTGTTGCGTGACATCTATTTGTTGGTGCATTGAACTTCTTTATTTGACTGTCATTAACATTAACAAAATTACAATGTTAACGTTGACGTTTGTTTTGTTAAATTTCTTTGTTTATATGGCGAGCTCGGCGAGATTGGCCCAACCAAGCAACCTGGGCTCGCTACCTCGCTCGCTTGGCCGAGTCTTATTCGAATTTGAGAGCTCAAATTTCAAAGACAGCTCTGTCTGCGACTTAATCATGTAATTTAGCCAAAATTTACGATAACTGCGCAATTTAGAACGATCCATTCGAAAGCAAGACGAAGGACGACAACAGATTCAAATGGCTTAAGCAAACAACAGAAAAGATTTGATTTTCAGATCAGTTTCTCGACTTTATTGGACTTCAGAACGTCTACGATCACTTTCTGGAAATTATTGTACGACGAACCGCCATTGTTGACCGACTCTTCCGCCGCTCTCTTAAACTCCATCGCTTTCTTCTTCATTTCTCTACCCTTGTCACTCTCCATCAACTCCATCACAAGCTTCTCCACTTCATCTCTTTTGACGTTGTTATCGATTTCCAAGCCGACGCCCCATTCGGTACAGCAGTATCGGCAATTGGTCTGCTGCTCCGCGAAGAAGGGCCACGAAATGACGGGTACTCCTCTGCTCAAGCTCTCGATCGTGGAGTTCCAGCCGCTGTGCGTCAAGAAGGCAGCCACCGATGGATGCTTCAGAACCTCGTCCTGACTGCACCAGCTCGCCAACAAGCCTCTCTCTCGGGTTTGCTCCATGAATTCAGTCGGCAAAACTGCTGAATCACCTTCGATGAGATCCGGCCTAATTATCCACAGAAACGGCTTCTGGCTGTTGGCTAGTCCCCAAGCGAACTCTACCAGTTGCGAAGGCGTCATCACTGTGATGCTACCAAAATTAACGTACAGAACAGAACCTGGCTGCTTTGAGTGGAGCCAATCGATGCACTCTGATTCCTCGCTCCATAGATTAGAGCCCATATATTTTAGTTTTTGATCTGGAATTCTGTCTGCCAAGAGGTGAAGTGGACCGACCGGGTAAATGGGAGGAAGAAGAGAAGAAAGGGCGTTCAAAGATTCCCCTTCGAGACCCTCGTAAGTGTTCATAATAATTGCAGAAACCTTTGGAGCTCTCTCCATTTCTCCTAAGAAATAGTTCAGCATAATATCATTTATATCCGTTGTTCTGATGAAGCTCGGTAGATCTCTCAATCGTATATTCTTCATTCCTTCAATCCCATCTACAACAGTTTCCAAATACCCATTTGTCAAATCGCTCGAATCTGCAAAAGAGAAAAACTACGTTAGCAAGTATGATGGAAAACTCCTTGAGCATCCACAAATCATATTTATGTATACCTTTGAGAGGGATTAAACCCCGTTGAATAACCAGAGAATAATGCAAATATCCTAAGAAGCCACAAGCGCTAGCAGTCCACAGAAGAACGATGGGGATGCTAAACTTCTCAGCAGCTCCTACAGCGAAAGTCATGACGCCATCGGTGACAATACGAGAAACAGGAGGAGAAGAAGAAGAGGCATTCAGGTCTGAAATGAGAGAGCATAATGGACCCAAGCAAGTAGTGGAAGTAGATTCGCACAGCGCCGGAATATCTTGGGTGGCGTTGGAGTCGGAGTAAGGGAGGCCGTCGGGTATGCACCGGAACTGAAACCCTGGTAAGCCGTCGAGGGCGTGGAGGCCTCTGGACTTGAGCAAGCGCCGGTGGTTGAACTCTGTGTTGACGAAAGTAATGAAAAAGCCTTCATTATAGAGGAGCTTTGCCAGTTTCAGCATAGGGGTAACGTGGCCTTGAGCTGGGTAAGGTATGCAAATGGCGTGAGGCTTCTCGGCGATTGAACCCATCTATTTCGCTCGCCCTATCTCCAGGTCTTGCCAAGAACTAGATATTTCATTATAGTTGGAGGCCAGACCAGGCTTATATACACTCCGTCAAGCAAAGCCAAACGTCGATTAGATATTTCTTTAGACAGTCCAAGACATAGTTTTGAAAATTCAAAAGCTTCAATCGGGGGATGTATTTAAAAACCATAAAAATATAATCCAGCTCAAAGAAAGAAGCTTATTTTATATAAATCCGATCACGTAAGAATCCTTCCTAGAACTTGGCAAAGATGCTTCCAAGTAAATAAAAATAGATGAACAAGTAATTAAAATTATTAAAAATTTAATGAAACAAACTAAATAAAAATTAGTTTAATCAATCCACATATGACGACGGTTCAAGACGGGGGCGCTTGAAGGGAGGCGGGACCGGCTGGGCAGGGCTGGCTGCTGCTTTGTCTCTCTTATCCCAATTCCCAAGCTCCATGCCTCCAGGCTCCATGGCATAAACACATTGCTCAAGTCCTGAGTAAAAGTATTCTCGCAAAAAAATTTACAAAATTGTCATAAACATTGACAAGTTAGCTTGTACATTACATTGCAACTTCAAAACAGTAATTATATATAACTTAAAATGAGAAACTTACAAAACAGTCAACAGGTTGCATCCTACAAAATAGAAGAGAACCATAACTTTTACACATCAAAGATATATGATAAACTATAAATGATAATGCTAAGGAGTGAATAAAGCATACCACTGAGATCACTATTAATTCCATACTAATTCACTTCATCATCAACGTCATTAATTTGTATAATATCTGAAAAATATAAATTGAAAACAAATTTAGAAAAAATAGTAATAAATAAAACAAAGAAAAAAGAAAACACTATAAATATGAAAGATACCTGGCTCATTCGTATCATCATTGATGTTGATTGATTCATATTTCGAGGATCGAATCCAGCTTTGAGTGCAGATAAGCGCTTCGACCGTCTTTGGGGACAAAGAACTGCGAAATTGATCATGTACTTTTCCTCCACTACTAAAAGCTGACTCCGATGCAACAGTAGAAATAGGAATGGCCAATATATCTCTTGCCACATTGCTTAGAATTGGGTATTTGAATGAATTTACTTTCCACCACATGAGAATGTCTAGTTTGTCTGCATTGTTTTCCAATTCTTCATACAAATATTTTTCAATTTCTGATCGCGTAGTTGAAATATTTGGTTGTTTTGGGCGACTATGAAACAGCCCATGTATCTTATTGTGGCTCAAATTGCTCTTTTGTGGTAAGCTTGCAGTTGTGGTTGGTACACTTGAACTATTATAGTTGTCTTCTGTATTTTCCAATCCCGCATCACCTTTATACTCGAGATATAAATTTTTAATCACAAGTTGTACTTGGCTTAACAAATAATCTGTCTTATCAGAATCCATTACAAGGGAAAGACAATGTTTCAAATACTCTATTTTATGTCGAGGATCTAAAACAACTGCAACATACATCAACATATTCATTTTATCGCAGCTTCCCCAATATTTATCAAATTTGCTTTCCATTCCAATAGCCATTCGCCTCAATAATTGATTATCACATTCAACATACTCTTGAATAACCATTTTCAAATTGCATACTTCACAAACATATGTATTTAAAGTAACATGCAATGAGGCTAAAACATTTAAGGTCATATTATAAAAAACCTGTAAAAAATTTACAAGTTCTCGAACATTAGCCCAATCTTCTGTTGTGGGAGGACTTTCTCCACCCAAATCAGCGAGATAATAATCATCTGTTTCTATCAATCTCTCAAAAGCTTTTTCAAATTTTTCTGCGCTGGCTAACATCAAATACGTGGAATTCCATCTTGTAGCCACATCGAGAGTGACACTACTTTTGCACACAATTTTAGCTTGTTCAACACATTTCTGAAATTTTTGTAGTCTAGCAGGAGAAGATCGAACATACTTCACTGCTCAACGTACTCTCATAATACATTCGTAATGGTCTTTTAAACCATCACATACTATCAAATTCAAAATATGGGCAAAACAGCGCACATGCAGACATTCACCATTCAAAACTAGACCATTCCAAGCTCGAATTCTCTTCACCAAATAAGAAAGGGCTACGTCATTAGAAGATGCATTATCCACTGTAATTGTGAAAATATTTTCGATCCCCCATTCAAATAAACATCTCTCTATTTCTTTTCCAATGGTTTCACCCTTATGATTTGCAATCAAACAAAAATTGATGATCTTCTTTTGCAAAATAAAATCACAATCAACAAAGTGCGCAGTTAAAACCATATAATTCAAATTTTGAATAGAAGTCCATGTATCTGTAGTCAAACAAACGCGTTGAGATGCGTTCTTAAAATAATCTTTCAACTTTGACTTCTCTTTCTCATAAATGCCAATAATATCTCGTGCAATCGTAGATCTAGAGGGTACAACAAATCTTGGTTGTAAATATTTAGAATAAACTCGAAATCCCTCTGATTCAACAAACTTAAAAGGCATTTCTTCAACAATAATCATTTTTGCTAGAAGTTCTCGGCAAGTTGCACTACTAAATGATGCAGATGTGGAAGTTGATCCCATATTATAGACAGTATTGAAGCTTAAAGTCTTTTGCTTCGTATCTACACTTGCCAATAACTTTTTACAAGAATTAATATGCTTTTTCAAACTTGAAGTTCCATTCTTTGTATGATGACAAGCATAAGTCTGAGCACAATAATTACATCTTGCTCTAGGATTGTTTGGATCAGTGCTTTCAACCATAGTAAAATGATTCCAAACATCTGATTTTTTCCTCGTCGTTTAACCAGTAATTGGATTAACATTAACACTCTCTATTGTTTCATCATTAAAGCTATCCATTATCTACATTTTACACAATTTCAAAATACATATTAGAATCACATAACAGTCAGAAAATAACCTCTGAAATAAATAAATAAACACAAGCAATACAATGAGAATAATGAATATAACAGTCACCAACTACCAATATGAAAAACAATAAACACTGAACTGACATGTACCAACTACCAATATGCAAAACAATAAACAGAACAGAATTCATTTATGAGTTGTTTCAACTTTCAACCATTGCCAGAACAGATAATTCAACAAAACACTAAGCAGAACAGAATTCATTCATCATTCATCAATTGTTTCAACTATTGCCAAAGGCCCAAAACAGATCATTCAGCATCAAAACACTACACATAACAGACTACAGAGTAGATTAGAGTGCTAACCAAGCTGGCAGTGGCAGTGGCAGTGGCAGTGGCGATGGACAGAGGTCGGAGCTGGCAGCGGCAGTGGCGATGGACAGAGTCGGAGCTCGGACGACGGACGGAGCTCGGAGCTGGCAGAGTGGCACCGTCGATGGATGGAGCTCGGAGCTCGCTGGAGAGTGCCGACTGCTGAGTGGAGCGATGGATGGAGCTGGAGCTCGGAGCGACGGTCGATGGACGGACTGGCGACGGTCGATGGATGGAGCGACGGTCGATGGATGGAGCTCGGAGCTCGCTGGACGCTGGCGACGATCGATGGACGGAGCTCGGACTTGGATCTCGTTGGTCGGCGGTCGCTGGGACGCTGGCAGAGGCTGGCTGACGATTGACAGAGCTCGGAGCTCGCTCTTCGGCGCCTCGGCGGTCGCTGGCAGATGCTCGGTCGAGGTCGACTCTCGGGCTGGGCAGGGGAGGGACTAGGGAGGACTGAGGAGGGGCCAGGGGGAGGGGACGGGATTTCAGATCTAAATCTGAAATCCCGGTTCTACCCGGTACCGGTTCAACGGTACCGGGTACCGTGGACCAGTACCTGGTAGAACCGGTCCCTATAGCACCGGACCGGGTCCGGTCCGGTGCTACATATACATGTACCGGTCCCGGTACCGAAAGGCCGGTTCCGGTCCGGTTCTTCGGTACCGGGCCGGTTCTGCACACCCCTAGATGCTGGTATGGCAATATTTATTTATTTTTTAGGTCTAAGTATATATTTTACATTCAATATAAAATAAATGAGTATCTCAATATAAAATATTTTATGCAATTTAAAAATAAAACGGACAGAGTGTAAGATTTAAAATATTTATTGTAGGGTGGTATGTAACACAAAGTGTTGGGATTAGAGTGTTGAGATTAGACGCTCTAATCCGACTTGTATCGAAACGATTGATCAAAACGGAGTTACAGAAGTTGTTTCTTGATTTTGCCTCACCCCTACTGTTTCTCTCTCACACTCTCCAAAACCCTAATTATATCTTTATATACCTAAAGAAATAGGGTTATGAAAACAGGGTGAATTTACTAAAATACCCTAAACAATAAAATTAGACTCCATAACTCAACAATCTCCCACTTGGAGACTAATCACATCATCTCTCCATCTGCAGCGGCATCATGCACATATCTCATCCAAGAAGTCCAACTGAAGTTGCGCACAACTTCAGCTTCTCACTAGTCACAGCTTTCGTCAACATGTCAGCTGGATTTCGACTCCCTGATATCTTCTCAAGTGCCAACACACCATCTTCCAAAATGGATCTGATAAAATGATAGTGTACCTGTATGTGCTTTGTCTTGCCATGATAAACTGGGTTCTTTGCCAAAAGGATGGCACTCTGGCTGTCACAATGCAATTTACTCCTATCGTAGTTTCGGCCTAATTCTCGTAGAAAAGGCTGTAACCACATCATCTCCTTTGCGACTTCTGTCACTGCAATGTACTCTGCTTCATAACTAGAAAGAGCAACTACATCTTGAAGCCTCGAGACCCAACTGATTGCGGTACCACCAAGAGTGTAAACATACCCAGTTCTGCTTTTACTGCTATCAATATCACCACCATTATCAGCATCAACATATCCATCCAAACTAGAATATTTCTTCTGAAAACATAAAGCAAACCTTGAGCTTTCCTTCAAGTATCGTAAGATCCACTTTACGGCTTCCCCATGCTGTTTTCCTGGATTACTCATATACCTGCTGACAACTCCCACTGCATGTGCAATATCTGGCCGTGTACAAACCATCGCATACATAAGACTACCAACGGTGGAGGCATATGGAACTCTGGACATGTAGCTCCTCTCTTCCTCGGTCGACGGTGATTGATCTTTAGATAGTTTGAAGTGACTAGCCAAAGGTGTAGTAACTGGTTTCACATTCTGCATATTGAACCTGCTAAGAACTTTATTCACATAGTCTTCTTGAGAAAGTTTGAGAATACCTCTATCCCTGAATATTCTCATTCTAAGAATTTGTTTTGCAGCACCCAAATTCTTCATAGCAAATTCTTTAGATAACTCCCTCTTCATCCTGTCAATCTTAGTCAAGCTTGCTCCAGCAATTAACATATCATCGACATAAAGGAGCAGTATAATGTAGGAAGTATCAAACCTTTTAATATAGCAGCAATGATCGGCTTTACATCTCACGAAGTTCTTACTGTTTATGAAGCTGTCAAATCTCTTGTACCACTGTCTTGAAGCCTGTTTCAAACTGTACAAACTTTTATGAAGTTTACACACAAACTCCTCTTTCCCCTTCACCTCAAAACCTTGTGGTTGACGCATGTAGATTTCTTCATCTAAACTGCTGTGAAGGAAAGCAGTTTTCACGTCCATTTGCTGCAAATGAAGATCTTCTTTCACAACCAAGCTCAAAACAATTTTGATCGTCGTCAGCTTCACCACTGGTGAGAAAATCTCAGTGTAGTCAATGCCTTCTTTCTGCTGAAAACCTTTGACAACTAATCTTGCTTTAAATCTCTTGCTTCCATCAGGTTCTTCTTTAATCCGGTAAACCCACTTGTTATGCAGTGCTTTCTTTCCCTTCGGCAACTTAGTCAATTTCCAGGTTTCATTTGACTTCAGTGAGTCCATTTCATCTTTCATGGTTGCCTCCCACTCAATCAAATCATCTGACTGTTTGACTTCCTCATAACATCCTTGTTCACCTCTGTTAGTAAGCAAAATATAATTTAGAGACGGGGACCATCTCTGAGTTGGTTTGCTAGTTCTGGATGATCGTCTTGGTTCTATAATCGGCGTTTTCACATTTTCGTCTGGAGCCGTATTCTCATCAATTTTTTCTTCAATAATACTTTGATCTTCTTTTCTAGTCGGAGTATCTTCTCCTGAAAAATCTCTGAAGTTGACCACAGTGGACTCTTTCAATACTGAACTCCCACTGTTTGAATTGTTACCAACTGCATCTTTGTAGAGAACCTTCTCATTGAAGATGACATTCCTACTGCTATGATCTTCCGATTTTGATTATCCCAGAAACGATAACCAATCTCGGAGTCACCATAGCCAATGAAAAAACACTTCTTAGATTTCGGATCAAGTTTGCTTCTATTAGAATCATCAACATGAATATAAGATAAACAGCCAAATACTTTCATGAACGAAAAATCTACCTTTTTCCCGCTCCAAGCTTCTTCTGGAATTTTAAAATTCAAAGGTACGGAGGGTCCTCTATTGATCAAGAATGCTGCTGTGCTAACTGCTTCTGCCCAAAACATTTTAGGTAATCTGGCATGCAGTCTCATGCTCCTTGCACGCTCATTCAACGTTCTGTTCATCCTCTCAGCTACTCCATTTTCTTGAGGCGTTCGAGGAATGGTCTTCACCATCTTGATTCCATTTACAGCACAATATTCTTTAAAATTTGCATCTATATACTCACCTCCATTGTCAGATCTTAGACATTTCACCTTCTGGTTCGTTTCATTTTCGACCAGGGCCTTTCACTTCTTGAACACACTGAAAACATCAGATTTATTCTTCAAAAAATAGACCCATACCTTTCTTGTTGAATCATCTATGAAAGTCACATAATAGACTGATCTACCAAGAGAGGAAACGTCTGCGGGTCCCCACACGTCGGTGTGCACTAATTCAAGTCGCTTCTTCTTTGGCTCTTTCCCAATCTTTAGGAAACTGACACGCTTCTGCTTGCCAAGAATGCAGCTCTCACATAACTGATGCTCAATAGACTTTAACTCTGGAATCTGACCATCCTTGACAAGAATTTTCATTCCTTTCTTGCTCATATGGCCCAACCTGCAATGCCATAAATCTGTGTTGCTTTGACTGTCAACAGTTGCAACTGTATCTCTGCATGTAGATGTCATGTATAGGGTTCCTGTTTTTTGACCTCAAGCAACGACCATTGCTCCCTTAGTTACCTTCCAAACATTGGTCCCGAAATTGACATGGTAACCCTCACTATCAAGCTGCCCCACTGATATCAAGTTTCGCATCAAACCCGGAACGTGTCTCATTTTACTGATACTCCAAACTGACCCGTTTGTTGTCTTTAATTTTATGTCCCTGATGCCAACAATATCCAGTGGCTCACCATCTGCAAGATAGACTTTCCCATGATTTCCAGCTGCATAATTTTCATGTAATTCTTTGTGTGCCGTGGTATGAAAAGATGCTCCCGAGTGCAAAACCCATGAGTCTATTAGGCTATCGACTGAAAGAATCAACGCGTCTTTGCTTTTCTCAGTTGCTGCATTTGCTCCATCACTTTTGTCAATACTGTTCTTCTTCGGTGCTTTGCAGTCCCTTTTGATGTGACCCTGCTTGCCACAATTCCAACACTCAAATTTTCTCCCAGATTTAGACTGACCCCTTCCATTTCTCGACTTTGATCTGCTTTTGCCCCGATTAGAATTCCTGTTACTATTTCGCCCTCTATTTTCCACATTCAATGCTGAGCTCGTCGATATTTCACCAGAATCAATTTTTCGAACTTTCTCGGCTAGAATTCGATCCCTCACATCAGTAAATACCAACTTTGAGCTTCTAATTGAATTACTGACTACTGCTCTCATAGGCTCCCAGCTATTTGGTAAAGATGTCAGTAAAATTAGGGCACGTACCTTATCCCCAAAGTCGATCTCAATAGAATTCAATTGATTTACCACTGTATTAAATTCGTTCAGATGAGCTGCTATAGAAGTGCCTTCAGCCATTTTCAGATTGAACAATTTCTTCATCAGATGCACCTTATTATTTACAGATGGTTTCTCGTACATATCAGATAACGCTTTCATTAATCCTGCGGTGGTCTTTTCCTTTGCAACGTTGTGAGCAACGCTTTTGGTTAACGTCAATCGGATGACTCCCAAAACCTGTCTATAAAGAAGATTCCATTCAGCATCTTCCATTTTTTTTGGTTTCTCACTCAAGGGGATATGAATCTTCTTTCGATACAAGTAATCTTCAATCTGCATTCTCTAGAAAGCATAATTAGTCCCATCAAATTTACTAATACCGTATGTACTGTCTTCACCTGTCATTTTATCAATACCCAGCACAAAAGTTATTATCCAAACTGCACAATAAACCAAACCCAAAAAACTTTTTTTAACCCAAAAAAAAAATTTGTCCCTAGGTTTCAATCGACTGGACGTCAACAAAGGAGACAGCCGCGTTGAGCATTGGAAATCGCGGCAATAGCAGCGTCGGATCGGGACAACAGGTTGGCGAGGATAGGTGCGTTTTCTTCCTCTGTTCTTGACAGTCGACGGTGCGGGAGACGGCTCAACGACAGCGGCGAGACGGGGCTCTTCGGATTGAAGGCAGCACACGGATTTGGGACGACCGACGACAGACGACGACGGCTTGACTGACGGCGCTTCGGATGGGGACTTCGCTGCTGTTCGTCTTCGGTGCTAGATCTGGAGAAGTAGATTGCGGACGCTGCAGATTTTGGAGAAGAAGAACCCCGAGCAGCAATAGGGTTCTTCGGGCAGCACTTCGGGCGGGGTAGGACTTGTTTCCTTTTTCAAATTTACAATTTTTCTCACAAAAAATTGTAAATCCTAACTTCGTTCGATCAGAGTACAAAAAACTCCAACTCCTTCAATACTTTCGACAAATCAATCCATGATTATCGAAACCACTTCAACCGAAGCTCTGATACCAGTTGTTGAGATTACAGTGTTGAGATTAGACGCTCTAATCCGACTTGTATCGAAACGACTGATCAAAACGGAGTTACAGAAGTTGTTTCTTGATTTTGCCTCACCCCCACTGTTTCTCTCTCACACTCTCTAAAACCCTAATTACATCTTTATATACCTAAAGAAATAGGGTTATGAAAACAGGGTGAATTTACCAAAATACCCTAAACAATAAAATTAGACTCCATAACTCAACACAAAGTACCGTATAAAATTTAAGTGAAAATAGAGTCAATCATGAAGTTCGAGCATACTATGTCATTGGTAATAACAATAATAACGATACTATTCAACGATCGCAAAAGCTAAGAACGACCCTAATAAGGGTTAAGATTTTGTGTCATAAACACGATACATACAAATGACCTATTACTTTAATTAACAATAGACAAATACATCTTCTAACGGATCGAATGTGCGTAACGAAAACAGAACCTTGTTATGGGTCGATCAAAATTGGTTCACATGACCAAAGTGATTAATAAAAATAAACCTACATGTTCGTATAGAAATATGTCTAGTAAAAATACATATATAATATGAAAACGAACGAACTATAAATGGACACTTCATTTTATAAGAAAATACATATCAAAATAAATATTTTTGAAAACAATGAAATATTGGTCATAAAAATAAACCCCTAACTCAATCAAGCCTACCAAAGCCAAACCCAAATGTGCAAAACTTCAAGAAAACCAATTTTTCCATCAAGCCTTAGAACCTATCAATGTATATATCCATTAGTATGCTTTTTTAAACTTCTAGAAGTCTGTTGAATCTATAACTAGAATAGAAGCTAACTTGGGTATCTTACAGAAGTAATTTCATGGAAAACCAACTTTAGAACACATTCCAGACGACTTCAGAAGTGTCAAGTCCACAATAATCAACCATCGACGATTTCATCACCTTTCTGGTCAACCGATTTTGAATCTTGGTCAATTGCTGCGTTAAGGAACTATAACAGCTGAGAATTTTATTGCATTAAGTGTGAACTATGCAATAACGTATTCAATGATTATTATGTGATTAGATTATAATTGAGAAAGATATTGATTGGTATGGATTAGTTGATGTAAAGTGTGGATTGATGAGAATTTTGTTGGATTATAAATATAGTAGTGTTTATCATGAGAATTTGGACTTTTGGCAGGGTGTGGGCGTCCGCATGTGAAAAACGCTCTCTGGAGTGAACGTCCGACACAAGTTATGTTTTTTGGAAAAAGTGTCTCAGGTAGGTTTATGGTCGATAGGTGAAGGAGTGTGGTCAACCAATCCAAGGTAATTCTGAATATCTACGGAAGGGTTCAAACGTCCATTCTACATGTCTGGAGGCTCTCAGGTCATTATGTGGTTGACTGTGTTAAAGGTGCGATCCACCGATCTAAAGACATATTGTAATATTTTAATCTTGAGTGGAAAATGAAGTTAATCACATATAAGATCGTGGTCGTGTGCAACTAGTGTATAAATGATTTTCCACTAAAGGTTGGATATCCGAGGCAGAAGGTCTGATATAGAATTTTCTTTGAAATATAAGAGAGCTGTCAACTAGAGTTAGTGAGCGTCAGACTGGGAATTCAAAAAGTCACTTGTAATAGAATTAGGTGTCATGTTTTAAGAGGGGAAAGTATGTTGCCTAAGCTTATGTGTTACTGATAATTAGGACACCTCACGTTGATGAAGAAATAAATGGCAAAGAAAGGTTTCATTTAGGTTAGAAAATCCATTTGTGAGAAACCATTGAAGCTAAAGGAGCTCTCAAAGAAAAGTGTTCTCTCCCTTAACCCCTTGAAGGTAATAAGAGTTTTCTTCATGATTTATGAGAATGTTAAGAGTTTGGTTAAGTTTGTGAATTGAAATGGATGGATGATATGACATAGGTAAAAACTGCATAGTTTTGGTACATGGAAGCTAAGATCATCTTAATGAAATTATTATGTAAAACTATTCTACTATGTTAAATTAGAAACCTCAAGGAAAAGATAGACTCCAGAATTAGTAGAATTTGTTAAATATTTCTTAAGTTATGAGTTGTTGAAGTTGGATGAAAATTGTGAAGATAAAATGGAATTTGTGTAGGGAGGATTTAGTTTTTATGTGTTTCATCTTAAACATATGTGAGGATTTATTCAAGTTGAATTGTTATGTAATATGCACTATGTTGGGTTAAGTTTGAACTTTGGAACTAAAGGTTTTGGTGGAGTATGTTAGGGGTTATGCATGTTTTAAGCTACAAGTATATAAATGGATGCTAATGTAGAGTTTGGCATGCTTTAGTCATTGAAGATTGACGAGATAACTCCATAAGATGTAGGACATTGTGCTAAGACATTAAAGTAAGTAATATTGTATGTGTATGACCTTCGGATCTACACCACAAAAATCTAAGTTATTATAAGTGTTAGTATGTTATGTTATAATGATATGTTAAGTTGAGGTTAATGCATTGTTGTTATTGATTGATATTATGCACTGTTATATGATGATACCTTTGACTCAAGGATATGCTCTTTGTTTAGTTATTAGGCTTGGTTACATGATGATATTTTTAAATGTAATAGGTTATGAGTTTAGATTGTTGATACGTGTAATATTCAAGGATGTGTTGTTTGATGTAATGTTAGAATTATTTTTCATGTATCATGTTTTCAAGAAAAGAAATGAAAATGTTTTTTCATGCATACGTTTTCCGTGTAAGAAAGATAAAAATAGAAGTTAAAAATATAAAGGAATTATGAAGGATTGAGAAAAGGTTGTCGTAAAGGTTCTTCTTATAAGGAATGAGCTCGTTAGTCCGGTTGAGTCGAAACCTGGCTGAAGTTTACCTAGCGGTTGCTCATTGAGTGCGTAACACAAACGGAGGTCTCATGGAATTGGGTCTCTTTTGATGAAGTTCACGAAACGTAAGTGATGGCATTACACAAACGGTGATGTAGCCACGAGCCTCAATAATGTTCGGGTGAGTTGTGTGCCCCAATGAAAAAAACAATATGAAACGAAATGAAACGTAAAGAAAACAAAAGAATAAAAGTAGGAAAGTATTACATGTTTTATGAAAATTCATATCATATTTATTTATGCAGGATGATTTTATAAATTTGATAACATGTTTAGTTATATATTATTTACTAAACATTACACTTATAGATGAGAATTTTGGTGTAGGTATGAGCCATACGATAATTCGAAAAGAAAGAAGGATAAAAAAGAGATGATATAGTTGATAAAATATCTCTTAGAAGATGCCTTGTGTTGTTTTTGCAAGATCGACCATGTGAGGTTATAATTTGTAAAGAAAATTGTATGTAAATATAAAGTTGAAATCTTATAGGCGAAATTTTTAAAGAAATTGTGTTTATTATTTTATGAACTTCAAAAGAAAGAAAAAAAATTTCGATACGCATTTTAAAGAGAAAGGTTATTATGAAAAAAATATACTCGTTTTTAAGAAGTTTGAACGTTCGATTGAGAAAAAGATATTTTACACTACATGTTTTATGGTAAAAAAAATTATGAGATGTTACAGGAACTGCTTCGAAACTTCGAAAAATTGTGACTTCCATTTGATCCAACAACTTTTAATCAATCCAAAAAACATGTCAGAGCATAAACTAATTTGCATTCGTGGATGAATCTCAAGCTTTACCGACAAATTTTCAATTTCCAAAATCAAATCTAAATGTTTATAATTCAACCCTTAACTCGGTTAAAATTAGAGGAATTCAATTGAAAATTACCATTCCTTTTGGGATATCTTGCAAACTTACACTCACAAGCCTTGATTCATACTTGAAAGGTGGAGTTTCCAATTTGGTTCAAAACCTCACATCAAAAACTCAAAATTTCCCAACCATATTACAAGTAAGGAATCTAGGGTCACCTTGCCTTAGGGAATGGTGTAGATCACCGATTGCACTGACTTCGTCTTCCTCAATCTCCCTTCCTTGGCTTTAATCATTATCTCATTTTCTCCACTTGCAGAGAAAATTGTTATGTGAGAGCCGGCAGCACAAATAGGAAGGATAAAATCCCTTGAAATACGTAACCTCATTCACATAATTGGGGTAATTTATGAAAATAAAAGCATACCTTATTAGTTTTAATTGGCGGTTACCACATGCATCATTTAATTTGTTCAATCTATCACATGTTTTCATTTGTTTAATTTTATTTGGAATGCACGTTACATGTTTTTTTCTAATTCAAACCCATTTTTGAGCATGATAGAAAATAATGCATTTTGTTCTCTACTAGAATCTAAAATAATTACAACAAATATGCAAAAAAGATAGTCAATAAATCATGTACTAGATTTGCTAAAATTAGAATTGGAATAAAAAAGAACGTTAGCCACATTCATTTCATGTGGTAGATATAATAGATTAAAAAAAAATTGAGGTAACCACCGTTAGAGGTTAAAATTGGTTGGTTCAAACTAAGAAACTGAATAGAATAAAAAATTTTGGGTCGGTTTGATTTGGTTTTAAACATGAAAAAAATGAAATTTGGACCTGAACGAAAAATAACCAAAATTTTTAATTCGATCCTCGGTTCTAATTAAGAAAACCCTATTAAAACAAAATGAACCTAACCAAATTGACAATAAACCACCGGATTTTTGCCTGAAAAATAAATTGAGGAAATCTTTCAATAAAATTTAAATTTAAATCAAAGGAAACATATATCTAGTAAAAGAAGCAAAGGAAACACATAAGCAGTAGACACATGTGCTTTCGCTGCAGATATCTATCAATCACTATCCGCCACGTATATCATTCCACCGACGCACTTGATTCAACGAATACCCATACTTCTGCGGACGCAAACACATACACAGTGGATGCGTGTGTTTCCGATGTGAATATTCGTCTATCACTATCCGCCATGTATATTATTTTGCGGACACACTTCATATTCATTCCGTGGATACCCACATTTATGTGGATGCAAACACATTTTTCGCGGATGTGTGAGTTTCTACTATGAATATCCACTACGAATATCCACCAATCACTATCTGCCATGTATATCATTCATTTCGTGGACACGCTTCATTGTCCATTATGTGGATACCACCTCACATTTGTAATACTCACACTTCCACGAACGCAAGCACATTCGTTGTGGATGCGTGCACTTTTGTTGTGGATATCTGCCAATCGCTATCTGCCTCATATATCATCCTGTGGATACAATTGACATTTCATCTCACCACTTTAACCTCCAAATTTCCACGTCGACTTTCCTAACCCTATAACATACATTTCATCCATGGAAATTTTTTAGGTGTTACACTAGGGCTGCGACTGACAACTTAGTATGGAAAATAGTACAAGTACGAATGAAAGTAAGAAAAGAAGCTAAGCATGTGAAGCATGAAATTACTTCACTAAAATAGAACCAATAGACTCGGATAACCCTCGAGTGACTTGTAATTACTGTGGGAAAGCATATTATGTCATCTAGTAAGGAATGAAACTTTAACTTTGAACAAACATGTAAGTATTTGTACGTAATTATTGGCTATTTTAGATGAGACATAGAAGATGTTTTTGCTTCGCAAAAAATAGATAATTGGAGAAAGTTCAGTTGGTTCTCTAACAGTGAAATCATTTAATACAGATAGATGTTGTGATAAGCTTGCTAGAATGGTTGTTATAGATGAATTACCTTTTAATGTTGTTGAAGGAAAATATTTTATAGATTTTTTAAATGAGTTGGAGCCAAAATTTATTATTCGTGGTCACAAAACTGTTGCGAATGATATTTTCAAGTTTTATAGAAAGAAAAAGGGCAAGTTGAAAGTTCTTTTTTCTCAATTATCTGGAAGAGTATGTTTAACCACTGATAAGTGGACGTTTATCCAGAATATAAAATATATGATAGTGATTGTTCATTTCATTGATGCAAGGTGGACTTTGCAGAAAAAAAATATTAATTTTTGTATCGTTCTTGATCATAGAGGAGAAACTATTTTATGATTATAGAAAAATATTTATTGGATTGAGAAATGGAGAGAGTTTTGACTATCACAGTTGATATAACGCTTCTTCTAATGAAGCTGCTTTGAATGATTTAGTTAAGACAATTAGAAACTAGAAAAGTTTGATACTTGATGGAGAGTTTATGTGTCACGACCTGGAGGCAGACCTAACAGAATCGCTGGGTTAGGTAACCCAATCATTCGAAAGGACCTGATCACGTAGCCTAAGGCTAGGCTAGGTTGGGAACTGCAATCCATTGAACAAAATGCAACATAAACAATCAATAAATTCCCGTATAAATTCAATACTAACCTCATATATAGCACAACATATCAATCAATTTCATATCACACCAACATCCAATGAATTTAAATATCATAGTATAGAATCAATACTATCCTTTTATAAACCAATGCATAGAAATTCATTTAATAACACAAACAATACTCTAGCATATTGTGATGTAGCATATCCACTGTGGATATATGCCTCATACTCATTTTCAAATGTTTGCATGAGAGTTTCACATGATAAAATAAAAGTCTAGACGTCTGTTTCTAAGGACTTAAACCCCATACATCCGTTTATGAGAAGGACTTAAATCCTCGACGTCTGCACATTTGCAAAAACCTATATGTTTGCTGCAGATATCCGCTGCACACTTAAAATTCTGCAGACACATCACATGTGTGGCCACATTTCTTTTCGAGACCACATATTTACAGCCTCCCACACTTCCACGAGTGGATAACAACACTTTCGTTGCAGATATTAACACTTGCACATACATGTCATCACATGAATAAAATCAACTATCTCATGTAGATGCTAACGCTTCCACTGCGGATATCCGCTCACATTGTCCGCCAATCATAATATGCCAGATTCACATATCTTTCGTGGACAAACCTCAATTCTTGGATTCCACCTCACATCCGTGTATACCAACACTTCTGCGGACACTCATGCTCCCGCTGTGGATATCTGCTCAAATTGTCCGCCAATCAGAATCTGCCACATTCACATATCTTTTCGTGAACAAATCTCATTGGCTCATTGTAATGCTCTGTTTTCTTATTCTTTTAAAATCGTAGCGTAACGGAAGACTTTTCGCAATAAAAGCCTTTGAAATAAAAGAAAATGAAATAACCAGAATAATTTTTCTTTTCTTCATTAAATCTTTACACTTAACAAAACATTTCAAAAGTTAAACAATTTACATTTCCTTTTCTCTTTAGCCCAACCAGCACAATATCTCCTCATGTAAATCATTCATCAACTGCTCCTTTGTTTCTTCATTTAACATGATTACTTACATCATAAGAAATAAACTATAAGCTTAATGCTTAATGAGGAATGCTATGCATTATAAATATATTATGCATTTTCATAAAATCACGTGGTAAATTCTTCAATTTCTTTCTTTCTTTTCTTGCTTTCTTATGATGATTTTGTAGCCTTTGTCAAAATCTTTACTAGAAGAAGGATGAATAGACACAACTATGGGAGACCCACAACTTATGTCTCGCAACCTTGTTGAGACAGTCTCAAATTCATGAGACCTCCATTAGTTATTACGCTCATCATGCACAACAACTCCCCAACCTTTGTCGAAGTTCTCATGAATGATAACCCCACAACCTTTGTCGAGATCTTAACAACTAATGACTTCGTAGCCTTTGTCGAAACCCTAGTAATTCCTTGCTAGATTAACGGGTTTATCCCCCATATGTCCAGCTTTTGTGACAACCTTTCTTCAACCCCATATTATGTTATATCATTTTTTTATCTTTCTGATTTAGAAAATGTATGCATGAAAAATCATTTTCATAATATTTCTTGAAAATCTTGATGTATGAGTATGAATGCATACAATTTCATATATCGTCTAGTATATCATCGATATATCCTTTAGTTTAAAGCAGCCATCATGTAAAGAGCTTAATTCCTAACACAAACAACATATCTTCAAGTCATAAAACTAATATGTACATGATTTCTATCATCAACATCATAATTATACACAACAATTAACATTCAATTCAAGCAACAAATATGTATCATGTACAGAACCTCCTATCTAGCACAATAGTATATCTTCAAACAATCTTTGTGATCAATTACAGAATTTAATATCTATCGTAACACAAACAACATATTCTCCAATAATAACATCTTATTTTTTGTAATTGCTTATAAACTTTAAAAGATGGTGATTAAAGTCTAATATGCTAAATATTATATTAAAATATCAATATGTTTGTCCATATAATTATATGTCCTATCTAAATGGATTAATTTCTTCTCCCAAGTTCACGTGTCATTGACTCTTCGAGACAGGTTTTCCAAACTGCATACATTTCTTTCCTTGTTGCACACGTTGTGCGAGTTGTCATTGTACTATCCTCCAGTGAATGGTGGAGCCACGTTACCTATGGGACTATATTAAAGTATACTTTAATATACTTTAATTTATTGTCTAAATCATTGTACTACCTCTGGGCTTTTTATAACAACTGAATGAAATAACTGGTCCACTTAAACAGTTCCAAGTTGGCACAAGTTTATAAGGCTCAAGAGCAAGCCTGGGCTGACAAATATCTAAAACAGATGTGCACCCACGCTGTCATTCTCTCATCAGCTCAGCTGGTCACCAACTCTTTTCTTAGACCTCTTGGCACAAGTAAAACTTATTGGGGGTCTCTCAGCTTCTTTGTAAATGAGAAAAGAGAAAGACAAACTTTGATGCATTATTGTATTAGGGTTAGGGTTTGGTTTTAGTGCAAGTGGATGCCAAGATGATGGCTTAGATTCAAACGACAAGGATGTACTTGTCTGAGTTGAAAGTTTTAATAATGAATGAGGAAAGAGAATAAGTCTAGTGGGTGGTGGCCACACTAGTTATGATAGGTGCTATTTGCCATAATAAACGAAGTCAGCGCTCGGCGACAGTACCACTTGCCTTCGCCGGAGGGTTGATGCTGATTTTTACTCAATGTTGGCCCTTACCAAGATGTGTGAAATTGGCTGATGGGCCTCACTCATTGCTTGTTCGTCTCATTAGTTAAGCGAAATACTAGAGGACGTAATTTTAACTAATTGGTCCACTTAAAAGAATTCTAGATGGAAGAAGATTTCCTTTTAAACGCAATTTTGTACTATCAACTATTGGCTACGTAGCAACTATTTTGAGCATCTTTAAATGTTAATTACTAATTTGATTCTAGATTTGGACTAGATTGGTTATTCTTCTTATAATTGATAATTTGATATTTTTGGGGATGTTCGATAAGTGTTACCATGATCCAATTTCTAATTAAAAGTAAATTATCCATTAAGTGTAAAACTAAGTCAATTGAGCTTAAGGTAAAAAAAATATTCAAGAGTAAAGTTAACGCCTTAAATGGAAAGATCAAAGGTGTAACTTTTGACAAAGTGAACCTTAAATGAGGAGCAAAGATCATAACATAATAATTGATCAATAAGATGATCTAACCATTGGTATGACAAAAACTATAAACCAATAATACGATGACATCAACCCCCTGCTTGTTTAAGTAACCAAGTAATAGTTTTTTTTATAGAGACAGAAGGACTCACGAGTAGAGGGGTGGTTGAGTAAGAGTATATTGGCCGTATTTGTTCTAAGGTTCAGAAGTAAGAAATGTTGCATGTGTTTGGCCCTTTGGGGAATCCATCACAAAATGTTAAGTTTAAGTTAGAAAATGTGTTATGCAGTTTCTGTTTGTTATGTTATAGATGTTTGAGAATTCAGTGATATGTTAGATGATGATATTGATGTCTTGAGGATTTGTTGATCTGTTAGATAATGCTATATTATTGGAAGATTTGATAACTTGTTAGAAAATGTTTAGTTGATTTGATATTTTGAGGATATGATGATATGATAGATAGTTCATTTGATATTTATGTTTTGAGAATTTCTTAATATGTTAGATTATGTTATGGTTGCAATGAGGAATTGATAATATGTTAGATGAGGTAGAAGGTAAATATGCTCTGTTAGAATGATGATGATATGTTTAGTTGCATGTTCATGCATCGTGTTTTCAGAAAAGTTACGTAAATGTTTTCTCATTCAAATGATTTTCATGTAAGAAACATAAAGATGAAAGAAGATTCATAATAGCTTTGGTGGTGTGGTATCATTGGAGCATTGAGTGGTTGATAGCATCAATGGAGAACAAACAACTTTGGTATCGTGTCCCATTGTTATAACAGAACGAGAAACAGAAAAAAATAAAAAAAAATAAAAACATGTTTTAAAGTTGTATTATCATGCTTCATTTACATTTCGTACTAAGCATTAGACTTATAGATGAATTTTGTGGTGTACGTAACATGAAAGATGATGACCAATGGATCAAAGGATACGATAAAGAGACAGTTGAAGGAGTATCTCCATGATGATGACGACTTGGTGTTGTTACAATTAAAGAGTTAAAGTGGACTTTGAAGAAAGAAATATAAGTTTTGTGTAAACCGAGGTTTTTGTGAAAGGTGTAAGATGTAATAAATATTGTTTTAAGTATTTCTCTAAGATGTAAAGTATTTCTTTAAGTTATATGTTTTCTGCTGCATTGTGTTTAAAGACAATAGGAGTCTTCCACTTTGTAAAAAAACTTTATTTTAAGAAAAATTTTAGAAAGACCGATTTTTAAAAGCTGTTTTAGAAATGAGATTGAAAATTTTTGAGTCATTACAGAATGCAAGGGCTCCAAGGTTCACTAGAGAAAGGGGTCGTGGTGGTGTTAGAAGAGGAAGACAAGAGGTGGAAGGCATGATGGAAGAAGATGATGAAGATGTCGACTTTGAGGGATTGCATAGTTCGAGGTTTGCCAATGAACCTTACGATGATTTAAGACATATGGAATTGTCTATACTTGTGTTTAAGGGTTCTAGTTATGGGAACGAATTCCTTGATTGGGTGGAGAAGGTTGAAAAGATTTTTGATTGCTATAGCTACTAGGAGAGAACAAAACTA
The DNA here is from genome assembly GCA_022433065.1 of Begonia loranthoides. Classification (NCBI taxonomy): domain Eukaryota; kingdom Viridiplantae; phylum Streptophyta; class Magnoliopsida; order Cucurbitales; family Begoniaceae; genus Begonia; species Begonia loranthoides. Next base: position 104,472 of record CM039476.1, read on the forward strand.
CAAATGTCTTCTTTAAAATTTACTGGGTAGGCTAATCTATGGTGGGAGAGTCTAAAAGTTCAAAGAAGACGAGATGATGAGGGGGAAATTCTCACATGGAATATGATAAAAAACTTGAGGAGGATATTTGTTTCTAGCCACTATAAGCAAGAACTCTTTTTACAAATGCAAAGTTTGAGGCAAGGGGCACACAATGTGGATGACTATGTCGAGTTTGAGACACTCAAGATTCAAAGTAGAATTGAATAACCAAAAGAATAAACCATTGCTAGGTTCATCAAGGGTCTAAATAAGGAAATTGGTGATGTTGTGGAGTTACAACCTTATGTTCACTTAGATGGTGTAATCCAATTGGCTTTGTAGGTGAAAAGACAACGCAAGAGAGCCTCAAAATTGTTTAATTCTTAACCAGCACTAGCACTGAAGACCTCGATAACATACAAAGTTGTTGGTTTTTAGGTTCCCTCACACGGCGGAATTACCGATGTTCATAACAACGGTAACGTGCGTAACCTATGTATCATGAAAAACAATTTTCACATGAACATAAAAACGGATCGTTGTTATAATATATTAATAATAATATGTATTTAAAATATCTATTTAGATATAATCTAAAAGATAAAGAATGTTACCTTTGTAGCTTACTTCACACGGGTACAAAATCAACCTTCGATCTTCTCCATCAATCCTCCTCACCTCGAATAAGGACGTGTGGGCGTGATGAACGAAACAAGATCACACTCAATTTATGATAGATCGTATTCTCAACACATGAGACGATCTATTTGGATTTAGAAAACACTTCTCTAAAGCCAACACGGAAGACACAAATTTTGCTCTCAAAATGGATTCCTTAATCTCAAAGATTTCAACAACAACTTCAACTTTTTCACCCATTTCTTCCAACCATAATCTAATGAGATTAGACCTCTATTTATAGTGGTATTTTTCCATAATGGCCATTATGACATTTAGAGAAAAACACTACAAATTCCTCATTACATTTATAAAAATGTTATGGAAATCAAAAGTCTTGTCACCATATCTCAACACTTGGCACATTTAAGCTATAACACATTTATGACAAAAATATTATGGAAAACAAAAGGTCATGTCATTAAATCAAATTTGACATTAATTCAAATTTGACAAAATCTATTTTAAAAACTATTTTTAAAAGTTACTTTATATTTGTCAATTAATTGAATAATCAATAATTCAATTATTTCATTTAACAAATATATTAACTTGGACAATTTTTGTCATTTTGTCTTAATTAATTGAATAATCAATAATTCAATTATTTCATCTAATGAAAAAATAATAATAAACTTATTATTGAATGTATTAAATGATTAATTCATAATTAATAATTTAATCTTCTTTGTTCATTTTTCTATTATTCGAATAATGATAGAACGTGACGAAGGGACCGATGGACCTATAGTTTTAAGCTCCAATAATATTTCGTTAATTAATATAAACTCTTTATATTAATTAACATAGTTATTAACTCTAAAATAATTCCACTAAATACTTAGAGTTGCACTCTCAAAACTATAGAGTATATTTACTTAAAGTAATGTCCATTGATATAGTTATTACATATGTATTAACCCTCCATTTAGATTCGCAATAGAGCTAGGTTTATAATCCGTTAACCTCTCATATTGCTTTTTTATCCTTGACTACCATTAGTTTTTAATTGAATAATTAATTCATAACGATTATGAATTGCGCGCTAATTATTCGATTATTAAACTAACAAACAAGAGAATCTATAGAAATGGATTTCATTGTATCAATATTAACATTCTCAGCTATTCATTTTAATTTACTTCCAATATACAAGGTATACGAATCGTAACTTATACAAAACTTTACGGAGTAAATCAAAGAATAAATTAAAATAAAATAGGAGTTTATTAAATACAATGAATTAAGATCATACATATATGACCATCATTATGATAAAATTAATTGTTCTATATTTAACGAAAATTATCATAACAATATAATTTTATCTGGTTCAGTCCTATATAATCATATTATATAAAACATATTTATCTTATGTCACTACATATTTAGTCGGGATATGATTATACATTCTTAATGAGATAAACTATGTTTATGACTATAAACTATATGAAGATTCCATACTTCAAATGTAAGTCATGGACATATTCTGATTATTACTCTTTATGTTTTATCCCACATATATACAATATATATGTTCATATAAAGTTAGCATAAATAACCAATAAATTTTCTATGAATTTTATAAAACATAATATAAAATGTTAACATAATATCAATCAATATAAATTTATTCATATATTATAAAATTGTTCAATTACATTTGCTTGTTGGGTATATTACTCCCAACAAAAGCACCATCCAAGCAAGATGGCCTTTCCCTAACAAAAGTATGGTTGTTCACGGGCAAGAAGAGAAGAAAATTGTTGGCGATACATCTCGAATAAGATCTAGAGAAATCAAGTATTTCAAGTGTCTCAGGTTTGAGCACGTTGCTTCTTAATGTCCAAATCAAAGAGTGACGACCTTTAGGGAATGATCCAATGAAGTTGAAAGTGAGGATGAAGTGGTAGCAACTATTGATAAAGACACTTAATCTCAAGAATAGGTATTTTATGCTCAAGAGGACATTCTCCTCATGGTTATACGAAGAGCTCTAACTACACAAAGCTGGAATGACATTACCAAAGAGAAAATATCTTCCATAGTCACAGCTTGATAAGATAAAATGTATGCTATGTAATCATTGATGGGGGGAAGTTGTGTTAATGTAGTGTCATTAAATATGGTGCAAAAACTTGGCTTGGAAACAATAGTACATCCAACTCCTAACAAGTTAAGTTGGCTCAATGATTAAGAAGATCTTAAGGTAGCAAAACAAGTGAAGATTACTTTTTCTATTGGGAGGTGTCATGACGAGGTAATTTGTAATGTGGTTCCTACGAATGCAAGCCATATTTTTCTTGGAAGACCGTGACAATTCGATAGGAGAGCTATACATGATGGTTATACAAATGCTTATTCATTCAAGCACAGAGATAAGATAATCAAGTTTTCTCCTCTTCGTCTGAATCAAATTGCAAATGATCATTAAGCCGAAAGGGAAAAGAAGAGAAAGGAGTCTTTATTTATGTCAAAGAATGAGTTGAGAAAGGAATTAGCAAGTTGCAGTCCCATTGTGTTGATTATGTTCCATGAATGACTTGAACAAATTAGAGAGATTCTAGAAATAGTCAAGAGCCTCATTGAGCAATATCAAGATGTTTTTCCTGAAGAGCTTCCTTATAGGCTTCCCCATATTTGTGGCATAGAGCATCAAATTGATCTTATACCCAGAGTCATTTTACCAAAAAAATCCTTCTTATAGATTGAATCGAGAGAAGGCCAATGAGCTACACAATCAAGTTACTAAACTACTTAAGAAGAGCTACATCCAAAAATCATTAAGTTCTTATGTTGTTTCTACTTTGTTGGTGCCCAAGAAAGATGGCTCCATGAGAATTGTGGATAGTTGTAATGCCCCGTTATTTCTTAACTTAAAACGTGCAGTTTGAAATACATTTTTCTTTAAAATGTGTAGTGGAAAACTTTTTCTTTCTTTTCAAATAAAATTCATAAAACAATAAAGAAAATTTATTTAGAAATCTCATTCATAAAATTTCTAACTCGTTTTTACATACATTTGCTTTACAAAATCTAACTCACATGGTCAATCTTGCAATAACAACATAAGTCGTCGTCCAGAGATACTTCTTCAATTGCATCATTTCTTTTGATCTTCTTTCTTCCAAGTAATTGTCCAATTAGTACCTACACTACAAGACTCATTTATAAGCCTATTGCTTAGTAAGTAAAGCATGAATGTCATGTACATGATATGCTTTTTTGTAAAAACATTCATTCTAGTTTATTCTTGCATTTTCTTTCTTTTCATGTTACATTTTATCACTAAGGATCTTGTCCACCAAAGCCTCTATCATTGGGCAAACATCATCCCTAAGCCTCTATCTCATTAGGGATATCGTCCACCAAAAACCTTTATCATTGGGGGAAATATCCGCCCAACGCCTCCATCTCATTGGGAACACCGTCCACCAACGCCTCTATCATTGGGAAAACATCCACCCAACGCTTCTATCTCATTGGGGATATCATACACCAATGCCTCTATCATTGTCACATTACCTTATTAGTCATTTTCACATTCATTTTCAAATGAAAACATATGCATGAGAAAATTTTTTTATTTCTTTTCTTGAAGATATGATGCATGAACGTAATGCGCATACATACAACTTAACATACTTTCTACACATTATCATAACAAATTCTTAAAACAACATTACCATTTAACACAATACCTAAACTTTCTAGCACATCCTAAATCCACAATGACATACACAATATCAGAATAACAATCAACCTAACCTATATGGTGTAGGCCGAAAGACAAAAAACACACAATCATTACTTACCTTAAATCTTTATCACAACGTCTTCCAAGTCTACTCAATTATCTTCTTGATCTTCAACACCTTAAACATACCAATTTCCATATTAGCATCCACTTATGCACTAATAACTTAAATCATGTATAACTCAACTAAATCCCATAAATTCATAAAGGAGACTCAAGCTACCTTGAGACAAAACCATTGTCCTTGAGAACTTCTTCCTTCCAACAAAATTCTCACGAATGGAGCTTCAATCCAAAGAAAAAATAGTTCCTTATATAACATGGTAGCTCCAAGCATGAGGTGTCATTCCCCCTTAGCATTCCAATGCTAAGTAATCCCTTTTTGCCCAATTAAAATGTGACATAGAATCCTATTTTGGTGACTTTTCATCTTCCTCGTTGACTGCTCACAAGATTCAGGTCGATCGCTCTCGCATATTTCCACAAAACTGTACACTGAAGATTCTTCCGCAGACATTTATCCTTTCATGGACAACTAGCCATCTGCTGTGGAAGCCTAGCCTTCTACGAAAATCTATTTTACATTATCCCGATTAAACGCAACCTCGTACCCGGTCGACCGTGAATCTACCCGAGGCAAACACATTTCTTACTATCCATAGTCCAGTCGAGCAAGCCATTACCATTGGTCAACCGCACCCCTTCCTAATTGTCCATAACATTGAGAATTTGCATCCTCCAAAAGCCATAAACCATAATTCACCCAATATAATTCCAATAATCAATATTTTCAACAACCAAAATTATCAAACACATCATTATATAATCTTATACTTAATATGATAAAAATTCAGGGTATTACAATAGCTGAGCTATCAACCAAATTACTATCAAGTATCAATTTCCCATACTAAGGCTTAAAGACACGCTAGATGAGTTAAGTGGCACAACTATATTCTATAAAGCAGATCTTAAAAGCGTTTACCATCAAATTCGTATGAAGAAAGCCGATGAGTGGAAGATGGCATTCAAGACCAAGTATGGGCTCTATGAGTGGCTAATGATGCCCTTCGACCTCTCATGTGCTCCAAGCATAGTTATGGGACTATGCACCATGTGTTAAAGGATTATTTGGTAAAATTTATCATCGAATACATTTATGACATCCTAGTGTACAACATCAACTCGAATCAACATTTAGAGTATCTTCAAATCCTACTCAATACTCTAAGGGACACCAAGCTTGAGGGTAATCTAAAAAAAATTTCTTTTGTGCAAGAAAATGTTAATTTCCTTGAATTCAAGCTATCACATCGCGACATCGCCTTGGAGTTATTTAGGAGTGGCCAACCCCTATCAGCTTTTCAAAAGTGTGGAGTTTCCATAGGCTAACATCCTTTTACTAGAGATTTATTAGCAATTTTAGCACAATCATGATTCCAATTACTGTTTGAACCAAAAAGGGGAAATAATTTTACTGAACCAAGGAATTTCAAGCAACCTTTCAATCGGTCAAGGAGAAATTATGCAATGCACCCATCTTACTTTACCCTATTTCAACAATGTGATTGAGGTTGAATGTGATACGTCATGTAAAAATCACAAATTTTATAATGATAAATTTCACGTTTAAATTTTTTATATTATATTCAGTCATGATATTTGTAGTTGATTGGTTTTGTTACGTAGTGATCACGTGTGAATTTTTGGTCAAATAAGTGAATTTGGATGTCACACAGTGTTAAAAAAATTAAAGGACTTTGATGAATGAGGATTGGCTTGGGTAGAGAATTTGGTCAAGGCTTGGATGTTCATAAATTTAATCAAGTAATATAATATATTATTATATTAAATAAACTTTAGTTATTTAGAAAGAATAAGGAACCATTCCCCTATTTGCCAGAGAGAGAGAGATATTTGACTCTCGATCTGTATTTGGGACACTCCAATCTCCAACATTTGTGAATGGATTTCGTGGGTAAACTCTTCTTCCCCTCCATTTTCATGTTGAAAGTTTAAGTTTTGTTGGTTTTGAATTCGAGCTTGGAAACTTGAAATCCATGAGTTATTATTGTAATGTTAGGGTGTAGATTAAGAGTTTATACAAGGAACGTCGTCCCTGGTCAACCGTAGGTTGAGCCCGGTCGACCGCAAGAGTGTTTTTTTGGATTGTTGGAGAGCTATGCTAAATGGGTCATTTGCATTTAGACAAGATGTCTGTGACAAAGCCTAGGTGTCTGTGCGAGTTGTCAGGACTTGGACTAGATGTCCATGGCACACCCCGATTGTCTGCGCGAGTCATCTTCACTTGGACTAGACGTTTGCGGTAGACCTTGAGCATTCACGCAGGTTGTTTGCACTTGGACTAGATGTTTGGCAGACCTGAGTGTTCACATTGATGTGCATGACAGGATCTGGATGGCCATGACAGCCCTTTTGGGTCAAATTTTTTCACCTTAGAGAAGTTCACGACAATGACTTCTTTCCTTCTTGATTGTGTTTTTAGTCCCAATATAGGACTCATTCCCTTATTTTTATATTGAATTTGGATAAAGACTGATTATGGTTGGCTATATTATAAGTTCAAACAGTTTTGTGGATTTCTAGCCAATTCTTGAGGAGGTAATCGCTCTTGTTGGTAAGAAAGACCATCATAAAGGTAGAGATTTTGTATTTTATCACACTGTATTGCATCATGGTTTTCAAAACCTTATTTTGTGGATTGCCACATATGAAAACCTGACAAGGAATGTTCGACAATACGTCAATTTTTATACTACGTATGTATTCATGAGTTTTACATGTTTATCTTTACATGCATAGTATTTCATTATGGTTCTATTACATATACGGGTGGATAAATCCTCTTGATACTTTGAACAGTTATGGAGAAAAAAAATTCAAACTTGCCAAAGCCATGCATGAACAGGTGAGCAAGACAATTCAAAAAAAAGTGAGGTAGAAAGCCAGTGAATTTCGATGAAGGAGATCTTGTGTGCCTACATTTAAGAAAGGAGAGGTTACCCAAACAAAGAAAGTCAAAACTTTTTCCTAGAGCCAACGAACCTTTCAAGATTTTTGAGAAAGTCAATGATACCACTTATAAATTAGAACTTCCTAGAGAGTTCAGAGTTTTGACCACTTTTAATGTTCAAGATCTTTCTCTCTATCTAGAGGAAGAAAAAGAAATACAAGACTTCATGGATTTGAGGTCAAATCTTTATCCACCCCAAGAGGATGATGTGCCATAAGAAACAACCATAAGATCTCAATCAAGGAGGCAAACCAACTTTTATGGCTCACTTTATTTTGTAGAAAAGAAGTTACAAGAGAGCTTGAAGGAGTCCCTCTAAAACTAAATATGAAGGAATGTTCTTATTTGGAAGTACAATCTTCCTTGCTTTGAGAAGAAGGCAAATCCAATTGAAGATGGTCCCTGAGGAATAAAAATTGGGATCATGACTGCCCAAAGGAGATAAAAGTTTATTTATAGTTTAATTTATTTACTTTATTTTACATTAAGGGTAAAGTTTAGAGTCATTCGACTAGAGCATGTTATAGTTGAGTAGGTGTTTGAGTAAGGGTAGTTTACTCATTTTTCTATTTTTTAAACTTTAAATCTTAATTTTAGAGGAGCTATTTAAGCTCTGCTTAGAACTCATTCTATCAAATTTTAATTGATTAATTTATACAGTCTCTTCAACCTCCTTTCATTTGCTCTTTTGAGCAAAAACACATATTGCAATTCAAATGTTAACGATGAATTGTTTTGTTCTGATTTCTAATCCTTTGTCAGAGTTGGATTTTTTTATCTTCTTAACCCAGCTTATCTGCTTTTTTTTTCTATCGAGTGGACTTATTGTGATGTTGTGGGATCCCACAAGTTATGAAGTTGGAGAGATTTCTTTGTTGGAGATCGCCTTGGAGTAGAAAGCTATAATCTTTACCAACTCTCTGAACGATTTGTTTCCATACACGTTTCACATCTGTTCTTTCACATTGGTACGTGAAGTTACGACATTTTTGCATCTAAAAATATCATATTTAGTCTTGGCAAGATCTCCCCAAGTTTCTTTTGTCGAATCCCCCCATTTGAGCATCTCAAAATTCTTCTGAAGGTTTGCAAAACACAATTTCGAGGATGCAAATCTTGATTTGTGGATGACTGTTTCTAATTTTTTTTCTTCTAGTCTGATTGTCTGCAACAATCCTCCATACATCAAGTCCCAAGTCAATTTTAAGGTCAGGATTTCCACTTATTTTTCGATCAGCCGTTCCCTAGACCTTGTTGAGACCTAGTCAGTCCACTGTCTTTCATTCGTAGACATTGTCAACCACAAACATTAAGGTACTTGGCCGTAAACTTGCAATAAGCTTCTACCCTTGGGTTCTTAAGAATCATCCTCAAAAGATTTAACCCATCATCTTGTCTTATGAACTCTAGATCCTTAGAGATGTTATAATATTTCTCAACCACGTCATTGACCTCAAAATCCAATAACTCATTCATCATCTTTGATGACAAAACAAGCTCTTTTTCAAAGACATAACTATGTACACGTAAAGGTTGAAGATTATACTCAAGATTAAATTAGAGCATCGAATGAGTTCTACAAAGTATAGATCGTCTAAGTTGCACAAATTGTAAAGACACATTTCCTTGAAACTATTCCCAATATCTAACGTCGCAATACTCAAAAATGAAACTTTTCAGGAAATTATTATCATCATATGCTTAAAGTCTTGTTCATGTTGATTATTGAACTCTGCTATTTTAAAGAATTTAGATGGGCATTTCAATAAGGGTGGAGGACGAGATCCACCACTGCGAGATACTGCAAACTTCCTCTTTGCGGTGGTTCAAGATGACAATGTCATGGGATGATGAAAAATACAAAAGTTTCTTTGAAAGAGAGATCTAAGGTTTGAAATCGCAATTTTTGAGTGGTGAAACTCATGATTCTTAGCAAAGAGAAGCGATTTGAGAGTGCAAGACTCAAGGTTTTGGACAAAGATGACCGAAAATGGAGAAGGGCAAGCTAGGTTTTGCAATTGGAGAGCAATTGCAAATAGGGTGACTTAATCTTTTATAAACCCAACACAGCAATCAATCTGTGTTTTACAATGTATTCCAAATAGGGGTAATTGGCCTCTTTTGCAGTTGTCTCAACTTATTCATGGATTGTTTGGTCTACGTGATGCATAGACGACTCAAAAACTGTCTTTTTCATGGTCCACCTATATGGCATCCTGGTGGACCGAATGAAAGGTAAAAACTTAAGTTTGTTTGAGTCAAATCAATCCTAATCGTATCCTAATTCTATTGAATATATTTTCAACCAAATGTTTAGGGAAAATATTGGCCAATTGGTTTTCAAATTTGACAAATTCAAGAGATACATTGCCTTTTTTAACATGATCTCGGATGAAGTCAAATCTAATATCAATATATTTGGTATAAGAATGTTGGATTGAATTTTCAAAGATGTTAATGCCCCTAGAATTATCACGCCCAACTGAGATTCTCTCATAGTTTTGGCCATAATCTTCCAATGTTTGTTTTATCCATAAAATTTGAGCACAACTCTCAATGGCAATATACTCACTTTTGGCCATTCAAAGAGCCACCGAGTTCTACTTCTTAAAAAACCATGAAACTAAAGATTCTTCAAGAAATTAACATGTCCAACTTCCTATCAATTAGACTCCCGACATAATTGAAATTAGTGTAACCCACCAAATTAAAAGAAGTTCTTTTGGGGCATCTAAGACTTAGATCGTTAGTCACACTTAGATAATTGAATATTCTCTTTACCACCTTTAAGTGAGATTCATTTTGGGCATGCTTGAAATCTTGCTGATAAGTACACTCTAAAGAGAATATCTAGTCTACTTCTTGTTAAATATAATAAAGAACAAATCATACCACGATATTTTTTTATATCCATACTCTTTCTACTTTCATTCTTATTTAATTTAGTGGACATGCTTAAGGGAGTAAAAAATGGTTTAGAGGTATCCACACCAAACCTCTTGATGAGCTCTTTAACATATTTCTCTTGATTTATGAAAATTCTCTCTTTTGATTGCCTAATGTGTAAACCATGGAAAATACTTAACTCTCTCAGCATACTCATCTGCATTAACTCCATAACTCTTTAAAAAGTTATTCATTTGTTGCACCAAAGATCATATCACCCATATAAATTTGTGCAATTAGCACGTACTTGCCGTTGTGCTTGGTGAAAAAAGTATAGTCAATTTTTCCAATTTTAAAGTCTATTTTCAAGAGAAACTTACTTAACCTTTCAAACCAAGCTCATGGTACTTACTTTAGTCCATAAAGTACTTTATTGATCTTATAAACATGATCTTCCCTATCATGTGCTTCAAAACCTAAGAGTTGCTCAACGTAAGCTTCTTCCATAATATATCCATTTAAGAAAGTATTTTTACATTCATTTTATGTATGGTAAAGTTCTTATAGCAAGAAAAAGCTAGTAGCATTCGAATGAACTCTAAATGAGCTACCAGACTAAATATTTCCTCAAAATCAATTCATTCTTCTTGATTATATCCCTTTGCAACTAACATAGCCTTATTTCTTACAACTATTCCATTTTTGTCCAATTTTTTCTTGAACACCCACTTGGTTCCAATTATCAAGTGTTCCTTTAGCTTTGAGACTAGTGCCCAAACTTTGTTTCTCTCATCTTGGTTTAGTTCTTTGACCATAATCTAATTTTTATCTATTTTGGCATCATTGAAATTTTTATGCTCAGTTTGAGAGATAAAAACTATGTTTGCACAATAATTTTTAAGTGTGAAATCTAGTTTTGTCTTGCAATGAAGAATCACCTAGAATATCAATTATTGGGTGACTCATAGCATATCTTCAATCTTTAGGTAAGCCCTAATGATCATCCTCGATTAGAGTAACTTCTAATTCCTTGGGAGGGTTTTCTTGTGACAGTCCTCTTTATTAGCAATATCCTCCAAGTTAAAGGTATCTATTTCCCTTTTGAGCTCATCATTTGACTCCATTTCATTTGATGATTGAACAGTCTCATCAAAAGTAATGTGCAGAGACTCTTCAACAACTAAAGTTATGTTATTGAATGCTCCATATGCTTTATGAGTTGAGAAATAACCTAAGAAGATTCTATAATCTGTCTTAGAGTCAAAGTTATCCAAATTTGTGTTAAGGATAAAACTCTTGCATCTGAAGGACTTAAAATAGCTAACATTGGGTGATATTGCATTCCATAGCTTATAGAGAGGGTCTTTTAAGAATAAGATGGATAGACACTAAGCTAAAGATTTAACATGTCGTACCAATGATTTTTGCCAAAAAATATTTAGAAAGATTGTTCTCATTAATCATAGTCCTAGCTAACTCTTGGAGGAATTTATTTTTCGTCTCAACAACTCCATTTTGTTAAGGGATTTTTGGTGAAGAGAAATTATGTTCAATGCCATATTTTTTTATAAAAAGCTCAAAATTTTCATTCTCAAATTCTCCACCATGATCAATATCAATTGAAACAATTGAGAGATCCTTCTCATTTTGCACTTTCTTCCTAAAATTGAAAAATGTTTCAAAAATTTCATCATTTGTCCTTAAGAACAAAATCTATATGTACCTAGAGAAGTTATCTACAATGGCATATGCATAAAAGTTTCCACCTACACTTGTGGTCTATGATGGATCGAAGAGATCTAATAGAGTAATTAGAGAAGCTTAGATGAGGACAAGACATTTTTAGAAGCTAATGAATTCTTTGTTTGCTTTCCTATTTGAGAAGCTTCATGAACTTTTCCCTTATCAAAAGAGATTTTAGGAATTCCCTTAAATAGATTAGATTTTAACTAAGGTATCCATTTTTACTTGTCCTAATTTCCTATGTCAAGTCAAACAGTCATTAGATGTAGAATTAGTGGCAAAATATTTTTTTTATCAAATCAAGATAAACTATTCAAGCTAACGTATACACATTTTCATTCTTATATGAAATAAATAAAATATTTCTATTTTTTCGATCTTCAATCATGCAAATTTTAGATTTCAATGTAACTTTATATTCCTTCTTACATAATTGGCTAATGTTCAACAAGTTATGCTTCAAACCATCAATTAATAGTACATTTCGATAATGAGGTTTGAGACATTACTTATATTGTCAATACTAATAATCTAGCCTTTTTTGTTACCTCCAAAGATGATATTAATTTTTTTTTAGTGACGAAGGTAAACTTTGGGCAATCTCTTGTCATGTGTCTTGAGCACCCACTATCTAGAAACCACTCATCGTTCCAAGGAGGTTCTCCAACCTACAAGAAAAATTAGTTACTTTTTGAAAGTATCTAAATCTTCTTATATCCTTAAGCGTTAGTGTTGCTTCCTTTAGGAAGCCATTTCATTTCATGCAAAAAAAAAATTATGACCATTAAGCTTCATGGAATATGTAAAAGATTAGGGGTGTTCACGGTCCGGTTCGATACTGGTTCCACAGTGGAACGGTACCAAACCGGTCGGTACCTGTTTTGAATTTTCAAAACCGGTACGGGTCCCATGAGAACCGGGTACCGAACCGGTACTGGACTGGTTTTTCGGTACTGGTTCCGGTTCGGTACCGGTTTGGTACCAATTTTTTTTTAATATTTAAAATTATAATAAAATTTTAAAAAAAATGAGAGAAATATAGAATAGTCAGGTGCATGAAACATCTAAATGGAAAAATTCAAAAGAAAAGGCAAAAGGCAAAAGGCAATGTATATTTGGTACTCTTTTGTCTAATGGGAGATTTCTCTTCAGGCTATGGCTAGTGGCTATTGAGTATTGAGGTGGATATGGTTCATCTCTTTGAAGAATCCTCATTCCTCCATCTTCTTGTCTGCTTAAATCATTGTAGAGAACTGAACAAAAATAACAATTCAACACTATCAGAACCTTCAACAATTCAACTGAACATAAATCATCATTATCCAACATTCAACACGTACATAAGTACAGAACAGATCTGATTAAACACTACAAAACAGACCAGATTCAATAAACAGATTCATAACCAGATTTAAAACAGAACAGATTCAATAAACAGAATACACCTGGAGGCTTAAGACAATTCAATAATTCAACAATTCAACAATTTAATAATTCAACAGACAAATTTATATTATTCAACAATTCAATAAATAGATTCATAACAAAACATAACAGAATAGTGAATACTGACCAGTGAACGAGCTGGCGCCAGAGGTGAGTTGAAGGCCGGTGACTGGAGCTCGGGAGTTGGGACTAGAGGTTGGAGCTTGAGACTGGAGGCCGGAGCTCGGGACTGGAGGCTTGAGACTTGACAGCAGCGACCACTACCAGCAGCAGAAGAGAGAGACAGAGTCGGATCGGAAGACTCGAGACTGCCAAACTTGAACTGGAGGTCGGGACTGGAGGCTGGAGGTCGGGACTGGAGACTGGAGGTCGGGACAGGAGACTGCAGCGGCCAGCAGCAAGAGATACACAATCGGGACTGGAGACTCGAGATTTCTGAACTCGAAGTCTATTGTTTGTTTTGTTAATTTCCCTATAAATTATTGAAAAAGGATAATATAGAATTGGTGAAAAACATGCTTATATTATAGAATATGTAATATCTCAGGATACCTCAACTCTTTTAGTCCAATTTCGTTATATTACTTGAACAACAAAAATCTTTTTTTTTTACAGGTCATAATGGGTGCACAGGAATAGTTAAAATTATAAATTGATGATCGAATTGAATTTCATAAGTTTAACAGTTCATCATTCTATTATAGACAGTAACCAATATTTCATCATTCTTAATAGTTATTTATTATTCATCATCCAACCACATAATTGCTCATAAGGTCAACATTTATAACATTTCAACTATATATATATAAAGTCGTGTAGGTATAACTCAAAACAGGTATAATATTAATTAGTGCTTATTATTCATAGATCCAAATTTCTAGTTCCTCTCCATTACATAAAGTACATTTTATAAACCAGCCTCCTCCTGATGTGGCTGTCGTGACAAGCCATGCATGTAGTTTTCCAAAAGCTTTTTCCATGGTTACCTTTGTCCTGTCAATCCAAATGTACATCCTCATTTTCTTTTATATCACAGGTTAGTTATGAGTCTATATACTTAGTAAGCAACATAAAATGCATATGAATCATAAAACAAAATGGTACAGTATGTCAATTTTCGTTTCGCTTAACAATCCGATTATTGGGCATAGTCTAGGGATGAATTTGGCATTGTTCAGTTCATTTCTTGCGGGACAACCAAATTCAATCTCAACCACACTCAATCATTTACATATTGTATATCTTTTTCTTATCTTTCTTATCAATTCATGATGAGTAATAGTAAATATATCAACTAGTCACAACAAGTAACAAAGCATAGTAGTAAATTCCAGTATTAAAATCAGCGGTAAAAACAAGCAATTATTTTCAAATAAACATCCGAATAGAGTGCAGTAAATTCCGCAATGATTTCAAATAATATTTGAAAAACAATTTGTCTAATAACATGTGATGTAGGCTGTCAAGGCAAAATTATAAAACTATTGCTTATCTGTCCCATGCTTGTCTTTTACTTTCCAGAGAGAAAAAGAAGAGTTCCTTTGGTTAATAATAGAAAATTCGATTTTTGGTGTTTCTTTACCTTCAACGTGTACTCCTTATATAGCCGGCGAATTGGAGAGAGATTGTGCAGGTGTTAAATTCTTCTTTGTCCATAATTCGGTGTTAATTCTCCTCATAGTACCACATTCGGCCTATATCGTAGAATTATAGCGTTTAATCATGATTTTAGTGATGTGCTTTGTACCTACGCTTCGTCGACACCGGATATTCAATCTAGACAGATATGCAACCTCAAATGCATATTTTCTTTTGTTTTTACCTTAAAATGACGACGTACCCTTTGTTATATAACTCCCATGGATGTGTGTTCATCCGAGAAAGACACGTGTCATCATCAAAGTAGGTGCTGGCTCCTTCCATGGACTCCTATACCCCTATGGTATCCCTATTCAACACGCTCCATCAATCCAAAACGACGCCATTCACCATCAATTGCAGATGCTTTTCATCTGCAGACTTATTCGCTCCCGCAAGTCCACCGTTCAACATCCACAATTTAACAAAAACGATGATGTTTGCTCATAATAAAATGTTGCCACAACAACGTTTGCTAACCACTGACATATTTTATCATCTAACGATGACGTTTTCTCTTTATATTCAGTCACGTCCCTCCCACAAGGAATCTTTCCTATTTGCGGAAGCATCTTTCTCATAATCTAATGGTCTTTATTAAATCTTAATACTTGATCCGACTCCCCTTATTTCTCCCGCTCGATATCTTTCTTCAGCAAAGTATTTTTCTGTAAAACATCTTCTGTTCTCTTCATTCTTCATCCAACAGCTACGATTTCTTCAATTATTAAATCCAACGCTAATCCTTCCTCCTGCATTTCTTCCGCATGGCATCTTTCCACGGCCATCTTTCTTTTGTCTTCTCCAGCTTTCCATTAACAAGCTAAAACGATAGCATTTATTTATTTCTTTTTTTTTTGTAACGAATTTCTTTAAACATAATCGATTGTTTTTACCCTTTATTAATTTGCACTTATATTTTAATTTAAAAATTGCTATTACTTCTTTTCATTAAACCAACCGTCTTTATTTATTAAATATATATTATTACATAAATATTCTGTTGTTATAGAATAAGTGATCCATAGTATGCGAAATCACATTGAAAAGTATAAAGAAATTATAGAATAAGTATTCTATAGAGATTGATGGTGCTTATTTGGAAATAGCACATGAGGTTTGTATTGAAAGTATTTGATAATTAAATACGTATGAGAATTAAGTTGTGCATAAAGAGAAATTGCACAAGAGAATTGGGAAAGGTAGGCTATGGTTATCTAAATTGTAAGCTTAAGTGTTTCTACATATGCACTAAATACTTCTTATATTAAGAAATGCATCACATAGTTGAGATATTAATTAAAATATCTAAAGATCTAGATGAAATATAGATTTTGGGTGTGTGATTATGAAGTTGATCAAAAGTTATATGTTAAAAGTTATGGAAGTGAGGAATGATTATGTTGGGCTTAGTACATGGTTAGTTGTGATATTGGTATGGTTTATTGAATCCTTATATTAGAATTCTTACTGAGCTCAAAAAGCTCATGGTTCTATTTTATTATGTTTTCCAGGAACATGTGGTAGCAGCTCAAGGTCAAAACGATAAATATCTATTGGATATCAGAGTTTGCACACTATACACCTAGAGTGTGAGTTCAGGTTTTATTTTGATATATTTAGTTTTTATTCGGCCCATGTTTATAAAATAAATTTGAATACCGTTTTTAAATAAATAATAGTGTACAACATTTCTATTTTGGTTGGATTTATTTTCATATGGTCCAATTGCGCGATGTAATGTGTGTGTGGTGTGCGAGCTTCTATTGCGAGTTTTGTATTATGCGATCGTTCTTCGAGTGGAGAATCTAGCTCGCAGAGCGGTTCCCGAGGGGATCGAGGGTTTGGTCATGACACCACTCTACCTAGAAACCACGTTCCATAATTTTAAGCAAAATTTTTCTTCCAAGCATGACACGATTATGTCCGCCCTCAATCAGATATTAATTAGACATTAATTAAAAATTTCTAAATAGTTTGGAGTTAGACATACATTAGAAATGTCTACGTAGTGTTGGTTATAAATAAACTATCAAAGAGTATGAGTTTCATGATATAGATAATTATATTAGATATAAGAATGATATATATATAGTAAATTATTTAAGAAGGGGTTGCGCTTAAAAAGGTATAGCATATGAGATTAGTGATTGAGATATTTAATATATATATACACATGTGAGATTAAATTATGCATAAAGAGTAATTACACATAAGAATTGGGGAAGGTAGACTATGATGACCTAAATCATATACCTAAGCATTCACATGTATGCAATAAACACTTCTTACATATAGATGTGAAGTACATAAATGAAATATTAATAAGAAATATATAAAATATTAAGTATCACATAGATTATGAGATGTGTGTTTATGAGCATTGATTAATGTTGAAAATTGAAGTTAAGGTTGTGAGGACTAATCATGTAGAGTGTTGGTACATGATTAGACGTAATATTTGCTTGGTTTATGGGATCGTTAGACTATGATTCTTACTAAGCTCAAAAAGCTCATTCGTTATTCCTCTGATTTTTTAGGAACAGGTGGTAAGAGCTCTAGAGTAAAAAAGTAAAGATTTATTGAATTGAAGAGTTCGCATAACATAGACCCAGAAGGAAATTTTGGGTTGGGTCTTTTATTGTATTTAGTTAGTTTGACCCACGTTTGTAAAATAAATTTGGATAAAGTTTTGTAAATAAATAGTATTATAACTTTCTTGTTTAGGTTGGATTTTATATTTATGTGACCCAATTAGACAAATATAATGAATAATTGTGAGCTTCTGCTAATTTGTGAGCTCTCTGGCCGAATAATCTAGTTCACTGTCCTGATTCCCGAAGGGAATGAGGTCGAGGTCGTGACATTAACACTTTGACCATAAAAGATAAATTCCTTATGCCCCTCATCGATGAAATGATTGACCAACTTTATGGCTCCACCATTTTCTCCAAAATGGATCTCTGCACCAATTACCACCAGATTCGAGTCCATGATGCAGATTGTCACGAGATGGAATTCAAGACACACCAAGGGCTCTGAATTCAAGGTTATGCCCTTTGTGCTCACAAATGCTCTGGCCACCTTCTAGTTTCTAATGAACAACGTTTTTAACCCTTACCTGAGGAAATTTGTTCCATTCTTTTTCAACAACATTTTAGTTTACCGTTGCGACTTGTTGATTCACTGCTCTCATTTCTTCACTATTCTGAGATTGCTACACCAAAACTCATTGTAAGTCAAACGCAACAAATGCTCATTTAGTCAGTCTAGAGTCGTTATTTGGGCCACGTTATGGCAGCTGTAGGGGTTGAACTCAATCTAGACAAAATTTCGGCGATGATCACTTAGTTGGGCCCCACTCACTTGAAGCAACTGTGTGGTTTTATCGACCTCACGATTACTACCGAAAATTTCTTTACAACTATAGAGTTCTAGCAAAGTCTCTCACTAATATGCTGTTATCTTTGTTGGTTTTTTTTTTTATCGAGTTTCAGCTATGAGGAATCGTTGTTGCTCGATACCACTTGTTATGGTAATCGAAGTTTACAAGAAGAATGAAGAAGGTTGTTTTGTATTATAGTCAGAAGAGGAGAAGAGTTCCAAAGAGGAACAGAGAAGAAGGAAAGTAGAGAAATACACACTTCACACTTGCTATTTTAGTTACAATCATTTTTTATACTATTATATTTAGGGGTGGAAATTGGTTCGGTTCGTACTAAGTAACTGAACTGAACCAATCAAAAATGATCGGTTTAGTTTGATTTTGATATGAAAAATATATATATATATATATATAGGACAGAACTTAACCGAACTGATCATTTTGGTTCAGTTCTCGATTGTAAGTGAGAAATATCGAGAAAAACCGAACCAAACTAAAAATAAAACTAAATCTGAAAACCTATTCGAGTCACTAATTTAATTTTAATTTTTTCTCTATTTGAGTTAATTCCAATTCCAATTTAACCAAAAATGTTTTTCCTTTTCAAAACCGAACCGAGTCAGTTCGGTTCCAATTTGGTCTAAAACAAAACCGAACAAAACCGATTCCACCCCTATAAAAGTAAACATATTTGTTTGCTTTGGGACGTTATGATTTCCAATTTATCGGTTCCATTTTTTTGTGGATATTTGATTAGGACTTATGTTCTTGGTTCTGGCCTTTTGAAAAGTTTAGTTAAATTCTATTGTTAGCATAATTAAATAATTGATTGTTGACATAATTGAATCCTTATTTAATATTATTTTTTGTGGATATTTGCTGGGACTTTTGAGAATGTGGATATTTACTTGGTACTGTATGTTCTCGGTTTTGGCTTTTTGTGAAGTTTAGTTAAATGATTGTTTGATTAAATAATTGTTTAATTAAATTATTATTTAATTCAATTTTTATTTGATTGATATTGTTTTAAAGCTATAATATGGAGTCCAAAACAAATTTTTTTAAACCTATAAAATGGAGTATAAAACAGAGCTATTAAACCCCCAAAATTGAGCCTAAAAACAGTTAAAACAGGGCAAAAAATGGAGCCCAAAACCAAATACCAAAATTTTGAAATATATAAAAAAATCGAATCAAACCGAACCGAATAGATGAAAACTGAAATCTCGGTTCGGTTTCCAACTTGATTTCTTGCTATTATCGGTTCGGTTTTGGTTTTACAATTACAAGACCAAATTGAGTCGATTCGGTTCTATTTCGGCCAAAAACCAAACCATTTCCACCCCAACTTTTATTGTCTCACTGTCTTCCAAGTCAGCTTGAGACGATGCCGTTTCTGTTTTACCCAGACGTCTTCCTTCTCCTGTCATTGCGCTTAAGTCTACCTTTCCAGCTAGTGAGAGAGGTAAGGGCCCTAACAGAGAAAAAGGGTACAAAGGACTTTTCACAAGTCAAGTGGTTTTGATATTAACGAATTTGGACCTTCGTTGCCGGTGGCACTCTAGGTAGATCGCGGAGCTTCCTTCGTCTCCTCCCTGATTCTCCTTCTTTCTTCTCCAATCCCTCTCTCTCCCTGTTTCTCCGCCTCGGTTCTCTTGTTTCCCACGGCAGGGTAATTGCACTTCTTCTATTTTCATTTGCGATCTCACTTTTTGATTTTTCGTCTTCTATTTCTATTCACCGTCTCTGCTGATTTACGTTTGATGTCTTCTCTTTTCGGATACGCATGTCAATATTTAGCTGCCTCCGTCTTGTCTTATTAACTATCATTCTGTTTTTGTTCGTGAATTTACTTCTGCAGGTATATTAATTATACTTTCATTTTGTGATTCTGTGAATTTCAATTTTTCAGGTACATTGAAAGACCTTAGGACTTCGTGCAGTTCTCTTTGATCATTATGGTGAGGTCTAATGTTTTTCTTATGTTGTTGGGCTCTTGAAATGATTATTTTCTTACATAATGAATAAACATGGTTATTTTTTGAATATGAATTTTGTTCTCGCAGAACTTTCTTATTGGAGCTTTTAAGCCATCCTGTAACATCTCAATCTCATTCTCTGATGGAAAGACTCGTAAGCAGGTATGTCATTGAGTTAGTGCTTAGATCCTATTTTGATACTATTGTTTTGGTTGTTGGCAATTACTTAGGAATTTCTTTGTTATGGGCCTTGAGGAATTTAAGGCACCCTGCACATGATCATGTCGAAGAATTTTGGAGGATCTTCTCTCCAATCAAATGAAGGACAATGTGTAACTAGTACTTGGGAGGATATAGAGTCTAAACTATTTGAATTAGGGAAGAGTTGCCCACGAGGATGAGATTTTTTTCCCTGTTTTTGTAGGTCCCATTAAAGAAAGAAAATGGTCAGACAGTCATGGTGCCTCTTTTTCAAAGTCAAGAAAACATTGTTGGAAAGGTAACTCATAAATGTCAAAAAATTTATTTTAACATGCTAGACTTCTTTTGTATGAATCGTTTTTGATGATATGATCTTTAGATATCCATAGAGCCAATTCAGGGGAAGAAGGTTGAACACAATGGTGTGAAAGTTGAGCTTCTTGGTCAGATAGGCAAGTAGATTTTAATTTATTTTGTGTAAAAATTTTTATGATGCTAATTGATTATTAAATCATTGCATGTGTGCAATAACTCTCCTATTGTATGCGTGAGGTGAAGATGTGTTGCCTGAAGCATAATAACTCGATTACAAACTTCCAATTAGAGATAACCTTTGTTACCCAGAACCTAGAAATCCACAAGCCAGGAAATCTAGAGACTCAGTTTCCAGTTCCCTTACAAAAGAAAAAAAGTAGAATGTTCAAAAGCCACTCTTCTAATTCCTTTATAACATATATACTACTCCTTGATTCCCCCAAGATCCTTAGCCTGCACAAACTTCCCTCAGCTACAGCGACTAACCTGCTAAATGACCAAGTCTGCCATCTTAGCCAGCACAAACCCAAACTGCCCCTGCTAGCTAATTGGACGGGTGTTTCCTTCTGCTGTAAGAGTTGCCAACATCTTTCTCCTATCCATATTATTCACAACATTGCATCTTAGCTTAAGTTGCTGAAGATGAGTAGATAGCAATGTTTTCACGCATCTTCTGCAAGGGCTCTCGAGTAATTACTGTTGAAGATATAATTAGTTATTTTTTGAAATGCCTGATTTTCCTTGAGTCATAATACCGTGCACAATGTTTCCTTTGCAGAGATGTACTTTGATAAAAACAACTTCTATGACTTCACTTCTCTTGGTTAGTTTTCTTCATCTTTCTTGTACCTCATCCTGGAGCTTACTTCTTTTTATTTGATATGGTGTACTTGATATGCAGGTTTTATCGTGAATTCTATGTCTGTTAATTATGTTTAACTGGCCAATAGAGCTTTGAGGAGGCCAGTAAGAGCTTTGAGAGATGTGTTTACCATGACGTTACTATCACTAGTTAATAGTGATATGACGAACAAAAAAACTGAGAGTTGGATGCCTATAAGGCGTATTTGATGATGATATCCTAGATCATTGTGAAATAAGCAATTTTCTAGACCAAATCTTAGTTCTTGCTGTCACTTTTCTGGCTCAGAACTCATAGCTTGATTATTGATCTTTCTCTTGTCCTCAAATAATATGTTGATGATTGAAAAAAGAAAACTTTTAGTTCATTTTGAAATTTGTAAGAAGCGACACTCACCACTATCAGTTTTATTGAAACCAATAAAAAGGCCATTTGAAAAGTTCTGGATCTAATATTTTTACTTTATATTTTCAGTTCGTGAGCTTGATGTTCCTGGAGAAATATATGAGAGGAAAACATATCCATTTGAGTTTTCTACAGTGGAAATGCCATATGAGACATATAATGGTGTTAACGTAAGGCTTAGGTAAGGCTATATTAAAACTTTTAGCTTTACCACGAACTTTGGTTCTCTCACTTTCTTTGAACCACGGACAAAAGAGCCTTGGTCCCTTTTTACTTCTTTGTGGTCTTTGAGTAGAGGCATGGTTGCAACTTTTTATCATAATTACCTACCCTTTTTAACAGTTGAGTATGGGAAACTACTCATTACACAATATTTATTCCCAATAGAATTGTCTCCTTAATATGTATGTGTTAATTGTTAACTATGGCCTTGATATATTTAAGTTTTTTCCTCCTAGGTATGTTTTGAAAGTTACAGTCAGTCGTCCTTATGCTGGTAGCATTGTGGAATATCAAGATTTTGTGGTTAGACCTCCTCTCTCTCTCCCTCCCATTTTGCTGTTT
Source organism: Begonia loranthoides (assembly GCA_022433065.1). Classification (NCBI taxonomy): domain Eukaryota; kingdom Viridiplantae; phylum Streptophyta; class Magnoliopsida; order Cucurbitales; family Begoniaceae; genus Begonia; species Begonia loranthoides. The sequence continues at coordinate 127,389 of CM039476.1, forward strand.
TTTCTTGATATAGAATTTAGTACATTTTAGTGACGAAGATGTTGATTTCTTATCTTATTTCAAAATTAATTCTGATGTCACATTTTGGCACCAGGTTCGCAACTATACACCAACTCCATCAATCAACAATAGCATCAAGGTTAGTTGAGTATTCTCGATAGTTCATATAACCTTATCGGATCATGGTAGACATTTTCAGTTAGAATCGCTCAATTTAGCGACTGAGGTAATTGATTTTGAAAACTGTCCTTTTTTTTGCTCGGTGGAATTTTGAACCTCCATTGCTTAGAGGAATTTTTTTCTGTCTGTTCTTTCAACAATTCTAAGAACACAATTTCCTGTGCAGATGGAAGTTGGCATTGAAGATTGCCTTCATATTGAGTTTGAGTATAATAAAAGCAAGTAAGTGCATTTTATAATGTATGCTTTGTTTCTTTGGGTCTTAGATATATTTATCAAATTGGTGACGTATGGAATGAGGATTCATGCATCTTGCATACTTGGGTTGCTTTATTGCATATAGTGCGAACGTCCATGTTCCACCGTAGCCTGAACATTTTTGGTTGATTTCTTTATGATACAACTTTAAGAGAGTAAACTTTTCTAGTTGAAACCGGGGTTGGGAGGGAACAGCTTTGAAATTTCCTTTTGAATATTCAGGTATCATCTCAAAGATGTTATTATTGGAAAAATATACTTCCTCCTTGTAAGAATCAAGATAAAAAATATGGACCTGGAGATCAGACGCAGAGAGTCAACTGGAGCAGGTGCCAACACGCACATAGAGACAGAAACATTGGCTAAATTCGAATTGATGGATGGCGCTCCTGTTAGAGGTACAAATAATACAATTTTCTGTTCAGTTCAAGCACTTCAAAGTCAATAAAACGAAGATATATTTGCTCATCTTGATTGTCTGGCAAAAATTGGGTTAGCCCCTGACATTCTCAATAAAAAAAAAAAAAAGGAACTTGCCAATTTCTTTTTCATGATCCCAATTGCGCATTTCTTTCTCAGTTTATGAGATCAATATCATGCAGGTGAATCAATTCCAATTAGACTGTTTCTAAGTCCTTATGATCTGACGCCCACACACCGCAATATCAACAACAAATTCAGCGTAAAATATTACTTGAATCTCGTTCTAGTGGACGAAGAGGACCGACGCTATTTCAAGCAGCAGGAAATCACAATATACAGGCTCCAGGAGACAGCTTGACGGCCTCATCTGACACGGTCACCTGGGTTTGATGGGAGTTGAAAGGGAAAGAAGGAGAGATTATGAGCAAAACAGGGCAACCGTGGAAAGCAATTTGAGTTGTAAGTTGAAGCATTTGGTGAGTGTTTGAAGACAAAGGTTGAGGTGATCATCGCCTTTCATGTATCATATTTGCTGCCATCCTTATTTGCTTTACTTGTTCTTGAATGTAAGTAGACATAAGCTTTTAACAAACTTTAATCTTTCTAAATTTTTAGCCACTAATTATTGAGATTAGTTAATATATATAGATAGCATTTAGCAATTTCGACTTTGACTTTCGTCGGTATTTAATCTTTTGACCCATCATGTGAACGGGGCCACGCCAACATTCCGTTTAATTCTAATTTACTTCTTAGAAAATTATGTGTGCTTCGATCTCTAAGAATTGATACACATGTAGAAAATAGACTGTATAAAAATTATTTTTCTTTAAAAATTAAGGGAAATTAACTAAACAACCACTGTATTATTAAATCAATGATAAGTTAATTACCGAATAATTTTTTGTTAACATCTTAAACACTAAACTATGATAAATGAATTGAGTTAATATTGCAGTTACCTTTTTTGTTAAAAAATGTTGTCGTTCTTCTTTAAAATGTTGTCTTTTCTGCTACAGAAAGTAAGTTTTTGAATAGAACTCAGAAAAAATGACTTTTCGCAAAGAAAAAGATCTTTCCATTGTCTTCTTCCTGGAAAAACACAGACAAATTGTGATTTTTCCATAAACAGTAAAACAATTCTAAATCATCTAACATCTAAAATATACATATTCTTTTACAAAATCTTCTAAATTATAAAACTTTAAAAAATTAAAATCAACTTATACAGTATTTTCTCAAATCCATTCTTCATGGATATTAGCTCTTTTCCACTGAAAGTCTCTGAAATTACGAGTTCTTGCAGTTTTTTTTCATGGGTATTAATTCTTTTCCACTGCAAATTATCTGAAACAATACGGTCGACTCAGTTCTCTCAAGTTAACAATGATGTTTGCGTTGTTCATTTTCTATACTTGAGTGTTTTACTTGTTAACGAAAATTATTTAGTGGTTGACTTGTCATTAATACTAAAGTACAGTGGTTGTTTGTTAATTTTCCAAAAATAAAATATACGATTTTTGTTAAAATTAAATAAAAATATAAAATTTGTGATAATTTTAACAGATTAATTAATGATAAATATATTTATTGATAAACAAAATATTAGATATATTTTATTAAAAAAAATTTAAAATATTCGCCCTAAAATATTGTTTAAATTGTAATTTATTAAATAATATATATATATATTATTTTATATGTATGTATGTATGGTGACGTTAATGGTTGGTGATTGTCATTTAAGGATCAAGAGAGTTAAAGCTTGGCAATCAACGTTAATTAGTAATTATCCTCTTAATTCTCTGATTAACACTGAACGGAGGACCGACCGACACTGGATTCTGAGGTGGAAAAGAAAGTCAAGCAAATCAATGGTTCATTCGAGTCGAGTGCATAGAGACGATAATGTAGGTGATTACAACTCCCCCCCTCTTGTACCATCTCTCTTCCCCCACAAGTTCAGAATCTCGCTCTTGCTGTGTCACCCGAGGGACTCCACCTTCTTCCATTTCTCCCTCCCTCTCTGTTTCTCTCTGTTACATTCTGCCCTCAACCATGGAGATGTTCTACTACCTTGTGTTCGGGGCATTGGCAGCGGTGGTGGCAGCTCTGGAGCTCAGCAAAACCAACAAAGACCGAATCAACACTTCTTCAGCTTTCAACTCTTTCAAGAACAATTACCTTCTCGTTTACTCTCTCATGATGGGTATGTCCCCAAGCGCGTCATCCTTCTAGATCTGACCCATTTTCAAGCTTAGATCTCACTCATTTCTTGTCAATTGTGTCTGTCTCTTACTCTTTCTCTTTGTGTTCCCGCTTGGGTTCTGCCATCTTGAATCTCAACTCTGATCTAGTGTCTTGTATATCGCAAAATCATGTATTGCATTTGTGTTTCTGAGTTTTTTTTTTTCTGATCTTGGTTTTGCTTCAGGATTAGACGTGGGATCTAGATTCCATGGGTTTAGTAATAGACATTTGCTGAAATCATGCGATCTTCTAACAACTAGGTGCTTCCATTTGCATGTTGTACTAAATATGACACAAAGATTAAATAAATTTCCAATCGTAAAATTTTAGTAACCATTCGTTTTCCAGTTTATGAAGCAGTGTTATTTACAAACTTAATTACTTTTTCCTTTTATTTCATGTCTTTGTTATCTTCTATCTTCCATATCTTACGTAACAGTTAATAAAAAGAATAGTAAGAAGTTACCCGACGTGTAGAGTTGTTCTTTATCTAACAAATTGCTATTTATGTGGCAAAAGCTGGGGACTGGTTGCAGGGCCCTTACGTGTATTTTCTTTACAAGCAGTATGGTTTTGGTAAAGGGGATATTGGGCAGCTCTTTATTGCTGGGTTTGGATCTTCTATGCTGTTTGGGACAATCGTCGGCTCTCTTGCTGACAAACAGTGAGATATTTTCTCTGGATCTCTGTAATATCACGTGTTCGTAGACAAACAGTTTTAATGTGCTTATTTGCCTTGAATCAGGGGGCGAAAAAGAGCTTGTGTGACTTACTGTATAACTTATATTTTAAGTTGTATAACCAAGCATTCTCCTGAATACAAAGTTTTAATGGTGGGCCGTGTTTTGGGAGGTATTGCCACTTCCCTCCTGTTTTCAGCATTTGAGTCATGGCTGGTTGCAGAACACAACAAGGTAAGGGCTTCTTGCTCTGTCTTTAGTATGTGCTTGGTTGCATGATCCTTTGTTGATCATTTTATTGATATTAGCATTTCCTAAGGAATTTCCCACTGTGTAAATGTCATGTTTGTACACATTGTAGCATTAACTATTTGTAAAACATCCAATAGCTACGGAGTTGCCTTCTCAATGTTATAAATTTTTTCTTATTGTAAACAGTCTTTTTGTACTGTTTGCACTTGGTAGCTGATATATAGATGAGCCAGATCAAGTGATTGGTCCTTCGGATTCTATGTGACATGATATACTTCAGAATTATTCTCAGTATAAAAGTATATTCAAGTAAACAGAAACCGGAAATTCGCAAAGTTTGTATTATATATTAATTGTTTGTGTTAAAATTTTTCTATGCAGAGGGCGTTCGACCAACAATGGCTTTCAATAACTTTCTCAAAGGCAATTTTCCTTGGAAATGGTCTTGTCGCTATCTTGGCTGGGTTGTTTGGTAATGTCCTCGTTGACACACTGGCTCTCGGTCCTGTAGCGCCCTTTGATGCTGCTTCTTGCTTTCTTGCCATTGGCATGGCCGTAATTTTATCATCATGGACTGAGAACTACGGAGATCCTTCTGAAAGTAAAGACTTGCTTACCCAGTTCAGGGGTGCAGCTGTGGCCATCGCTTCTGGTATGGTCCATTTGTTGTGTTTTATTTTTTCTGATTCATCATATTCGTCGTATGTTGTAACTGTATTCAAATCCAACATGTGGTGGACCCGTCCTGTTCTCTAAGATGCCAAAAAATGGATCCTTTTCTATTTTCCTTGTTTTTAGTTCTTAGACACTCAAAAGATATAAAACAGAGTTTGTGAGGTATGAAGTGGCCTTTTTTATATTAATATAATTGCTGCAGTCTTCACCAGGTTATGTTTTTCATTTGTTATTTAAGTTACAGATGAAATTGAATCCACTTATGCAACAACTAGCTTTTCCGGTCCGGCAAAGGAGAAATGATAAAGCAAAACTCTTTTTTTGATATCGCTCATTATGTTTTCTACAAACTCGCTCAATTCTTGTCTTTTCAGCCATATCTTGAACTAATGATATTTCTTTCGAATTATTTTTCTGTGCTTAAGTCTTCCATTTTATGGAGTTACTATTTTCCATACATTATTTTCTATGTTTTCAGATGAGAAAATAGCTCTTCTTGGTGCCATTCAGTCGCTTTTTGAAGGCTCTATGTATACCTTTGTGTTTCTTTGGACTCCTGCTCTTAGCCCAAACGATGAGATCATTCCGCATGGTCTTATCTTTGCAACATTTATGCTGTCCTCAATGCTGGGAAGCTCCCTAGCATCTAGGTTAATGACCCGCTCATCACCAAGAGTAGAGATCTATATGCAGATTGTTTTTGTCATCTCATCTGCCTCTTTGACTCTTCCAATTCTCACCAACGTAAGTTGCAGAACCATAGATCACTTTTGCACTAACATAAAAACTGGTTTGGGTATGTCAAGAATGTTTCATACTTGCCTCGTTCATTTTTCTTTTGGTTTTGTGTGCAGTTCTTGGCAGTTCCAACGAAGGAAAAAGGTGGAGGTATTTCTTTTGCTGGTTGTATTCAGCTTCTTGGCTTCTGCGCCTTCGAGGCTTGTGTGGGTATATTCTGGCCTTCCATTATGAAGATGAGGTCGCAATACATTCCCGAGGAGGCTAGGAGCACAATCATGAATTTCTTTCGGATTCCTCTCAATGTCTTTGTGTGCATTGTGCTGTACAACGTATGCTCTTTGCTAAATCTGTTTCTTTTTTATTTTGTGTAGCCCTCAAATGAAAGCTTGCAGTATCCCAGCTTCACGCACTTAGAAATCCATTAGTTTAAGCTCTGAGTTTAGGCGTTGTAAAGAAACTAGGTTGGTTATGCTTTTATGGTTGTTGCTTGCTTCTCTCACTTGGGTCTTTCTGTGAAGGTGGATGCATTCCCCATCACTGTCATGTTTGGAATGTGCTCAGTTTTCCTCTTTTTGGCATCCCTACTGCAAAGGAGGCTTATGACGATTACGGACAAGCCGAGTAAGTTTTTTCTACATTGCAACGATAAACATGGGAAGCACAGCTTGTTGTGATGAAACTTGGATTGTCTTTATTCTGCTGCAGGGACCCAAGAGTGGGGAGCTTCCAAGGAAAAGCATGCAGAGTCAGAGCCACTAAATGCTTGACTAATGTCGGGAGGAAGACAGGCCACCGACGTCGATCCTTATTCATTTTGATTCATCGGTGAAGATTATAAGATAATGTACACCAAAGAACAAATAGTGATCTACCCTACCCGTGTGTGATTGCTGTTAGGCTTCTTTTGTCAACAAATGAGTGCAACTCCGTATCCCGGCAGGAACACTCAGTGTCGCCTGAACCCGGTATGTGGATTGTACTCCTTCGGCCACTCTATCTAATATTACCTGTTCAGTCATCCAAATGTAGTCTGATGTTTCTAAGAGTAAACCTTCAAATTTTGCTTTCTAAGTTTTACTTCCAGACGTGGTGATCATTAAATTAATTGATATAATCTATGTCTCGGTTTCCAATTCCGCTTGCACGACCAAGTTGGTGAATCGATAACATACAGAAATATAGTAGCTTAGAACTGTGGAACTTGTGTTTCCATACATAGAAGCTCCTTCAATGTTTGGAGTTGTTATGTACACAAGGAATCAACCATTCCTGGCGATGCAATCAATCTATTAACATCCCCATTTGCCAGAATACATCATCAGATTACATACAGACTTGCTCAATGTTGAAGCATTGACGGAATGTCACAGCATTCTGCCTCGCTTGGCGTCGTTCGAAGCGACTTCCAAGTCCCCTACGAAGAAGAGGATTCTGTCCAGAATGCCCTGGCAAGATTCGTCTTCCGGGGAACATCTCTCTTCTTCTTTTGAACTACAACTATTTGATTCTTTCCTCCGTCGCCTTGAACCCAAATGGCGTTGAATTTGGCCCTGGTGAATGAGATAGTAATCGCCACCTTCTCTGATTATTCTCAGGCCCCTGCCCATGAAGCTCATAAAATTTAAGAAAGCAGATAATTCAATTATACTTGATATCTTCTTCCTCGCACGAATGAATGAATGAAAGCAAGGTTCCTAGCAGGTACTCACTCTCCAAATCGATCACAGCGATCCCGCATTTGATATGTTTCTTTCCATGACTTTGAATCAAGCGGGCGATAGAATTCAGCGTGATTTCCCCCCCATCTCTCCTTGAACAAATTCGACCATATGTTGCTGTCTGATGCCAAGACCTTCCACCTCCTGCACACTTGACAACGCCACGAATATTCATCAGATGAAGATTCAGTTGGGAAAGATGGCTTTCTTTCTATTTTTTCACAAGTTCAGTTGGGCATAGCCATCATGGAGCTAAACCCAGGGGGTAAATTCAAGAACAGATGGCAGATCTTAGATGAAGAAGCAAATATACAGAAAAGAGAGGAGAGAATTTCGGACATTTCAGTCGCTGACCTTGTAATGCCGATGCGAGATTCCGTTCATCCAATAAACAGAAGATCTTGAGCCAAAGCTCCGCGGGTAATCTATCCATTATCACTGCCGATCTAGATCGAAGCCTCTTCTCAAACACGAATCTGGATTTCCAGAGAGAGGGGGAGAGAGATTCTGGTTCGGTTCTGGGAGGATGAGTTGGCAAAATTAGACAAAATGGAGTAAGAAGGAACAACTGTCAGCTTTCAGCTAGGGGTATTCATGGTTCGGTTCGGTTTGATTTTGATGTGAAATCAAACAAAATTAGTCGGTTTTGGTTTTAAAATTACAAAACCGAAATTGGTTTTAGAAAAATCAGAACCGAGTCGATTTTGGTTTTAAAATCTTGGTTCCGGTTTCGGTTCTGTTTCGGTTTTTTCTTTATTAATTTTTTTTCAAATATTATAATAAAAATTGTATAAAAATTATAAAAACATAATTAATAACAACAAAATTATTCTTCCTCTACTCTTTTCAAAACAAAATTTTGTCCAAAAAATAGTTATTAGGTCTTTTGGAGCTAAAATCACTTCAGAGGCTGAGACACGAATGACCGAATATGAAACTTCAAAAACAAAAAAACACTATAAACGTATTTATGCGATTCGGTTTCGATTTTTTGGTTTTGAAAAACTAAAACCGGTAACCGAACCAAAACACTCGGTTCTTACAAAAGAGAATCTTATTCGGTTTTTTTAATAGAAAAAACCTTATTCGGTTTTGATTTTTTGATCGGTTTCGGTTCGGTTCGGTTTTGAACACCCCTAGGCGTGGCGTCATTTGGCAAGTGGTTTTCTTACAAAATCGGAAAAACTTGGTCGTCACACAATTCCTTTGTTTTGTTTTTTAATTATTCACTAATTAAGTTTTTTTTTATAATAATTTAAAGGATAATTAAAAAAAAAACCCGAGACTGGTAGATCAGTGACAAGTCAAATATTAAAGAAATTTAGTAAACAACTAAAATCTTGAACTAGAAAAAATAATAATTCAAATCTTGTAGTCATGTTTTCTGTTAAAAAATACTGAAACATATGCCTCAATTACGTTTTCTACTTAAAAACGTCTAAGGGATGTCTTTCAATGACGAGGGACGTCCAAAGTTGATCCACGAGAAGGGGCGCTCAAGGATCAGCCTTGGAGTCATCGTAAAACTAAGAGACATCCATGTAGGAAGAAAGTGTTGACGAATGAAGATTTGTGGCCATTGGATGAAGGAGCAGACGTCTTGCAATGAGGATAGACATACAAGATGGAGGATGAGCATCTTTCAACGGCGTTGGTGGACGAAAGTTTTTGTCTATTGAATGAAGGAATGAACGTCCTTTAATGTAGATGGATGGTCTAGGATAAAGGATAAACATCCTCCAAAGGCGTTGGCAGACGAAAGTTGTTGCTCGTTAGATGAAATGACAGACGTTCTTCAATGAGGATGAATAACTAGGATATAGAATGGGCATCCAAAGGTGCTGGTGGACATCATGTTGAAGGGAGGTTGCATGCAAGACACAATATTTTAAATGGCAACAGACGAATGTTGTTAGCCGTTGGATGAAGGAGTCGAATGTCCTTTAGAGATGGGGGACATCTGTGGCTAGAAGAAATAGGCGTTCAAGATGAGATTATTGAAAGGCGACGTCGTTTAGCATTAAGGAACGTTCATGGATACTAGGGGACGTCCATTGATGTTGAGAGACAATATCGTTTAGCATTAAGAGACGTCCTTTAACATATAACGGATGTCTCTCAACTTACGACGAATGTCCCTCAACTCATAATAGATGTCCTTCAACTTATAATGAATGTCCCTCAATGCCTTGGACGATGGATAACGTCGTCGTTTTGTATTGAAGGAAAATAGAAAATGTTAATCTGTGTTGGGATGTATTTGCTTACATAAAAACACAGTTGAACCAGTGCATTACCCATGGTTGAATCTAGTTTCAAACATGCTGAAATTGCTAAGATAAGGCATCCATAAAACACTAACACGGCGCAAATGTCATTAGAATAGCAATTGTTCAATCTGTAAATGCAAACCAAACTCTAACATAAAATAATCTTACAAAAAATTAGAAAAGAAACTAAAAAAAAGGCAAGAAATTGAAGTAAGAAAGGTAAAACTTGCAGACTATAAGACAGCAGGGCAGCCATCGATCGACACTCCTCTAGCAGTGGGGCAGCCAGCCAAAGGACATCCATCTCCACTGTTCCCCCACCAGTCCAAGCTTATGTAATTCGATCCCAACGCCAAGAATATCAATATCGTCATGAACGCCGTCCCTGCGTCGAGCCCACCAGACAGCACGTAATTGCACCTCTTCCACCAATCGGTCCGGTATCTGTACAGAACGAATCCAAAGATGAAGGCCACGATCAGCCAACTCGTGAAGTTAATGGCAGTGGCCGGAGGCATCATTGATGTGGCACCCAAGAGGACCGGCATGTGGATGAGTCCGATCCATTTGTGTTGAGGGAAGACCTTGGATGCAATCCACACCAGCAGAGGAGCAATGGCTCCTCCGAGAAAGAACCAATTCACAGCTCCGTATTCACCGAGGTCTCCAAAGATTCTTCGCGGCCCCACAAGTCCCCATATGACGGAGGCATCGAAAAACACTCTATCCATCGGGCATGTCCATTGGCTGTTTGCCGGTAAATGGTCAGTGTCACAGAGGTTGGGGATTGTTCCCATTAGCCACCATGCAGTAACTAGATACACAACTACTGCGACAATAGTTCCAACCACCTGCAAAAATTATAAAATCTTCCACTTTAAGGTTGTTGTTCTTTCCAAAAACATACCTTAAAAGACTCAAACTCTACATCAAAGGAAAGCTCACCTGGGCCATGAACATACTTCTGGGAGGAATCTTCATGTAGTGGCCAAGTTTAAAGTCAGCCAGAAAAGTTAGAGCTTGAGTCATGCTGATGTATCCGTACACTTTGAAGCACATGTTGGCGACGGGGCGTTCAGGATACAAGTACCCGATGACATACTCGGTTATAATGTTCAGACCCGGTTGCTGCAAGTTTCGCAATTCTCAAAACCAGAACAAAATTTTTGAACTTTAATGAAGCTTAATTTGCATAATGAATGTGAGAGTGTTACCTGATTTGTGGTAGCACTAATGATGCCAATTGGGAGGGTGAATATAAAGGCAATTGCACAAGCTAAGAGAACGCCCCACCAAGGTAACTGAAGTGATTCTTGATAATGCGCGCAGGCAAAGATGGTGAGGGCGATGTTGAAAATGAGAATGACGATAAACCACCAAGTGGGGACTTGTTTGTAACGTTTCATCAGCCTTGTGTGGATATCCGTCTTCTTACTTCCTCCAAACGCGCCACTGGTCTGCTTCCACAGTTCGCTGTAATTAAAGTAAACATGTTAGCCAAAAGAGAAGCTATGGTTTAGATTGTGGTGAAGTTGAATGGACTGCTTACCCTCCATTAAAGAGTAAAACATGGACAAGAGTAGCAGAGAGAGTGGCGAATCCAAGGCCGTAGGTCATGGCGAAGAAGGTGCTGAGATGGACTGGTCCAATTCTTGCATAAGCAGGGCGGTCGAGATGAAAGTCAGAGTTGATGATGTTCAAAATGTTGTACTCTGAACCATTGGATGTGAAAAGCGAGCTTGAAAAAATAGGGAACGTCTTGGCTTCGTAGATGTTAAGCCAGTAAGTGATGGGGGTCATCACATACATGACGAGAAAGAATCCGATGGCGATGTTGGCGGTGGCAAACCAGGGGCTGGCCAAAGGACTGCCTAAGTAAGACGAGATTGTCGACCAGTCGACCCCGAATGCGCCGATGCCGAGGCCCTTCATGCCGGAACCCAGTTGGTTCACAAGAACAGACTTGGGAGAGAACCAGCAGACCCAGGAGAAGGTGGTCAACATGGCAAACAGATAGCCGGGGAGGACGTAGTAAGCGAAGCTGCAGATCATGGCCAGGAGGAAGAATTGGGTTCGAGTGGTCCCGCCTTTTGGCCTCTCTTCCTTCTCGTGAAGAGCCCTGAATAATGAGACCTGGACCAAGTTAGATGGCCACCACATCTCCCCCGGCTCGACCAGGAATTTCCTGAATATTCCAGCCCACCCAAAACCCAAAACCTGTGCCAAAAACAAGAACAGATTAAAGCTTTCAGTACATGTCTATCTATATATAAAAAAGATTGAAACTTTTAACGTTGATCACTAAATCGTTCCAGATATCGCATGCAATTAAAGAAAACTACAATTACGTCCAGATCGGAGCGAAAAAATTGATTCTTTGTTGATTCTCTGAAACATAAGTGATCGGGAAATTATCTGAACGAATTCAACCTGAATCATGTAAATAGAATAAAGGAGAAGAAGTAGGCTGACCTGAGTGGTGAACATAACAAGCAAGGCAGGAAGGAAGGTGAGTTGCCTCTTGTAAAGAAGCTTAACGGCGGTCAAAATATGAGTAGCGTAAACGCTGCCGGCGCCGGAGTTTGCAAATATGGTGATCAAAACATGCTCCTTTACATTGAAGGGGCCGGGATTCATGGTAAACTCCCACCGTGTCCCCTGGAAAAAGTGGCGGGTAGGCAGCGTCTTGGCCATTAAATGGCCGAGAGGCACCACCGCAATCTGCGCAGATATCGAAGAGAGCGACAATGGCTGCGTTCTGTACCAGAAGAACTGGTTCACGAACGAAAGTATCACGCACGACCCAAGACCCAAAACCCACATTCTGAACGTCATCACCGGTAAAGAGGGGTCGTCGGTTTTAGGCACTGTGACGTCCACCTGCTTGATCGGACATTCGTCGTTCTCGTTCTCGTTCTCGTTCTCGTTCTTAGCAATGTCCGCCATTGTCAAGTCACAAAGCAGACCTCACCTCACCCTACCCTGTTTTCCTCTCCTTAAATCCAATCGCAGTGAGCAAAGACTTCGCTTCCTATTCTCTCAAAGAGACTGCGCATGGAGAAGAAGAAAACTGGGGAAGCAATGAATTATTGAGAATGAAAAAGACAGCGGAGATAAGATTATAATTAATAGGCGAAGAAAGTCGAAAGTCGAAAGTCGAAAGTCGAAAGTCGAAAGTCGAAACCCAGTAGGTGTGAGAGTGACGAAGATGAAGTGGGGGTAGAGATATTTAAAAGATAAGCGATAAACAAGTCTTAATCACCATCAAAGTTTGACTAGTGCAGAGCTTGAAAGGCGGAAGAAGTAGATCTTAGTTATGGGATTCTCCAGGATTCAAACAACCCGAGAATCTCTGGCGAATTATTCTGCTCTTAGGTTGGCAGATTGAGTTTGAATGCAGATATTTTGGCAACTAAATCTCAATCTGGGCCGCAACCCAGCAGGAATCTCTGCAATTTGAAAGAGTTGGAAAAGATTAATATGAAAACAATACTTCTCTCTCTCCCTCTCTCCACTATCTACAATTTTCAAAACAATACTTCCCCCCTAAACCCAAAGCGTATATACATACACTTGACCCAATATTTTCTTATGAAATTGTTGTATTTTATATTGAAAATTGAAAGCAAGCAAGCAAACAAACAAACAAAGAAGAAAAACAAGATTGGTGGAGGGGGCCAGAGAAACACTGACATGATAAGTCAAACGTGGAGGGAGGCGTGCGGAGACTACGAGTGGAATGAGTCCAAAAATGGGGAAGAACAAAACCAAGAGTAAGGAATGGGATATAATGTCCCACAATCGACCATATCCTTAGCCAATCAAAAATCCCAACTCTAATTTCGGACAAAGTCTAAAAAAACGGCCCTTTTTTTCAACCTCTTCTCCCCTCCTCTGCACTTCCAACACCCCCAGAAAGGCAAGCGTCAGCCTCTCTTCAACCAACTCAATTACCCAGACTTGGCAACCTGCAGCCAACTAGCTTCTAACCACCCCACAATCAAATCCTCTCCTATTTCCCTCTTCAACATTTACAACAAAGATCAGAATTCTGTAGGGCAAACAAACATGCATCAAAGTTACATTCTCATGTCCATATCTTCCTCGATAACAATACCAATCATTCTGCTCATTACTCAGTATACCTGATATGAAACGTTAGAACAAAGACTAGTACCAGGTAATGTAATGTTATTTAAATCGGCTTAACCACGCACAACGCATACATATAAACCATACTTCATATCTCTGAACCACCATCTAAGAGTTAATAAGACAAACGAGTTGATCCTAACTAGGTACTGTTAAGATTGGGATGCGAAGGCCGTCGTGTCGTCTCTCATAAACATAACCTCTCTGATTCGATCGAACCCTACAGATAAAGAGTCGTTGAACGAGGGATATTCAGATTTAATTAATGGATACATTCGTAGACCGTGACAGCTAAGTAAATAAACGATGGAGCAGATTGAAATAGCGGTTGTCACCTGAAAATCACATCACTCAACGCTTTCCGCGATGCCCACCACCAGCTCTTGCACCAGGGTGGCGAGCGAATTGCAATCGTAAATTGACCGAGTCTCGATCATCCTCATCAAACGGATAACCTGCAAAATCGAGCTTCACTAATTGATGCCATAGCAACGCGTGGAACGGCCTAGTCAATCGCACTACAAAAGACGCGTGAGATAATACGTTCATTTATATAAATAATCTAGCGAATAAACCAGCGAAGTGATGACAGCTATTATTTTACTGATAAAGCCTGAAGGATCAATATGAAGATAGCTTTCAAACATCAGAGGTCTAGTGGCTTCATCTTACTCGCTCAAATTAGGGAACCTTTGTCCTGCAATGGCTTTAGCTTTATGGGTTTAGTTATCACTAGTGAACGCACTAATCAAGTTCCCCAAGAAAAATCTGTATATTCAAGTAGTCATGAACCTAGAACACATTCTTGTTTCAAAAAAATACCCATATTCATCAGTGAACTCGTGTTCAATCCATTCACTCAATGAATGACGCCCATAGCAAAATCAACATAACCAAAATATGTGGCAAAAGATGTGGAAAAAATAACCTCTGTGTCTACCACGGGAAATGGAGGCTCATTCATATAAATTCTACTAGTACCAAGAAAGTCCAGGTATGTGCATGACGAATTCTACGGAAATCTAACAGGTTTTCTTTCAGCATGAGAAGAGCAACCTACCTAAAAACGCACTTCGGAGAAGATCTTTAAGAATCAACATCTGCACAACTCATTAAGCTCTATCCCCAAAATAGAAGAAAAAGAAAATTCATGCATTTAACTCAACATCCAGTTTAGGTAACTGGTTGGAATTAACAACACAGCCAGACTGAGAATCTATAATCATGGCAGTATTGCAGATATTTTTGGTTGGGGGAAAGGAATGATACATAAACCTGAATCGTAGCACCCCCTCCTTACCATTCTTCACCAAAAAAGTGACATCAATTTTCTAGAAAACAATCTTAAAACTAGAGAAAATAATCATGAACTCCAAAAAATTAAAAAGAATATCTCAATCAGGAGTAGGTATAAAATACTTGACCAAGAACTAAAGAATAGTTAACCAAATTCTCTTTTATCCAATAGGAGTCAATAAAATAAAATAAGGGAAAAACATCATCAGTATAAGAGCAAAAAATATAGATCCAAAGGGTTCCATAACAAAAGAAAACGAAAAAACACCTTGTAAGGCATCCAATGCGGTAGCTGCATGAGCAGGACTGACAAAATCAACAAAACAAAGCACCAGTGGATCTCTTCCAGGCTGCACAGATAAATAACTAATAAATCCCAATAATACAAAATAAAAAACGTTGACCTTAAATACAATTAAAACAAGGGTCTCTCAGTAAAACTTACAACTCTTGAATCTTTGTTAACAAGCCTCACTTCTTTGTATCCAACAAATGGGCGAAATATATCTACAGATTGAAGTAAAAGAAATTGCTAGAGGAAAGCGAGAACACTGATTCTTTATCAAATACATGCCTAATAAATTCAGGATAGAGATCTGAATTGAAAATTTTCAAAGAGCAGTAGTCAACAAAGGATACGAGCTACTTCTCGTCGCGTGCAATTAGAAGGCAAGCCTTCGACAAATAATGTACTAGTTGCATCTGGAGGAAGGGGAAGCTCAGCCCTTCCACCACTAAATCCCATGGGTCGATCCTTAACGTTTGCTCCTGGATCGACGGTTCCCATTCCAACAATACGAGGGTCATCGACAGGAATTCCTCCTGTTACAGATCTAACAGATTGTCCCCCACCATAGGATGACATTTGCTGAAAGGTAAGACCATTGCTAGTGAATTAAATTACAATTTAGAATCATATACAGAATGTGGGATTAAATTGTGCAGTAACATCCATACCGAACTACGTAAATAACGATCGTAGGATGCATTAATTGAATCTGTATCTCTAATTCCGAGTATAGCACCTCTATCTTCTTCACGGGCATAATAACCAGTCAACTCATGTCCACTTGTGGCATCTACAAGATCAACCAAATAGATTTAGCAATGTGAGACATAATGAAAGACAGAAATGAGCATTATTTCACATGAAAATAAAATCCTAAATCATAGAACAATTGATGGAAAATAATTTTAAACGCCACATATAATCACAGTAATTGATGACAATCCCATTCGAATGAAAATTTAAAATTCAGTTGACATACATCACAAAGAAAAAACACACCCTCTTTGATACCTAGTGTTGAACCTAGATTGAAGAAGATAAGCAGTACATCCAAACTCCAACTGAAGGTTGCAAAGTAATTACATTCCCATTTCACCAATGCAGAGAGAGAACTTTTCAACTCTCCTTACTTGGTTGCTGGCCAGAGAGTAGATTTAGGGTAAAAAAATGAACTCGAATTCCTAGCTTTTGATATCATTAGAATAAAAGTGTTTATAAACTCGAGTCAAGTACATTCACTTGTGCTACCGTCATCAAAGTAGCTTCAATTCAAAAACATATCACGCTAACCAGCAAAGTCCAGAAAGATAATTTGACCAAAATAACAGCTCGCAACTCCGTTTCCGAACCGCTCAGTAGTCAAATCGTAGAATACCGACTAAGAAAATACCAGAAGAACTAATCCGAAAAGATAACCGCACCCCCATGAGCCACGAACAGGGAATAGACAAAGTTACAGTAGGAAATGTAAGAAAAAACTAGAACTTTGGTTTCAAACATACCATAATCTGAACGAGGTCGTTTCCCGACGACAGGAGTGAGAGACGATGGCTGTGGCAGACGGGCATCACTGTACCTCCAATAAGCGTCCGACATGAGTAAAGACGACGAGAGGTAGTAAAGAAGACGCCCTCAATTCTTCAGAGTTTTTCTGTAAAACTGTGTTTCCTCTCCCCGCTGATTCTGATTTCACCAAGGCCAGAGCATGGGCCTGAAGGGCACATCAGTTATTAATGGGCCTATCTCCAGCAGGCCCACAAACTCCAATGCTACGCCCTTCCTGTTTTAGTAAATTAAGTTAAAAGGAAGGTGAGAGGAAGAAGAAACATATGCTTATGCCTATTGTATCTTTTGTAGTTTAAACATCACCAAATTCGATAACAACTTAGAACAAATATAATTACTATTTTATTATTTACTTATATTTTCATTACTTTTGAGTTTTGATAATGATAATTATAGGTTTATTGTCATTTTTCTCCTGAAAGCAGCTTCCCAATTACAACTTTAAACAATGACTCCATGACTTTGAAAAGTTTGGTTTGTTTGAATATTTCTCGTGTATGCATATTCTGAAGCAAACATACCTTGGTCAAGTCAGTAATCAAATCATGGGGCCTTCAGTCGGCGAGTCTAATTTCAACTGCAAAAACCCTGTTGCCTACCGCCATGAACTGCTTTCCAAAGCTATGCGGGTTCATTTCTTCCATATATGCTTCTCTTTCTTTTCAACTTTCTGCTCTTTTTTCTGTGGGACTTGTGGACTCCATGAATCAGAATTTTGATTTCAGTGCTAGCTTACATACCCATTTATGAAGCATGATCATCGATCTAAATTAGATACCGCTGGTGGAAAGCGGGTTCAATCTGAGCCAGCATATCTCTTCCAAAACGCAATGAACATTGTGGTGGGGCCAAAAATGGACAGAGAGTTATTGACCGGCATTTACACAGTTGCTGATATATCGTGTAGCCAATGTGGAGATGTGTTGGGGTGGAAGTACATCAAAGCTCGTGAAATGAGGGACAAGTTCAAGGAAGGGAAATATGTTCTGGAAAGAGCCAAGCTTGTCAAAGAATACCATGAACACTTTCTTCTGCGTTTTCACTGTTCGTAATTTATGTTTTGCTCAGCACTAGGTAATGCGATCAAGAGAGTGTTTTGCTAGACTTCTAATTCTTTTGGGTTTTTATGTGGAGGAATTTCCCATGGACTTCATCCAACATAACATAATTAAGTTCCATGTTGGGCTTACTTGGTCAAAGCTGGATTTATTTGCCATTTTTTTTGAATTAAAAAAAAAAACAAACTTCCTTTTCTTCAAGTATGTGTGTGACTTCTGTGATTCGTTTCTTTTGAATAAGGTATAAATCCTTATTATTATTATTATTTTCTAAAGTGACAATTACCAACACCTCTCATACCTAAAGCAAGTTTCGTGGTTCTATCCTCATGTTGGTTTGAGAATTCGAATTTTTTTACATATAAACTCATTTTGGATTAAGGGTTTGTTGGATTGATATTGGTAAGGATTCCATCTTCAAGGAAATCATTAAAATTTTCACAAGCCAAAAAAATTGGAGAACCCTATAGTTCGATTGTTAGAATGATCAACTGGCCATTTAAGTTCGGTAGATATGTCTAGTCAGATCAGGCGACCGAACAAGACTTATCTCATGGTCGTTTGAGCATTTAAAGTTTGGGCAACCGTTTCCTTCATTGGATGACCATTTCCTTCCTTGTTAGACCATGAGATTATATTAGTTGATCGATGAGTGTTAAAAACCTTGTTTTTAGATTGAGTTTTCATGGGATTGACTTTCTAAGTCTTTTGAGTTTGTTCTTATTTCGGATATTGTCACGACTTGGAGGTGGGCCGAACAGAACATCCAGGTCAGGCGACTCGATTCTTAGAGAGAACCTGGTTACTCAGCCCAAGACGTGATTTTTTTATGCGGAAACTTAATGGGAATAATACCAAGCTCAAACTCAAATCATATGAGTTGGGATCTACAGAGTGATCAATTAGAGACATAATAGCATAATAAAGGAAAGCACTGTGCATGAATTAAATCAAACAACACCAAAACTAAAAATCCCAACATACTAGGAACGGATGGATTGAACCGACAAATCTCAACCCATCCATGGGGAGATCGAGACACCCATAAGATAACATCAGCTTCACCCAGTTGCCACGTGTACAAGACTAGTACGCTAAATCTACACCCTAACCTGGAGAAAAATTTAGTGTAAAGGGTGAATGATTAACTCAATAAGGAAATCTATACTAAATGCAATGTATGCAAAAACCGTTTTCTTCATCTTTTGAAAACCATTTCATGCTTCTCATTTTACCGTACATGGATTTTTTTAACATTTAAAACCTCTTTATCATTTTATAAATCTGGCCCATGACCCTCGATGTGGCTTTATTAAAACTCATTGCATACATAGACATCCATAATCACAAAATATGTCAACATCCTTTTCCGTATAAAAATGTCATCAGTGAAAAGGATGGCCACTCAAAGACCCATCCGCCACTCATCATCGAAAGGTGGTATGATCTCTCGGATGTGTCGATGGGCCATAGCCATTGCCGATACAATCCAAAGATCAAGTGCATACCCGAGTTACCGGCAAACCAGTCAATAACAACACAACTCGCATAACCACCCAGCACATATCACAGAAAGGTGGCTATCTGCCAATAGCAACACCCTCATGAGGCAGGAAAGAATACCAATGACGGCGATCCGTAGATCTAGCTCATCACCCGAGTTGCCGGCGAATCAGTCAACGAAAGATACAACTTGTATAATCGTAGTAACGGATGAGGTTGCTCCGCGATAGACCCCTTCTTACTAGGACCTCGGTGTCCCAAATTGACGAGGGTTGCCGACGAGCAAACTCAAGCCGTCCAACCAACCCACCAAATGAAACGGTACTATGATAAGGTAATCTTCGCGACTGACAACACTGCCAACTCCGTATGACAATACTCTGCCTAGGTTTAGGGGCTTGCAACCCAAGGAGGCCTCATCACCCTCCCATCCAAATTTCCAACTTTCAGGACTTGTAACCTGAGGACACGTCACCAATGCCTCATCCTCTTTTTCCACTTCCAGGACTTTTAACTTGAAGGCATATCGTGAATGCCCCATCGTCATTTCGCACATAAACGACTAATCTTCATGCAACAAAAGATTGCACGGGGATAGCCTCGTGATGCTTTAGCGCTAGAGTGCCTAAAGCATCAAGAAGATTCATTCTCCCAATGTACATATTAAACCTTCTCGTAGTAGAATATTTCGGGGATAGCCTTGTGATGCTTTAGCGCTAGAGTGCCTAAAGCATCAAGAGGATTCATCCTTCCAATGTACGTAACTAATGTCAAACATTCTTACAGTCGAAGGTTGAAGGGATAACCTTGTGGTGCTTTAGCATTAGAGTGCCTAAAACATCAAGAGAATTCATCCCCCAAACACAATTCACAGGAGTCACATCACGAATATATATATATATATATATATATATATATATGCAAATATTAGCAGTAAACCATGTATGGAATGTAAACGTGAGAAAACATATGTATATGTAAAAATTAACATGCTGTCGAACAATCCCTGTCGGGTTTCAAGAGTGGTAGTCCACAAAATAATAGTTTTGAAAACCATGATGCAATGCAGTGCAGAAAGTATAAAGATCCCTACCTTGATGGCGACCACGACACGCTTACAGACAAATCCACTCCACGCGCTGTCGTAAGTGAAAGGTCGAAACATCTGACACCTCCTGAACCTACAACAATGTCAATGTCAACATCCCATCAATCATAACAGGGATATCAGACAAGTATTAAACAAGACGAGAATTTATGGCGGTTTCTAGAGACAACCATGAGGCCTAAACTGGAAACTGAAACTAGGAATATAATTTATACACTAGATTAAGCTTAATGTCCTTCTATATACTTATCATCGCAATCAGACTTATCGAAAACTCACTTCAGAACCCTTTAACTTCATCCTTTAGAAATCATCCAAAATGTACCCAACTATATCCATCAGTTCCAATAGACCTAAAGAATAAATTGATTATCCCTCTACAGTTTCTATCAGTAGAGTATAAGTCCTCAATTACATACATCAAGGCAGTGAACGAAATGGAGAACAAAATCCAATCAACAAAGTATAAGTTCTCCATACTGCACTTCAAGCATTAACCACAAACAAAGAGAAGAATACTAAACTGAACTCAAGGTAAAACCAAGCTAATTACCCTCAATCCCTTTTTCCCCAAAGGAGCAACCAATTTCCCTCAGCCAAAACCAAAACACTGGATTTAAACCAGTAGTAACCAAGGAATACATAATGACAAATAAAACTCAAACAATGGGACAACATTCTCAACTACATCTATCCAGGAAAACATTTATCAACGATGTCTAATAGGCCGAAACCATCCAACAGAGAGCATGAACGAGGACCAATCATCACTAACATGAACCAATTTAACCCTCCTAAAACTGTGGCAAAGAACAGGACAAAGCCCCCTCATATGTTTCCAACTAAGACAACAAACAATCCATTCTAGACAACAGCAAAAAACCAATTTTTTGAAATCAAACAGAAACCATTTGGCAGAAAATCCACAGCAAGAACAGGACATTATCAGTGAGGGAAAAATCATCCCTACAACAGCAGACGAACTCAACCAACTAGAACCCAAATCGGGCATAAAATAAGGGTAAATGTTTGCTACTCTCGGGAGTTCTATCAAATTCAACAACAGAACAAAAAATTTGCTTTTAACTAGTTTAACATTCGGCATTTTACATCAAGACCGTGACAACCAAAATCTAAACAAAACATAAACGGGCATCTTCCTTCTACCGCAAGCCGGAACACAACACACAGACCAATCAGCCCAAAAATTTTATGAGATTAATTGTCTACTGCTAGATCTTTGTTGGAAAAATAAGGTTAAGGATAAAGTATATTGTGATTATATGCTTTGGTTGGTTTGATTATAATGCTCTCCGTTGGTTTCTGCTTTGGATCTCTGCTGTTGGTTTATTATTGGATATTGGTATACCTTGTTGTTTTGGTGTTGTTTTGCATATCTACGTGTTTTGGTTATTAATTGTTTGAACATGGATATTGAAATGAGTTGTGTTCCGTTTAGGGAGTTAATGGATTCTTAGAACTGTTATGCGATTAGTTGAATTTAGATTATGAAACTTTGTTATGTAATAAGGATTAAGGGTAGTAAAGACGATAAGATTAATAAGCTATGTTTATTGATAATTAATTGTTATTGAATTGTGAAGGTACTA
This sequence comes from Begonia loranthoides, assembly GCA_022433065.1. Lineage (NCBI taxonomy): Eukaryota > Viridiplantae > Streptophyta > Magnoliopsida > Cucurbitales > Begoniaceae > Begonia > Begonia loranthoides. The sequence goes on from CM039476.1 coordinate 149,418, forward strand.
AAAATGAAGAAAAGGAAAATGATTAAGCATTGAGCGCTTTAAGGAAACGAGGTAAGTGATATGTGTGTGCTTTGGTCTTTGGCGTCCTACATCACAAGAATATGATATGCATGTTGGCTTGTTTACTAATTTATTAGATAGTGAGCATGTCTATTATTTTACGAGCATGTCTACAGTTTTACGAGCATGTCTACAGTATTAATAGCATGTCTACAGTTTTAATAGCATGTCTATCACTTTCTAAGCATGTCTATAGTTTTGTAAACATGTCTATTATTTTATAAGCATGTCTATCGTTTTGCCAAGCATGACCTGTGAATTATATGTTGGATGTTTTATTAGGTACCTTAATTATATGTTAGAGATTGTATGCATTCACGAGCATCATGCATCACAGTTTTCAAAGATTACAAAAATGGTTTTCATGCACGGTTTTGAAAAGGAAACGAAAATGAAAAGAAAGTAAGAATGAACAATTAAGAAAGATAAAAAAAAAGGGGTTGGTCCGGATAAGTAATGCCAGGCAACCCAAGCAATAAAAGATAAAGGTTCTTGTGGTCTAGTAGGTCAAGCCCGACACATGAAGGTTTTTATAGTCCAATAGGTTAAGCCCTGCACAGGGACAAAAGAAAAGAAAAGAAAATAATATGAAAAGAGAAAAGAATACGGATACGAGAACGGATACAGAAACGGTAAGAGTATAGATATCGATAAGGAAACATGAATAAAAATGGAAACAGAAACGAAAACGAGTTTCCAGAAATGGAAACGAATACAGATACGGATACATATACATATATGGAAACAGACACAAGAACAAATACGAAAACGCATACGATCACGGATACTGAAACTGATACAAAAACAGAAAGAAAATAATGAAAATGTAAAAGATTAAAAATAAAGGAAAGAAAACGAAAAGAGAAACTGCATGCAAATTTTAAAGTGGCTCAACATGTGCATCCAGTTATTTAATTTCTATTACTTACTAAGCGTTAGGCTCATAGTTTATGTCTTGCGATCTAGGTACAAGCACGAGAGAAAATAACGAACAGATTAAGAAGTAATTGATAAAAGATTTGCACATGCGAGTCTTGTGGCTGGTTAGACTAAAGAATGTAAAAGAGAAAAGAGTTTTATAAATAATAAGTAAACGGTTTGTTTATTGTTCTTTAAATGAATTATTTATTTATACTTCAGCTGTAAAATGAGAAAAAAGATTTTAAAATTATAGTCTTCCGCTGTTTACGACGATTTAAGTAACGAGTTTAAGGAAAATATTTTTAATGATCAAGTTTTAAGAAAAGAAATCATATTTCAATTTAAAAATGATTAATAAAGATTTTCGCTGTTTTATAAGAGAAAAAGAAAAGCTTTAAATTTCATACAATTTTCAAAGGTAAGAAAAACCGGATCGTTACACCTATGACATAAAGTGGTCAAAGACAATGAGCGGCTCCTTTTTCATTAATGTTTTATATATAGTAGTCTATTTTTATTATTTATCAAGCTTGCCAAAGAATACCATTAACATTATCTTATGTATTTTCACCGTTTGTAATTTATAATTCAAGTTTTGCTCAACATCTTGTAATATGATCAAGAAGATGTTTTGCTAGACTACTAATTCTCGTGAGTTTTTGTGTGGAATTATGATGAAGGAATTATGAAGGTATTGTTTTGATCAAGTTGATGTCATTGACTTCATCCAACCTAATTTAATTTCAAGTTAAGATTACGTGGTCAAAGCTTGATTTATTTACCATTTTTAAATGGGAGAAAAACAAAAAATTCTTCTCTTTATGTATGCATATGACTTCTATCAATCTTTAGAATAGAAATATAAGATGCTTTACTCAAGAATCAAGTGTAACAGTCATGCTTTTGAGGGTCGGTTTCCTTATACTATGAATGTAATAAGCACTATCAATCTTTGGTCGATCACGATTTCATATCTGGTCGATCGATGCATTTTTTGATCGACTACACAATATCTTATCTTAAATAAAATTTGCTTCGTTACAACTGTTTACCTTGTCATTTTGGTTTGGGCTCCTTTTCTCGGTATATGAACAAACCATTATCCTTAGAGTTTATGTGAGATTAAGATATTTATTACATTTTAGGTTCGAACAAATTTGTTGATTTTTAACCGATTCTCGAGCATTCTATTGCTAGTAGTAAGAAGACTCATTGTTGTTGAGGTAGAAGTTTCTTTTACTATATTGCACTTGCATCACGTTTTTCAAAATATTATTTTGTGATGGATCAGAAAACCCATCATGTCTTGTTTATCAACATGTTTGTTTTTATACTATATGTACGCTAGTTTTACATGCCTACTTTCAGCATACATGACATTTCATTTGGTAGTCTAGAAGTAGTTACTAGCTATTATTGAGCTACTTGTTTGATGAACACCTTTTAATGAGAGGTGTTTGTTTGTTATGTGCGATTTCATAGTGGGGCAACTCCTTATGTCGTGTCCCCCGGTGAGAATCCTTAAACTTCATCAGAGTGTTTCATTATGTTTTGATTGGTCTCCGAACAGTCGCTTCTCTATCTCTCGCCCCCCTTTAGATAACACTGTGCAAATGTCTATAAGTGACATTATTTTCACATGTACTTTTTTCTACAAACGGTAGTCACACTACTTTCTATGTAAATACGATATGATATATAGCATTGTTTTTGAAACTCGCCCAACGATGGAACATGAAGTAGGGGTGGGATTGATTTGGGTCGACATTTAGGGCATATCGATCTATTGAGTGTAATCATTTGAGTTGTTGGCTCGTTCTTAATAAACTTGGAAAATTCACCAATTGCTCTGAATTCATAGCCCACTTGGTACTAGCTCATAGTTGAATATTTTCATGTACTCTCTAGCCTTAGTAACTTTTTGCTTATCCAACTCAACATTTAATGTCTTTTATACTATAACAGAGAATGAGTTATCTCTTGAGATAGCTATCTTGACATCCCGAAACACTTCAGCTCTAAACCCTTGCACAAATTGTGAGGAGCAAAATGAGACAGTTCATCAAATTTGTTTACATATTTCATTACCGATCCAGTTTGCTTAAGTGTCAAGAAGTCTATCAATTTTGCATATTTTATTATTGTGTTGAAATACTTTTGATAAAATAGTTTCTTGAATTCCTCCCTATTCTTAGTGACAACAATAAAATCAACAAATTTTTTTGATTATATATATATTTTTTTAGTAAATTTTGCACTTTTGTCTAAGTCAAATTGTTGTGTGTTGACCAGGTCATTGTCATGTGCCGTGAATCTTCGAGCACGTGTGAAGGGTCCAGTTAATGGTAAACCAGTGCATTCTGTGTTCCCCTACGACCTAAAGCTATGAGATCTGTTCAGTAAGTTCTCGTTTCTGTAGATTGAGTTCCAAGTTTGTCTGGTTTTGTTGGATGGGATTTAAAGATTTTATTTAATTTTTACTTTTCTTGAAAAAGAAATTCTTCTCATTTTCTCCTCCAATGTCAGTTGCAAGTGAAAGAGGGGGAGAGTTTGATGATGGATTCGGTTGGCATGTGGAGGATTTCCTACGCTAGGATCGTGTTTATATCATTCCTATCTCCGACCTTTGTGAAGGAGTTTCACAAGTAAGTCGTTTTCTCGTTCCCTTTTTCCGTTTGGAAATCTCTGTTTGTGTTGGTTTCAGATTTGAGCTTGGAAACTTGAATACTTTGTTTGTTTCTATGTTATTTGGTTAGATTTAGAATTTATATAGAAGTATTTACTATTTGTAGGCAAAAAAGAGTGGAAACGGTGTGTTTTCACCACAAAAATAGCGTTAGAAGGTCGTCTTGTTGACCTCTGGTCGTGCCCCGTTGACCTTAGATGAGGCAGTGCATTTAGGAAAGGTATAGGTCAATTGCGGACGACCGCAACTGTGAGCGGTTGCTTGCAGTGGTTGACCACAACTAGTGGGGTCAACCGTAGAGGTCGACCACACCGGTAAGCTAGTCGACCACAAATTGAATAGGTTCACCACTGAAGGTCCCTGGTCGACTGTGAGAGGTATCAGGTCAACCGCTCAGTGTGATTTCATGTTTTTGAGTTGTTTACACATCAGTTCAGTTCCTAGTCCTAGTATAGGACCCTTCCACTATTTCCTTGTCCTTTGTTGATGGAAACTCCTAAACTTTAGCATGGTTTTAGGCTTAGTTGATTTTATGGATTTCGAGCCCATTCCCAAAAAAGTCATGCTCGATTGACTCCTACTGAAACTTCTCAACTGTTGAGTCATTCGGTTGGGAGTGTTGTATCTCGTCGACCATATCTGTGTCTTGTCGACTGGTAGATTTTTGAGGTTATTTTTTTGGGTCGGGAGGGTTGTATCTCATCGACTGATCATTGGTGAGTGTCGTTGACTACTGCTTGGTCTTGATTGACCTCGGCTGGATTCCGTCCATTGTTGTTGAGTCTTGGATGACTACTTGTTACGACCCGCAAAGGACCCGAGACAGAACGGGGAACGACCCGACCCAAAGGATTGAATCGTCCAACCCATTTTACTTAAAATTTTATTAATTAACAGCAGAATACTTAAATATTAGTTATAGCCATAGCCCAACAAACATGAGCTTATCAGGTCCAACAAGTGATATTAGATAGTAAAGCAATATAATCCAAAATAAAATAACTGTGCGGAAACTAAAAATAGAATTACAGTCATCCAATAAAATGTATACCTCACAAAAAAAATCTCTCAAGGGAAGATACTAAGGTAAAAATAAAACTTCGTCAGATCTAAACTTGACTTGGTAATTAGAAATCCAACTGATAAAATCCTGAAAAGTGTTATTGGGGTGAGTTGCGTAAACTCAATAGAGATTACGTTTTTAAAGAAAAATTTAATTAAAAGGATGATTAAATATGCATGAATTTAAAAGTCACGTTTTATAAATTCTTTTCAGAAAAAGATGTACAAAAGGGCATGTGTGTGAAATCATCCACTAATATGTGCTACATAATTAAAATAAGCCATTATTGTACAAATTAAAAATCACAGTGAAAATGGAGCCACTCACGGGCTTCGGGCACACCATGCTATAGACATATAACAGAATAAAGGCGATACTCGACGATCGCAAAAGCCAAAGAAATACCCTGATCAGGTTTAGAGATTTGCAACCCAAGGACAAGACACGTACAGTTGTCCTATTACCTATTTGCACTTGTTAGGGTTGACACGCTCCTTAGGTTTCAAATCTATAAACTTGATCAGGGTGTTTATATTTTGGGTTGTGTCATCGCTGACTGGTTCGTCGACAACCCCTGTGAAGGGCAAGATCTTCGAATCGTACTCACAGTATCTTCATCAAAACTCATGAGACATTACCATCTTCGAACTGCTATCTTTCTGTGTTTTTATATCAGAGAGGTCCTTATATGACCTTCCTTTTTCACAAATCCTCATTTTGACTTATGAAAAATGATGAAAGCTTATTTTATTATAGCTGGCAAGGTATCTAGTGAGGTTTTGATGATTGCTTCATCGGTGGCTTATGTAACTTGTTTTGATGATAAATCATGTTTTGAGAAATGATTTTAAAAATTCATGCACGAGTGCAGTAACACAGGCAAGGGCTCGGGCTCGGGCTCTAGTACAACATTTATTTGATTATGGTTTTGACCAAAAAAGATAAAACTAGTTTTACATGTGCATTGCATTTAGTATAAGTTTCTTATTGAATTAATCACTCACCCCAACGATCCCTCCATCAAAGGTTGTGATTATGGTGGTCAGGTGTGATATCCGAAGTTCGGTTGCTTCTGTTTATTTTCGTTGTGGTATGCTTTTTGTTTCATTTGGTGAGAATTTACTTCTTTTATTAGTTTGTTGTTTGGTGTTGGATGGTTTCATTTCCTGCATAATATTTTCTCTTTGTTGTTATTATGTTATTTTTTTATTTTTGTTGATAACTCTGTGGACCATAGTCCATTGATTTTGGGTTTTAGGCTTAATTTTAAATTGAGATTTTCACTGATTTCTTAGCATTGGGCTAAACGATCGAGTCATCTTTAAGAATCTGGCCATTCGTTCCCTCCGAATCATGACAACAACTATATGAATTATCTTCATTGAATCCCACCAAATAACATGCTTCCCTCCTAAGCATGGAAGACGCACAACATGTTCTAACTTGGAGGTAGATCTAATAGAGATGTTAGGCCGAACGATCTGATCGCTCAACCCAAAACTAAGAAGTCAATGGAAGGCTTATCATAAAATAAAACACAAACCCACAAAAATTGACCAACGTCGATAGATTAATCAACCTGAGATATAAAATTTAAAAATTACGAATTTGACTTAATCGACCTACCATTTTGGTGGTTTGTTTTTTTTTTTTTTTAATAGTTTCGGTTCCAAATAATTCCTCTATCTTCTTCCATTAAATGTTAACATTAAGTGTTGGAGGTTCCCAAAATGTCTCTTACAAAAAAATATATCCACATTTTGCTTAAAAGAGATTAAACCAGAAGAAACTGCAATAAAAGGTTCAAAATAATGAATGACAAAAGGTGTTTTCGTTTTATTCCACCCTTGATTCAGATGATTTAGTTGGGATTATTAAACATGTTTATCTCGTATTTAGAAAACTTTGAAACCCATCCCACAAAACACACAAGAAACCTAATCATGCTACGATCCTATACACATCTAAACCCTATAATTTCGTACTCCAAACAGGAAAAGAAACAGGTCTGCGTCCAGAAACACCACGAATGAAGTAAAAGGACCAGAGAAGTAAATCTTTAGCATGAGAAATTGATTTTCGTGTAGGAAATTAGCAGCTATAGGCTCTAGGGTCTCCACAAAAAGGAAAAAGCCTGTGAGATGAAAGATCCATGGCAATCTAGCTAGGCAAAGCTAGGGTGCTGGCTTTTCTTAGAAAATGAGAACGACATGTAAACACCCAACGCAACCGAAACCCTACTATCGCCGACAAAACATAGAAATCCTGAGATGCGGAAGAGATCTCTACGTCTTATTCAGAGTCGGACAAAAGAATAAAAACGTGAAAAACCAGACTGAAATCAATGTAACCAAGGAAAATACCCAAGTTTTGCCATGAAAAGGACCTCCACGACGAGGTTGTCCACCTTCATTTATTGCCTCATAAGCAAACCTAGAGGCCATAAAAGAAGCCTAAATTGACGAATATCATCGCATTGAAGACGCATGCACACGTATAGACAGATTAAACATGCCTATCCACACCACCCAAACCTAGGTTTAGCATCCTACTAGATTATGGGCATTCACACCCACGATTCAGAATTCATAAATATAAAGAATTCTCTCTCCTTCGTCGTCTTCCTGAGAAGAAACAAACGACGCAGCAGCACGATTATCTAAGGGAATGTTTTGTGGGACCTTAGGCCACTGCTCCCTAGTAAAAAAAAAAAAAAAGAAAAGCCCATTTCACTGCATAGCTTTAAACACTGAAAAGCTTTGCTACTGTTAGGCGGGAGCCATTGGTTCATCACCCTTCGTGGATATGAAAGCACGCTGGATTTTGCTTTGGCTTGGCAAGAATATTTTAGGAAGAAAAGGCATTGACAAAAAGAAAGAGGACTTCCGTCTTTCTCTACCCTGTAAAATGGAATAGAATACCATATGAAATCGAGGTCTACGGGTCCTGCGGGCTGCTCGTAATTAATTATGGTGGAGTAAATCAGATTCCCATATACTTTGTTGCTTGAAATGGGGAGATGGGTTTGACGGGGTGGAAGAATCTCAAGGTCCCAGATGGAGCTGAAATTGAAAAGACCAGACATGGCCGACCTGTTGGGCAACACAAAATTAAAAAGAAAAAAGAATAATAATGGAAGAATTGCTTTTTGCTGTAAAGCAATTGACAGCCATCATTCCATCTCACCTTCATGTTGAAGATAAAAACCACAACCAAAATCATGCAAAGAATCTCAGTCTCACACATAAAATAAACAGAAGCATTAAATTAGAGGCTACTTCCAATGAGACTGATATTATATTAAGCACACACACACATACACGTACTAAGCCACTTTATTCCGCTGCTGCTGCTAATTTCAACTCAGTAAACAGTTTTACAGAATTTGTCACCCGGCTCATAGAAAACTACAACTCCCTTTCTGTAACTGCATAGCATTTCTTTACCACCTTTTTTTGAAGCCAGCTTTAAAATATAGCTTCCAACATTCCAACAGATGATATAGTACAGAGAGGCAGAAGCCAGAAGTGATGAAGGCGAAGAAAAAAGATTAGAAGCCAAATAAAAATAAGAACTTCAAGGGAAGTTAAAAGAAGGGTAAGGACAGATATAAACTTCCTATCAGTTAGTTTATAAACCCAAAGCCAACGCCAAAACCAGACAAATGCCACCACCAAATCAAAGAACAGAAAAACTAAAAGCACCATCTTCTTCTCTTGTTTTTTTTTTATCTTTGATTAATGGTTTTACCATGGTCCTCCCCCAAAAACCCCATTCCAATACCCTGCTGGATCTCCTAGCTCTCTATTTTGCTGAAATTCGGGAGAGGCGTTGCTTGGAACTTGCTTCAAATCTTCAATGGGAAACAAATGTCTGGCGGTACCGGCAACTGTCTCTTGCACATTTTGAAAACCTCCATACCCATTTTCAAACCCGTCAAGGGAAAAATTAAAGGTGGGTTTGAATTCATGCATAGGAAAGCCGCCATTGACGAACATGTTGGACTCTGATTCAGGCATAGGCAGGAAGGAAATCAGTCCCCTCGATGCAATACCAGTCTTGAGTAATTCCATGGCCGACAGATTTGATGAAGCATTTGTAGAAGAGCTAGGGTTTTTGCAGTCACCGTTTTGTAGTGGTACGCCAACAAATTTGGACGCACTACTATAATCATCAGCCGGCGGGTAGGTTAGGTTTAGATCCTGACCCTGGTGGATTTTAGGGTTTTGAGAAGCAGACTGAAGAAAATTACCTTGTGGGTTCAGATCAGTGATGACTTTGTTCCCCGATGAAGGAGACGATGTTGAGGTGGTAACAGTCGTGGATGATGAGGATGATCTCTTATTCTTCCGGGAGCCTCCACCCACCGGAACATTTCTCAGAGACCCTCCTTCCGTCCAATACCTCCGACATGTTTTGCAGAAGTACCTCGGCTGAGAGAGGCTGTAATTGTTGTAATAACAGAACTTTGTGCTGGTTGAATTACACCTCGGACAGTTCAAAGCGTGATCCTTTTGAGGCCTCGCCTTTCTCTCGACAGCAGGCCTCGCATCTTCCATCGATTTAACAACTCCAATTCCCTGAAAAACGGACCCAAACAAAGAAAACAAACAGATGGGACAAGGCCATTAAGTTGGTGATCAAAGCAAAATGAGTTTTTCTACTCAGAAAATTCAGACCACACGAGAAGAAAGCAAGAGGAAAGCGCTTTACGCTTTGAGGATAACAACAGAAAAACTGTAAAATCAACTTAAAATATGTAACTTTTATCTGGGTACTGCTTTATTCTCAGGCGGTAGAGATAAAGAGAGGAAAAAGTGCAGAGGCAGGTACTTTCACTAACCCAAAGAAAGATCTAAATAAGATCAGGACAGCAGCATGAGGGCTAAACAACATCATCTCTCTCTCTAAGAAAAAGTAGATACTTAAAACTCATGATCCAGAAAAGAATTCTCACCAAATACATCTCAATTAGCTTTGAAAAGATGGAACCCAGAAACAAAATACCGTGATTTCATGGTGAGAAAAATAAAAGAAGAAGAAGAAGCTAAAAGGGTGTCTTTACCTTTGGCCACTGAGCTGTATCCATAGATTGAGAGGAAGAGAAAAGCCAGATGAAAAGCTATGGAGTCCTTGAGAGAGAGAACCACCCACTTTTCTTTTCTAGCAGACGCGTCTAAAAGCAAAGTTTGGAAGATCAGTGGAATGAGTGTCTTTGTGGGGTTCTCATGTGTCGGCCAACTAGAGAGAGATAGAGAGAGAGAGAGAGCAGGGGGAGAGAGACGGGGATAGTTTTGTCTTTCGGTAACCTTTCACTGTCATAATATACCTATCCAACATTCGCCATTTTTGTTTACATGCATTCCAATTTATTACAAAACTTATTTATATCTACCAAAAAATAAATTTCTCTTCTTTTCTTCTTGTGCTTTGTGGGTGCCTAGGGCGTCATGCACTACCCGAATACTTGCTTTAATTTGCAGATGCTTTACTAACAGGAGAACGAAGCTGTGCAGTTCTCCGCCACGTCACAACCTATGTTCCAGGTTTCCACCTTTTTCTTTTGTTTATTGGGGAGAGAGAGAGAGAGAGAGAGAGTCAAAGAGGGTAGGTCGGTTTAAACTCAGAAACAATGATGTGTGGAGTTACGCTGCTAAAGTTTGAGCTAGAGCGCATCATAAGTAGTGTAGTAGAGCACTAAAATACGTAATGAAACCAGATTCAGTGATCGAAGCAGAGTATGATTTTGGAGGGAATGAGTGGGTTTGACTAAAGGAGAAGCATTAGTTAGCCAGGTCAGGCCGAAATCATCAGTTTGAACAGTAGAACTATTTTGGATCAACTAAAGTTAGAGACGGATGTCCGAGGGAGGAAACGACAAAAGGGAAAAAGTGTTAAATGCTTAGGCCATCAGCCATGGTGGAAAAAGGCGAACCATATTTGGTACTGGAAGTTAACTGGGGATCCATGAAAGTGGTTGCCTGGTCGGGATCTACGGAAATTCCAACAGTATTTGGGCAACCATAAACAGTGTTCGGCAAGGACACTTTCTCTCATAAATAATATTTGGAGGTCAAAACCAGTCCCATCCCAGCCTCCTTCTGTAGCAGATGCAGTTCTATCTTTTAACTTTTGCACTTTCCTGTCTAAAGTTTTGATTATTATATTAGCTCACCCATCTCTTGGCTTGGAACAAGATTCTTAAAATGCGTAACAGTTTCTTCCAACGTAATGTGTTTTCATAGATTATCACACCAGCAACGCATAAAAAACTGAGCTTTTTTCGAAGGGAACACGGAGACCAAGAGGATAATCCAGAGGGCGGGGCGGTGGCGGGAAGAAGAAGAAGATGCGTCGAGCAGGAGAAGGCGAAACGTGGCAGGGAGCGGCGGTGGGGGAGAGAGAGAGAGAGAGGGAGGCGGGTAGGATGGCGAAAGGTAGGGTGGGAGAGTGAGGTCATCCTCAGAATCTCTTCCTATCCGTCCAGGGGCCAGGGGGTGGATCCCATCACATCATCGGGAGGCCGTGCGCGTGCGGACTGGATGAAACCGTAGATCCCCACACAAATCATGATCCGACGGAGCAGATTCAATTTTGGGGACCCAATCGATGATCAACGTCAACCCCATTGCTAATCCAATTAACAACACGTGATGATTTGGATTTGGGGTCATCATCTTCCTCCTCCTGAACTGTCACCAACACGCAGAAAGCCATTTTATCAGGCACTTCTGTCCACCCACTCTTCCTCATCATGGAGGAGAGCTGTCGAGTCATTCTCATCAAATGATCGCCCAGAAGCAACTTTAACTACTCTACAACACTCCCAACTCAATCCTCTCCACTCGTATAATTTGCCAGATAATGTCAAACCCACTAAAGAATGCATTCCATTCTGTAAGTTGACATCGTTAAACAGACCTCAAAAACCTGCCCATCGTACTCAGACTGAAGAACAGATTTGCTAAGAATAAGAATGAACTTGTATAAAACTCACTCCTTCAACTTGCAAACGTCAATGAACTTCTGCACTGCATTGTGGTATTGAGTTCCCTGTTCATGTAAACAAAAGTCAAAGTAAGTTTCTCAAATATTTGATTCTAACGTAACCAAGTTGGCAACAATGTTATACTGGAGAATCTAATTCAGTGGAGTCCTTATCAGACAAGCCTGCTTGGAAGGCTTTGCACGTCAAGGTGAAGTTTCTCAAGAGTAAGGGGTCAGATAAGATTGAAGAGGTAAAGTAAAATGATGTTGACAAATCCATGGATGGTTAACAATACCTCCCAGTAGAGTTGGTGACAATCAGTGCACTGCCAAAACTCCAAATTCTTGTTGAACAAACAGTTGGGAATTCTTTGGAAACCCATTGCAGCCCGCACTGCCTCTTCTGTTGTCAGTGGCTTTTGAATAAACCTTCCGTTGCATTTAGTGCATCTCGACATCAGCTGGTCCTCGCTAATATTTAGTTGGAACGTGTCAATCACCTGAACAAAATGGTCAAGGCAGCCCCATATCATAAAATCTGTGCCCATGAGCCTACTCCATACATTTTGGAAGCAATTTATCATCCCAATTAAGATTGAAAAGTGAAACATGTGAGATAGCAAGAATGAAGAATAACGTCTAACATTTGAATCTACCATCTCAACAAAATTATAATTGATAGATTTCCAACAATGCCCAATCAATTTCATAGTCAACCTAATGGTATATACTCGTGCGACTTCATGATATACATTAAAACTGACTCATGGACTCAAAATCATTAGCCTACTTGTACCAATCGACAACACATTTATACCTCAATCAACTGTTCATTTTTCAGAAGACTCTTCACCCTGTAAATTTGATTTCTTATCAGATAACCATGTCTCAGCAACTTAGCGTCTCTTGTCAACAGCACTCTCTTCTCCTTGCATGCCTGCTCAATTAGCTTCCTAAGCAAAGCAAGATAGTGATTATGAGAATACATTCTGTCTTTTAAGAAAAGAAATCACTCAATGAAAGGGAAAAACTATAGTGTAATAAAAATTATTAATAGTTGAGACAGTTGATCTCAGAAGCACCTGGTATCAGGCTTTTTAGAACATGGGATTGCAGCATCTATCCCGACACATCTCAAGTGTTTTGCCAAGCCTTCGACCTGAGTTTATGTCTACATTAGAGTCGTACTTCTAAATTAGCCTGATCACTAAACCCTTTGAATAAAGAAATGCAAAAACAAGTTCTTCATATCAGAAATATTCACATCATGTACACTTAGGGTCATCACATGGCCAGCTCAAGGAAGGGCCGAATTCTTTTTTAGGGCCTAGTTCGGGTCCAGCCCGATCTCAAACTAGGCCTGAACTTATTTTTAACATGTGAGCCAGCTTGAGTAAAGAGACAAAAACACAACCACAGCTAACAAGGCTGTGGTGTTGAAAGTTGGTCTGTGGACCGGCCAGATGGACAACAAAAATTGGTCTGGGCCAGCTCGGACATGTACAAAAATTGGTCTGGGCCAGCTCGGACCAGGCCTGGGTTGCAATTTACTGAACCAGACTTGTCCGGCCTGGTCCGGTGACAACCCTGAATGCACACCCTCCAATCTTTCATTAATCTTAAATAATTAAGGAAACTACACTCAGTTTAAGAGATGCACAGATACATTCAATCTTACACAGCGCTAAAGAAAATATGCAAACTTTAAATGTTTACCATCACATCACATAGAAATTTTGGGCAACCAACACCACCCAAAGACACATCCCATGGCGCGAGACCTTGCCAATCATCAACATTTTCTATTCGATTTTCTTTGCAAACAACTTCCGTGGATCTCTTGACTTTTCTTTTGGAGGATCTGGGCTTTTTGTCAGATTCTTTCAAAACAATTTTTTCACCATACTTCTTCACTGTCTTCATGAGACATTCATCCATAGGCATAGAACCCATTAATGATGACTTCGAAAATGATCCATCAGCCAAAATTATATTTTGAGGACAGTCCAAGGTAGTTGCTCGAATTACATCTAAAGCTCCAGAGACTTTGATCCTTAAAACTCTGTCACTTGAATTTTGCTTTTCCAAAACTACTTTCAACCCAAGGTCAACATCCGAAGGAGGCAATACAGGAAACTTTTTCAAGAAACTCTCTGCAATGAACAGTTAATTAATATTCTCTTTTATTTGACAATGATCATAATTTTTAAAGAATACTATTAACTATACAATCTTGCATCAATGAATGGATGACATGTAGTCATCGCTCAACATGTAAGATTAGAGTGCAAATGTAATATTACCTACAATTTAGAACCCATAGGGATAACATTAAGGATAAAGCAATATGTGTGTGTGTAAGTCCTCTGCAATTATCAATGCTGAATGATTCATGAAATCAAAAGGATCCACCATTTTGTTTAAAAATTTGACCAAAATTTTTCAAGCAAATATACAGATGCATGCATTTTGATATGAGAAGAATGGAAGTTTAAAGTTCATAATATTTGGATTATAATGAGAAATGGTAATAAGATTAATGTGCCTCTTGCATAAGAATAGCCAAGGCAAAATATAAGATCATCATTCATATACAAGAATAAAGTAGCAAATTGTTTTGCTGTTGTAACAAAGATACATCTTTGATGCTTGCCTATGAATATCTTTGCTGAAATGGAAAAGAGAAGTCGCTCAAGCCATCATTCCATTTCATCAATTAATCTTTTTGGTAAACTAAATGAACTATTAATACATTTGGATGATGCACCTCTTCAAAATACAATTTGTTATCATCACCATCCTTTAACACCAAATATCACAAAGATTCCATCACTAAAGCACAGATTATTTACAAAAACAAAACCTTTCCAGAGTTCAAGAAGAGTTAAGAAATTTAAACTGAGTTTTGTGGACAAATTTATAAATAATAGTAAATTCTAAAACAAGTGAATATATGCACCACAGACCTTCTTGAACAACCTGAGAATGGAAGACGTTAAATATTTCCAGCAAGCAATGTGCATCCATTGCTGCATATAGTATTTGCTCTTCCGTAAGAGGACGATGTGACCAATCACTACATTGAAGTTCCTACAAGAAACACTAAATTTAGAATGAATACCATCCACTGATTTTTCTATATAAGATAGCCAAAGTCCTCAAGAACACACAAACAAACCCTCAACCTTATGAGGAATGCGATTCCTCAAAATTATGTATTACATATGGAATAGCACTTAAAGAGGCAAGGGGATTAGAAAAAAGACCCTGCCCTCTAAACTATACGATGTGGGTCGCTTTCCTCAAAAAGGCAATGTTTTATAAAAAGAATTGAATCTTGACGCATCCAACTTTTCCTCCTAAAGTTATCCAACTTTTCCAAAGACACCATAATAAACACTAAGGAACCATCATTCCAACCAAATACACCTATCTCAAGCAATCAAATTGGAATACATATATACACCAAGTCTCTACTTGTGCAAAATAAAGAGAGTTGCACTAAACAAAAGCCAGAAAAATAAAAAGAATTGAGAAATGCTCTAAAACTATATTGTACCTTAGAAAGGGGAAGGCTCAGAATTTCTCCACAGATAGTTGCCAAGCTCTTAACTTCCTTATGGGTCTTCCTTCCATATTGCTTTTGTTGAAGAAGATTGTACAAGTTTGTAATGTCCATAAAGGGATCAATCTATAAATTGCAGGGTAAAAATGAGCAATTTTCAAAATGAACAAGGAAAGATTTATCATATGCTCCAACCAGAAATCAACTCTAATATGCTTACAGTATATAAATGGACTAAATAATCAAAATGATAATTTCCTCAAAGCTGGACACTTGTTTCCATTAAACTCAATATTATGGTTAAAGAAACTCCTACTTCTAAATAACGTGCAGCCAACAAGATCATTACACGTTAAAGATATCATCTTTAAATAAAGTAACAACACTTCCCATTAGGTAACTAATTTGAATATTCTAAACCTTCTTTTTGGAGACCTAGAAAATTGTAGGATAAAGAAGAGAAATATATGAAGTAATTCTAAGCGTCTATGCCAATGGCTTTAATATACAGAAGAATCCTAGGATCCATAGTCCAACTTTGGATCTTATTCCACATTTTCTGAAAAACTGAACAGCCATAGCGACAAATTCAAGCACTAACTCTATCAAAGCCAGGATCACAGCCATGTGAGGAGAAAGTGGTGGACAAGTACACCAAATCTTGCTTAAATCGAAATCCCAGCTTCAAAACATCAGGTGAAGCAAACAATTTTCTCAACAGATCCCAAATTGAAGACAAGGGGATGGAAAGAAGATCGAGCAGGAAAATCGAAGACTGAGTCAACTCGTCGGAGCTGACTCCGACCCGTGGACCAGACTGGCAAGCTAACTGGAGAAGCGTGACGGCGGGGAAGGAAGGTGGCGAGTGGCGATCATGATTCCGGACAGGTTTCCATTCGGCATCGAGAGCAACGAGAGATGAACGGGCCAAAGTGCGAGAGAGGTGAGTGAACTCGGGCGAGTCAAGGGATGAGACGAGATGAATGTTTAGGGGCTTCCGAGTTTGGTGGGCATCCATGAAGACCGAAAAGGGCCTCTGCAACTGGTCTTTCCCTGACAATGTAAGCGTAACACTAAAAATTCTTTTCTTTTCTTTTTTTCCAAAATTTCGCTCTAAATTTAATTTCAAAATTGATTAAAAACTTAATTAAGATATTAAAAACTATAATTACTTCTTGAAAATATCAAACTATTAATTAAGCAAAAAATAAATAAATATTTATTAAGTAATATCTATTTTATTTATTTTTAGTCAAATATTAAATAATTTCATTTAAAATACCTCTATTGAAATATAAAAATAAAGCTATTCATTCAATAACAATATTAAATACGAAACATACTCCAACAGTTTTATATAAAGGTAATATTAAATCGAGTTGAATGAAAATTCTAACTACATAATATCCTTCGAATGAATAAAATTTCAATAGAATTCAATTTATTGAAAATGATATTTAAAATTAAACAACAAATCAAATTATCTCTCTGACTCAACAATATCTTCCTCTGTATGCTCGTCTATCTCTTGAATATTTTTGATCAGCATCAATTCTTCTTCAGTTAAAAATTCACCTACATCACAAAACTAAGAGTGAAATAAACCCGCTAAGTAAAAAACACGTGCATATGTGAATTCATTTCATGCATTACCCAATTTTCATGTTTAAAGTTTCATACTAGTTATAACTAATTTTCAAACCTTACCATGCGTTCAAGTTTTCATTAGTCATCTCATAATTACTATGCGTTCTGCTTTTCAGAAAACCAACAGCTTCTTACCTTCATAATATTTCATCAACCATCACAAAATATATTGTTAGATTTCGGTGTGACCCGAATTCTATTGGGCTGGACCGGTGGGCCCACATTGTAGATCTTATTTATGGCTTTGTTTTCTCTATAAATTGACGTAAGGTAGAGTCGCAAAACTGATGGTTGTATTTGATCTTCATAGTAAATTATTCCTATGCCGTGGTTTTTTCCCTGTAAGGGTTTTTCCACGTAAATATGTTGTCTCACATTGTATTTTCTTTTTTTCGGTTATCGTTCGATCTCTGACAAATGGTATCAGAATTTTGGTTTTGGGAGTTCGTGTTTCCAAGTGTGGTGAAACAAATTCACTTCGGTCATTCCGCATCGAATAAGGTTTGTGTAATTTTTTGAGAAAATTACAATTTTTGGGAAAAAGAAAAGAAAAAAAAAACGGGAAAATTGTTCCCCCTACCATTCGTCTTGCTTATGAGATTTGTTCTCTCTATCGTCTAGCCGCCATCAGAAACAATTGCCTTGTTTTTCATCTCTGTTTGAAGTTCTGCAGAGCAGTTGTGTCTCCGAACAACAGGTTCGTCGTTGGAGGGTTTTTTATTTATCGTCAGTTGTCATAGATCATCTACATTGGTGTTCTCCATTCTTGTTGTCAAGCCGTTTTGATTAGGGCTGCCACAAGAGTGTCATTTGCAAATTTTGATTGTTGCCAAAGATAAAAAATTTTCAAAACCATTGGGATTTTTTGAAGATTTTTGGGAGATTAAATTTGATGGATTTATAGCAGATTTGGAATCACAGGAATGTCACAATCATGAAGATTGTTTTCGATTGCAATTCAAATAAGGTTTGAATTTCGTAATATTTGCGATTATTCTGGCGATTAGATTAAATTTGATTTTGGAGATGATTTGTTATGACAAAAATATCTGAATTTTGGGGATATCTTTTAGAATATTGTGATATCCATGATTTTCCGCTTCAATTTTTGGTGAATATATTATTGAAGCCAGTGATTTGTTGGGTTAGATATTTTGTTAAAGATTATGTTTCTGGGGCGATGAGATCTTTGAAGGAGATCTTCCACTTTTGAATTGAGATTCGAGATTTCGTTATGGTAAGATAACAATAGTGGAGTTTTAAAGGATTTTGAAAGACAGTTTTGATATGGCAGGTCAAGAGGCTAGATATATTCACATAGATTTGACTGACTCTTTGTGGGATTTAAAGATGTTGCCATCGTGGTTTAAATGTTTTTAAATCAGGTCAACATTAGTTGCTGAATTTACCCTTGAAGACTTTTATATTGGTGATCTGTATATTTTTTTGAGACGGGCAGGTGGGCCCTCATTGCAGATCTTTTTTAAGGATGTGGAAGAGAAAGATTTGAAGATTTAAAAATTGGTTCCTTGCATCAGAATTCGTTTGGAGATGAAGATTTTCAAAATTGGAAGAGCACGCGCTATGGATCTCTTTCATAGAATTCATGTCAAGGTGGAGAATGTTAGATTTTGGTGTAACCCGAATTCTATTGGGCTAGGCCGATGGGCCCGCATTGTAGATCTCATTTAAGGTTTTGTTTTCTCTATAAATTGATGTAAGTTAGAGTTGCAAAACTCGCGGTTGTATTTTGATCTTCATAGTAGATTATTTCTCTGCCCCTTGTTTTTTTTTTTCCAAAAGGGTTGTTCCACGTAAATCTGGTGTTCCAGATCGTATTTTCTTTTTCCGGTTATCGTTCGATCTCTAACATATATAATGATTTTTGTCAATTCTATCATATTCATACATTTTTACTTGCATACATTATGACCTACAAATTTTATCTTGCTATAAATTCATGTTAATGTCTAATCATGCATATCAAAATTTAAATAAGAAAATAAAGTTGAATGAATTAAATATTATGTTTTGTGATGTGGAATCTATGGGCAAAACGTTGAAAATCGATGTATTTACTTACATGGACTCCGAGAGTATAGGGTTTTGGGAAATTTCTAAGATTTCGAATTTTCTTTTCTGCCTAAATAATTTAGGGTTAAAATTTTCCTTAAATCTTAAAAAAAAATCCTTAAAAGAATTTGAGTAGAACTTCCTTACTGATAAAATTCTTAGACAGATTGGAGTCAAAATCGAGTCGACCTAGATGGTATAGAAGAAATTAGCTCGAATTTGGACTGGGTCTGGTTCAAGTCAGTTCACTTGGATTGGTTCGGGTCGATTCAGTTCAGGTAATTGGTCTTGTCCAGTTCAACTCCAAACAAAATCTTATTCTTCCTCTCTAGTTCTTCTCCTTCGCATAAGAAAGGGAGAGAGTCTTCTATCTACTTCACGATGTGAGGATTCATTTCTCTCGTCGTTCACTGTCGATCGTCGCCAATGAAAGATGGTTCATGCACTAGAAGGAAGTTCGACTGAAGAGAAGCTTACTATAACTTATAATATAAACACTGAGACTTAGAGATTTTAAGAAATGCAAAAAGGGATAAAGAGTTTGATTAAAGGTGCAAGGAGGTAGACCAAAATGTTCTGTAACGAAGGTAACGGTCAATCGGCTGATCGACCGCAAAAATGACAAAGTGCTCGAGAATTTCACCTGCTAAAGAATCGGTCGACCGGTGAAGAAATGGTCGACCACAAAATAAGACAGATTGCTCATTGTTTTTGCGGTTGAGGAAGCGGTTGAGTAGGCGAACGAGCAACCAAGTTGTTGATCGACCGAATATCTAGAGATATGGATAAGCGGTTGACCGATGAGAAAGTGGTCGACTAGTTTGATAGACTTGAGTGAAAAATGGACGACCAAAAGCATAACGGTAACATTCTAACTATCGGAGGTAGTCGACCAAAATAGAAGTAGTCAACCACTCAAGCAGAATCTTTATATTGAAGACACTCCAAAGCTCAAATCAACCAAGCGAGAAGTGTAGCAAAACTCTGGCAAAATTCATATTCGACTTCTTTTTACACAAATAGAGTGTCAAACTTAACTCTCCATACTCCCAAACTTGAGATTTAATCTTTGGGAGAGTTAGGTTCTTGATTCTATTTTTCATTTTATACTTTTTGTACTCAAATTGAGGGTGACGCCCTGAGAATTAGTCATTGTAAAAGTTTGACACCCATGAAGTCAATCATTCATTACTAATATGGGAGGTTATGTGATTTAAGGATCTCCAAGTCAAGAACTTGGAGCGCAGACATAGGCCTGGGTTGCCGAATCACGTGAACAAACTCGATGTCATATTTCTTTCACTTACTCTCTTATATTTGTGATTGTTTATTTATTATTGATAAATCACTTAGGGTTAGAAAAATAAATATCGTACGAAAAATTTTAGCACACCTAATTCGCCCCCCCATGACACAACTTCATTTAAAATATTTTCATTGAAATACGAAAATAGAGTTAAAAATTCATTCAATAACAATATTAAATATAAAGCATGTTTTAACACTTTTATAAATGAAAATATTAAATCAAGTTAAATGAAAATTCTAAGTACATAATATCCTTCAAATAAATAAATTTCCAATGAAATTTAATTATTGAAAACAATATTTAAAACTAAACAACAAATCAAATTATCATTCTGACCTAACAATATCTTCCTTTGTATGCTCGTCTAGCTCTATAATATTCTCGATCAACTCTAATTCTTGTTCAATTAAAAATTTACATACATCACAAAACTAAGGATGAGATAAACTCAGTAAGTAAAAACATGTGTATATATGAATTAATTTCATACATTATCAAATTTTCATGCTTAAAGTTTCATATTGGTTGGAACTCATTTTCCTACCTTAACATGTGTTTAGGCTTTCATTAGTCATCTCATAATTATCATGTGTTTTTGCTTGCAAAAAACCAATGATTTCTTACCCTCATAAGGTTTCATCACCAATCACAAATATATTATATTTTTTTATCAATTTCATTAGATTCATACTTGCATACATTATGATTTACAAATTTTATCTTATTATAAACTTATGTCAATGTAGAATCATACGTTTCAAAATAAAATATCAGAACTTAAATAATAAGATAAAGTTGAATAAATTAAATATTATGCTTTGTGATGTGGGGTCGATGGCCAAAACGTTGAAAATCGATGTATTTACTAATGTTGACTCCTAGAGTATAGGGTTTTGGGAAATTTCAAAAGATTTCAAATTCCCTTTCCTTCCTAAATAATCTCGGGTTAAAATTCTTCTTAAATCTTAAAGATTAAAAAATCCTTGAAATAATTTGAGCAGGATCCTTGAAATAATTTGAGCAGGACTTCCTTACCAATAAATTTCTTAGGTGGACCAGAGTCAAAATTGAGTCTACCTAAATGGTTTGGGAAAAATTGGGTCGAATTGGACCAGATTTAATTCAGGTTGGTTTGATTGGACCATTCGATTTGGGTCACTAGTCTTGTTTGGTTCAACTCCAAAAAATTGTTCTTCCTCTCGGGTTCTTGTCCTTCTTTGTGCGAGAAAAGGTAGCGAGCCTTCTCTCTGCTTTGTGAGGAAAGGATTTCTTCCTCTCGTTGTTCGCCGATGATCATTGTTGGTGGAAGATTGTTCATGCCTAGAAAGAAGTTCGGCCAAAGAGAAACTTATTGTCACGAAGTAGGATTTCAGTCAATGATATGCTGGGGAGGTGGATCAACCGAGTTTGGTAGAGAGTGGTGGTCAGAAACCCAGGGTGGAGGAGTTTGGAGACTTTCATAAGTAAATTTTTCTCTTGTGATTACCCTACTATTTATAGAGGGGATTTTCAACTGGGAGTTCTACAAAATCCAAGTTGTTTTCGAATTCTCAACAAGTTAAAGCTGTTAGAGATGAGAAATCTCATGTTTCCTCAACCGATGCAGCTGTTAGGAGAGTAGAAAGCTATTGAGATTTAGATTTTTGCAAGTTTTGGAGAAATTTTAGGAAAAAAATAAGATTAGGGTTTTGTTTTTCTAATTTGGGGAAAATAAATTTCAAAATTTAAATTTTTGACAAGTTTTTATCAAGCCCAAATACATTAGGTTAAGGGCGAAGCTTTAGGGCCAAGAGCTAAAATCTCTTCCAAACTCCATGACACAATACAAAGTGGGCTAAAACGAAGATCCACAGCAAAAACAGAGAAATGAAAGTATACCATCAGCAATAATTTTGGTCTGTTTAGACAAAATGTTCCTCCTTCTTACAGAGTTATCCAAGGAGATGGGAGGGAGATGCAGATAATTAATTACAGACTTGGACGTTTTCTAAGAAATGGGTTTCCAAGGAAAGACTTAACGAGTCGAGTCGACATCTCTGATTCCAAAGAATTCATTTCAACCAACAACTGTCCCCATACAACGAAACCAGAGGCGCAGACTGCAGCTCTGCAGTGATGACAAAGATCCAATTAAGGTTTCAAGAATGTACAAGCTCAAGCTCAATTTTTACAGGCTTCTTTCAAGAACAAACGCTAAAGTTGTAATTTTTAATTGATACGAGATAGAGCAAATAGATTTTCCGAGGATAATAAAGTTTTGTCTTTCGTTTCCTAATCCATCTGCCCACGAACATGAGCGTAGGAAACGACGAACAAGGAAATAATTGAGGAGAAGAACAGACACCCAAAGAGTTTATTAAACAAAAGAAAAGGATCACTTATGAGTGTCGGCTGCTGAACCAGATGTACAGTCTCAAAACTCGACATTTTTTGTCCTTTCCAATCATTCTCCCCTCCAGTTTTCATTTTTACTTTCTACATTCTTCACCAAGATTCTTAGATTTGGCTGACATAACTTGGAATATCTCTCTTCCTCCAACACAAAACAAAACTCATGAAAGGGTTATCGTACTTCTGCCGAGTGTTGACCGCATTATTTCGTGTTCTCTCAGCTACTCATATTCTTTTCATCAACGATTCTGTAACAATGAACTATTAACGAAATGAAAGGTCCATCAATGGAAACTGTTAGCGTCTAAACCATGATTGATGAAACCATCTGCTTCAGATTTTGATTCTCTGAAAACGCGATAAACAATGAATGTAATCGAATAATTCAATGCTCATGTGCTAAAACCATCCATACCCACTGGCACTGGAGGTGTATAGAGAGAGAGAGAGAGATGACCATCTTTATACGATAAGCATGGCATGAAATAATTTTACATGATAAAACCATCCCCACCCACTGTATGTGCAGAGAGAGAGGGAGAATAGAGGTCATTATCTTAATGTTATCCATCTTAGTGAGTAGGTTTTTCGTGTTATATACGCTAAAACCAGCCCTGCCCATTGTATGCGTGTAGAGAGAGAGAGAGGGGAGAGAGAGTATAACGTTGCTCTGGTTCAGATAACAAAAACCCTTCTCGTTGCAAGAAAAGCTAAGTTTAAAGAGGTAAAAGAGAGAGGATTTATGAAGAGTATGATGGAGGAGAGGAGAAGTCACCCACTTCTCCAAACGAAGAGAAAAAGGTTAAGAATCTGTCAATCTAAGCGACAAGAAAGACACCAATTCAAGACATGGTGTTGAAAAGCAGCGTTGCAGAACAATTAGTGCAGGTAATGGCCAAAAGTTACTGATAATCACGCATAAAGTAATCCAAAATCAACACAGTGTTCGCTTACTTGGGAACAAAAGCAGCGTCACTTTAAGACTTTTGCACACTTTGGATGGTTTTATTGGAGACAATACTTACTTTTTACATGCTAAAAGTAAAATAAAAAATTATAAAGTGTTGCTGCCCTTTCTATATGTTCTTCAACCAGAAATGGGGTCTTTTTCGGAGCCATTTAAATAATCAACAGCATGTTCGAAACATAATCATTACCTTTTGTCTTATTCCAGTTTTCTGCAACTGAACTCGGGTTAACTCGCAATCTTTCATCAAACCCACGTCTGTTTGATCAATCTTTGTCTAAAATGGGGGGTTTTATTGATTATTCTCATCACCCAGTAACACCTGTTCTAACTAAATCATAATATTATTTCACAGGATTAAAGAAAAGGTCAAAAAAATAGGCATTGACTTGATGGAGAGAGAGAGATGAGTTGAACAGCAAGGGGGTGGCAACCAACCAACCCCCACTTGGCAAATATAAGTAAGAAGGTATGCAAAATAAGACAACATTTATTAATTATCAAATCCAACCACTTTTATTTAAAAGAGAAAACCCGTGAATAAGCTCCTCCTATTATCGAAACCAACAATTTCAATATATGTGAGTTCAATCGGTGGTTGTATAGTGGGACGTTGTCAATGTGTCACTAAAAAACGTTTGCCACCAAAGGATCATAAAAATGTCATTTTTTTCCTTCGTTTATAGATGATGTTCATGAATTCTACGCTGTTTTTTTTTGTGGGGATGAGAGTTGGACATCCTTTGACACAAGACGGTAATTCCTAGATTAATACAGTTCAATTTTAGATAAAAGATTTGATTTTTATCTTCAAAAATGAGATAAATACCGAGTCATCTCCAGGTAGCACTTCTCGGGTCTTCTGAGTTCTTCTGATGGCGCATTCGACGAAAATTATTTTTTTTATTCTCGCCTTTTACTCATTCGTAGATATATGTTGTTCATTTTTTTAGTTTCATTGCTGTCTACTTATTTAATATTTACTTCCCTTGCCTCGTTTACAGAGAGAGGAGAGAGAGAGAGAGAGGATGCTTGGATCTGAAGCCTCCTTACTCTCGAGAAACAGTTCGGCCACCAACCCATGTATGCTATCTCCATATATTTCTTGAAAAATCTCTCATTTGTTCTCGTAGGCACTTCTTTTATCATGAATCTGTTTCCTGTAATAATCTTCGAAATATGTGGATGATGACGTTCTTCTGTTGTTCAAAGCCTCTTGAACCCTGTAACTTGTTGCTTAGTTTGAATTGGCGTAATCTTTATTCAATTTATACTTCGTACATAAAATTAGTAGGTTTTTGATGTATGGAAGTTCAATGAGTGCGCAGAAGGATTCATATTAGATCTGTTCGATTGCTTGTGTCGGGCTTACCTAAGGTTTGTGTTCTTTCTGTGTTGCCCTTTTACTTTTAAGTCTTGAGAGGTTGCTTGTGCGGGAGTCTGGCTGACGATGCTGGTCATTTGAACTGCGCTTTATGTCTTGAAGCCTGAAACAGGATGGATGACATCAGTGACGACGAAGAATCCCAGTTTTTTGATGCCCCAGAGGATGTTTCTTCAATATCTGATGGAAGTTGTGATGGTAGAGGGAATCTTCGTTATAATTCTAGTTTAAAGGATCGTTTTCAGTGTGGTTTCCTGAATGATGTTTGGAGCAGGAGCCCCCAGAGTGTTGAAGAACGCCGTGGAAGGTTTTTGCAATGGATGAGATTGAATTTGGATCAAATTGCTCTTGATCATTCAGAGGATTTATGTGATGATATGATGGTAGAACAAAACGAAAGAGTTGTGGAGAGCAATAGGGCTGCAGATGAGTTCTATTCGACTGATAATTTTGATTCTGCAGAGCAGGAAGGTTCAGTTGAAAATGTTGTTTGCAGAGATGAGAGAATTGTCTCTAACGCGGATGAGATGAAGCTGAACAAGAGGAGCATTGAGTTCAAAGAAGTTCAAATAGGGATGGTTGATGAGTGTGAAACAAGTTCTAGTTCATTTTCCTCTGTTCATATGATGAAGACCGGTGTTCAGGAGAGAAACAGTCCAGGGGATTACACGAAGAGACATAAGAAGAATTGGCTGCAAAAGTTGCGTTCTTTAGCGTGCGTTGTTGGTGCGAACGATGAAGATTGCCCATCGAGATCAGATAAAGATGAACTCCTGAGGCCCAAATTTCAAAGAATTAAAGTCCATCAGTTCAAGAAGCAATCGAAGGAGCTTTCTGCTCTTTATATGGGGCAAGATATCCATGCCCATGATGGTGCAATTTTGGCAATGAAATTCAGCCCTGATGGGCAATATCTTGCAAGTGGTGGAGAGGATGGGATTGTTAGATTGTGGCAAGTGGTGGAGGATGAGAGATCTAATGAAACAGATATTCCAGAAATCGATCCATCGTGCATGTACTTCACAGTGAACCATCTATCTGAATTGAAACCTCTATATGAGGATAAAGAGAACACAAGTTACAGATCAATAAGCCTGAAGAAGACATCAGAATCCGCTTGTGTCGTTTTCCCTCCTAAAGTCTTCCGTATCGTGGAAAAGCCCTTGCGAGATTATTGTGGACATAAGGATGAGATCTCCGATCTATCGTGGTCTAAGAACAACGTGAGACATCATTTTTTTTAAAAATGAAATTTCTTTCATGAGGAATTATACCATGAGAAGGGAAGTTTATATTTGGATATTTTTGATCTTGATGCAGTATCTTCTCTCCTCATCAGTTGACAAATCCGTTCGTTTATGGCACGTAGGACATGACAATTGCATAAAAGTTTTTTCCCACAGTGACTATGGTGAGTTCCTGGGTATTTTTCTTTTTGTATGTTATCTTTTGATGTTCTTTCTGTCGTAGTTGTGCTACGTTTGATGCATTGGGACATAGTCTTGACAGCATTTTTGCATCTGGTTAACGATGCAGTAACATGTGTGCAATTTAATCCCGTGGATGATAATCACTTCATTAGCGGGTCAGTAGATGGAAAAGTCCGCATTTGGAGAATATCCTCCTGTCAAGTTGTTGATTGGAGTGATATCAGAGAAATCGTTACTGCAGTGTCTTATCGGCCGGATGGAGAGGTAATCTAAGTTCATCTTTCCGATTAAAAATGTACATTTGCGGAGGTTGTATTGACTGGAAGAATCTGTGTACTTGTCAAACAGGGAGGAATTGTTGGATCAATGACCGGTGATTGTCGATTTTACAACATATCAGGTTTTCTTCTTCTCTCTCATTCCGTGCACCCTTTTTTTATACTGGTTTCGTGTCGTTAATCCTATGTATAAGTAGATGTAATTAGATATAGAACTGAGGGGAAAGATGGAGCTTGTGAAACTAAAATCTTCTAAGATTTTGTCAGATTGCATTGATGTGAGTTGAATAACTTGATGGATATTATTTTGAGGCCCAAGATTTGAAGTGATGGTGTATTTACCACCCAGTTGTTGATTTTCCATGTGCTCTCTGCCAGATAACCACATGCAGTTGGATGCTCAAATATCCTTCAATAGTAAGAAAAAGTCTGGTGGGAGGAAGATAACAGGCTTTCAGGTATTCTTGCTCGACTCATCGCCTAAAAAAATCCCGTTTTGTCGTCGAGATGTGAAAATTTTATTTTGTTGGTTGTCACCCAGTTCTTTCCTCAAGATTCCAGCAAAGTAGTGGTGACTTGTGCTGATTCTTATGTCAGAATTCTTCATGGATCTGATGTGGTAGGAAAATACAAGGGTAGGCACCTAAATATCTGTCTTGTCTTGGTTCGAGGCCCACAGTCTAATTATCGAAAACTGGATTCTGTAGTTCTTAGATCTTTCTCTATCTTCTCTGTAGGATTTCACAATGCTGGAAACCAGGTTCCAGCCTCGTTCACTTCGGATGGCAAGTATATTGTGTCGGCTTGCGGGGATTCGAATGTATATCTATGGAACTCCGGTGGTCTCTCGCACGCCAAAAAAATTAAATCTTATGAGCATTTCTCAACCAATGCCTCTGTTGCTGTGCCTTGGAGTGGTATCAGATGTAGTAACACAGAGAATGGATGCCAATATTATGCACTGGAAAAGATTGCATCTGAGAATCAGTCTCTCTCTTCTTCACCTGCTAGTTTCCTGTTGAGTAAAGAGTATTTCTTGGAGACATTTCCGAAGGGATCGACGCTTTGGCCCGAAGAGAAACTACCTGAATCCAGCCTGCATTTCAAGCAGTTGAGAATGCACAAATCTCAGTACAAGTTTCTCAAAGCTTCCTGCCAGAAGACATCAAATTCGCATGCTTGGGGCATGGTCATTGTTACCGCGGGCTGGGATGGCCGGATGAAGTCGTTTCATAATTATGGATTACCGGTACCCGTTTGAAATTTCATCGATTCCTTCGGGTTTCAAAGAAAAAGCAAAGTGGGTCAGTAGCCATGTGAAGTATGCAATTCTTGATTTGGGGCATCCATCCTCAAATCTCAGAGATACAAGCAAAAGATTCCCACAATGACAAGTGGCAGTGTTTCTATGGCTGCGATGCAAATCGGCCGAGGTAAGTAAGCGTAGAGGGAGCCCGCCTGTGATTGATGTGATTCGTGAGAAAAAGTGTTTGTTTCACCTGGTGACCGCCCATATGATTATTAGCAGGAGAGGTTGTGCGCTTTGAAAGGAGGTGATTTGAGAGGTTAACTCCTCTCTTTCATTCCTCTAGTGAGGACGGAGAAGGGAATCCATAGCTGGTGGCTGGAGTTCATTTGTGGAAAAGAAATGGTGGGGAATCCACCCAACTATATTATGTTGCCTCTCCCACCCTTAATCATTGAATTTGGTTTGTCCGCCATTGATGGTCGCTCGCGTGGTGGGGCTGTCAGCACCTGGGTTTGGTTGGTTGATCAATGACTTTAGGCTAATATACGCCTCTTCTGTTCTTCCATTTCTCATTGTTTGGATCCCACTGCAAAGCTATCAACTAACAGACGTTCACTGCCCAAGCTGAACGCCTTTGTGCAAGTGTATATGATCGAGCAATTTGTTTCTATTGTTACATGTAAATTCTTACTATTTATATGGATGAGTTCTTCAGATTTATTCAGCTTTTTCTTTTTGTTCATGTATGGGCAGCGTGTGAGTCTTCGTCACGACAAAATCAGCAGACCATCAAACTAAGCAAACTGCAACGAGAAAATCTGCACAATGTCTCTATCTCTTCTTCTCCCGCGATCAAGGAGGACGCTCACAGGAAAATGTAAAGTCATTCATATGAATGAACAGCTGTTAACAAATCAAAGCCAAATCAAAGTAGAAACCATTAATATTGTACGCCTACATCGCCAAACTACCATTCCTGGTATACAACTACTGAACTATAAATTTATTGATAAGTTAACCACTAAATAATTTTTATTAACAAACAAAATACTGAACTATGAAAAATAAATAGAGTAAACATCACTATTACGTTTTTCGTTAAAAATTTCAATTTCGATTCCTCTTTCCACAACAGACCTATAAAATCCGAGATTTTAAAATAATTTTAAAATTCCATGTGTAAGTTTTTTACTTAATTTTCAGTTAAGTGTTGAAAATTGACTCGTTTTGTTGTTTAACAGCCACGTGAGCATCTTTCAATCAAATAGTCAAATTAGGCTTTACCGAGAGGTAATTTGATTTTAAAAATGTTTTTGGTAAATTATTTTGATTAAAGATTTATTTTTTGTTGGTGTTTTAAGCGAGTCGGAATTTGAATCAAATTTTAAATCGGAAATTCATTTGGTTTTAAGTAATATATAAAATATTTTTAGTGTGGGCTTTACCGAGAGGTAATTTGGTTTTGGTAAATTATTTTGATTAAAGATTTATTTTTTAGTTGGTGTTTTAAGCGAGTCAGAATTTGAATCAAATTATAAAATATTTTGTGAGGTGTGTGTGTGAAGAAGCAGATGATGAAGAAATCTTCTTCTTCACGATGAGCAGCCGAGGGGATATGGAGGGGAGAGGGAAGGAGGTGCCGGATTAGACTAATTCCGACTTTCAACGATGGCTTCGTGTTCTCGTCGTTCACGCAACAACCTTTGAGAAAGCGGTTTGCGAATCAATAGGTTTTTCTCTTCGTTTTCCCATTTTGAAGTTTGGGTTTCGTTTGGCCTCGGGTTCGAGTTTGAAAACTCAAATCCGGGGGAAAGTTTTGGTTGATATTGGTAGATTTAGAGTCCATGTAGGGTTATTTGTCGTTAGAAGTCGAAGATTTGGCAAAACGCGCAGAAACCGGGCATTTATGGCTAAATTGGTCGACTTTTGGTCGATCAGTGGTCAACTGCTGATCAACCAAAAAGGGGATTTTGCCTCCTGTTTTGTCACGGGTGAGCCGTTTGTGTGTCAGTTGGGTTCCTAGACTTGACATAGGGCCCTTGACTCATTGTTGGAAATTCTTGTCTGTTGACAAGGTTGAGGCTCGGTTTGGTTTATGGTTTACAAGTCGACTTTCTACTACAATCATACTTGATTGACTTTAAATGAGTCTCCTCAACTGTTGAGTCTTGGATGGTTGCAGGCGTGTCGTATCCACCGCTATGAGGTCCAGGTTGACCGTTGACGTGTCTCGTCGAAACTAAATGATCTTGGTTGCTGTGAGGTCTCGGTTGACCCTTCGCTTTGCCTCGACGACTGTTGAGTGGTTTCGGTTGGCCACTGTGATGCCTTGTTGACCATGGTTAGGTTTGAAGGGCTTCGGTTATGTCTTCTCAATTGGTGAGTGGATCGGGTTGAGCGTGTCCTGTTCTGTCTTCTGTCATCGTGTCTTGTCAACCAGTGGAGCTTCCTAGTTGTCTGTTGAGTGCTGGGTTGACCGTGACTGTGTTTTGGTCGACCACACTGCTTGTTTCCCTGAGTTGGGTTTAGCGAACTCCATTCGGCTTTGTCAGCCATACCTTGTTCTTAATTGTATGGATTCTCTAATCGGGGTGTAGGGAAACTATTGTTCCTCGTTTGAACCAAGAAGTCTTGTGTTGATCCTTCTGGTCGGGGGCGTGGGCCTTTCCCGATGGGGAGAGGGTGATGGCACTGCCATTCCACATCAGATTTAGAACAGCTGGGCTGGTTGCATATAAGTGGGTGGTGGTCATCAACTCTTGAGATGCGTTTTGGGTTAGGGCTTCACGGGTTCTAGCCCAAGAACAAAGTCGTGCGGGTCCGGAGCCCAGAGCGGACAATATCTCCTTGACTGTGGCGATTACCCACTTATGGTGCATCACTTATGCACATGCATCATATCATTTTAAGAAATGTTAAGAAAAGGGCTTGTAATGTTTATGAATTTCAAGTAAAGAAAGGTAAAGAAAATGAAAAATTAACCAATGATAAAGGCTTGGATCTTTGATCCAATGATAGAGGCTTGAGTAATTAACCAATGATAAAGGCTTGGTGGACGAGTCCCCAATGATAGAGGCTTGGATGAATGAATAAAGGCTTGGATACTTGACTCATATGAAGAAGGTTTGGATGCTTGATCCAATGTGGAAAGCTATGAGTGAAGTGTTCAATGATAAATTTAAAGAAAAGGATAAATGGTTAGAGTCTTGGATACTTGACTCATATGATAGATGCTTGGATACTTAATCCATTGAGAAAAGGCTATGATGAAGTGTCCAATGATAAAAACAATAAGTAAAGAAAATGAAAGAAAGGAAACTAAATGGAAATGTTTTATGTTTAATGCAATTCATGATTATACTACATATAATTTCTTACTATGTATTAGGCTTATAGTATATGTCTTGTGATGTAGGTGTTCACTATGATGAGAAAAGGAGTAGTTGATGGAGGATTTACACATTGCGCACCTTGTGGCTGACTAGGCTAAAGAGTAAAAAGGAAAATAAAAATGTAATAGTTTTTGATTCATGTTTTGTAAGTTGTAAATGGTTTAACGAAAAGGATTTTGGTCTTTGGATTATCTCTTTCTTTAAATGTGGTTTTTACTCAAAGTCTTCTGCTACGTAATTTTGTAAAGAAATGTGTTTTGAATAAATGATTTTAATTGTATGGAAAACCAAGTCGTTACAAGCTGTTGTGGATCCAAACCCACGTCCTTTGGGTTTGAGCTTAATCTTCCTATTAAGACTTCCACTTTTCCTTAGTCTTATGCTGGGCGATCGGGTTTTCTTCCAGAATCGGGTCACATGAACCCAGCGATTCTATCTGGCCCACCTTCGGGTCGTGACAGGACCTGTTCTCTTCTCTTCGCCGAATTTGTTGAACTTTAATTTCAATATCTTCTGTTTGTTGAGCTTCGAAATTAATTTTAGTAGCAAATCAATAAAATTATTGTGCTCAGTGATGTCGGAATAAATCCAGACGGTTTGTTACTCAATAAACTCAAATAGTTTAATAATTTGAGGAAACTTGTTGGAATATTTATTGTCTGTTACAATGAAGAATGACAAATAGAGCAAAAAGTGAGACCTTTTGCTGTGGAAAGAAGCATTTTTTATGTGGAAGGACTCACTTTCCGTAGTAGAAGCATATTCACGACCAGATTAGCTGTTGGATGAAAGAAGCGGATGAAGTATAGACCGTCAGATGAAAAGACTCACTTTCCGATGTAGAATGACTACTTTCTAGATTACCCGTCAGATGAAAGAAGCAGATGAAGTATAGACCGTCAGATGAAAGGACTCACTTGCCCTTGCAAAATGACACACTTTTTGCTGCAGATGAAGTATAGACCGACAGATGAAAGGATTCACTTTCCATTGATAAAAATCTCACTTTTTGCAACGGAATGAATCTTTTCTACCGCAAAAACTATACTTCCTCTACGAAAAATTCTATAATCTTGTATATAACCCAACACTATTGAAACTCATCTCTTATTGAACCCTAGATCTTTCTAAGAGCCGAAGTGGACCGCATTCAAGCGAAGTTGAAGTGCTCTTAATTATAGCTCACCAATGGCGTCGAAGACTGATTAGGAACCCGTTAACTGCGAATTGGAGGTGGAGCCGATATCGACAGTTTTGGCCCATGAGCTTTGTGCATTCAGACATGAAGCTGATATAGAGGTGTATTCCATCTCGGCAACTCTAGATGAGGAGGAGCTCTATTCATTGTGTGAATCTGAAGACGAAGGCTTGGGCGAGAGTAGGCATCAACCAAAACTACAACTAAAATGTTCTTTGTTGGTATGTGTCTAGGCAAGAAGTATAGTTTGTTGAACAAAATTAGAGAAAAAATATGGATTATGCATTGAAGAATGGGTACAGGATAAAATTCACTCATAGTTACTCTCATCGGTTGAGGGCCGCTTGCCAGGAAGAATGCACTTTATGGATGCACACCTAAAAAATGTAAGGTAAACTTATGTTTCAAATAAAGAGCTATAACGACGTTCACTATTGCTCACAAAAGATGGAAAGCCACCATGCCTCTGCCAAATGAGTGAAAACTAAATACTTGGACATATTCAAAAGACAAGCCGACTGAGACGTTTCTTCCACAATTGAGATAGTCAGAAAAGATTTTAATATGAACAATACACCCAATCTTGTAAGAAGGGTAAGAAATGAATCCTGAAAACTGAATGAAGGGGATGACAATGAACAATACAAGCTTAAATAGTTGTACGGGGAGGAGATTCAGAGGTCTAATCATGGCAGTTCATTGCTTGTTCAACTAGATAGGATTGATCTTTCACACAGTCCAACATTTAAGAGTATGTACATATGTTTGGTTGCATATAAGATGAGGTTGTTGAACTGTGGTAGACCTGTTATTTGTTTGGATAGTTGTCACTTGAAGGGATGTGTCCAGGCCAACTGCTCACAATTGTTAGTATTGATGAGAATGATAGACTTTATTCGATTGTTGTAATAGTGGTTGAAGCAGAATGTAGGGACTTTTGGGGTTGGTTTTTGCAATTGTTGCTTATGAATCTAAACAGTCATTCCGACATAGGGTGGACAATCATTTCCAATCGACAAACGGTACAGTGGAGTACTTTTTTAATGAATGTTTGTGTTATGCATCATATATGAACGTTTGACTCAACCTATTCACTTTTGTAAGGGCTGGTGCTAACTGTTGAAGAGTTTGCAAGGTCAACAGAGCATTGTTTTTGCCTAAGACACTTGTATGTCAACTTCAAAAAATAATTTAGAGGCAAGTTACTCAAGGACGCAATGCGGAGCACTTCTAGGGCCACAACATCAACGTACTTTGAGAGAAAGATAAAAAAACTATTTTTGCTTGACCTGATAGTACACACATATCCACGAGAAATCGATGCAAGATTTTAGTTGAAACATGTCTTCAGTTCGATCCTAAAATGTGACATAAGCCTCAAACAACTTAAGAGAGTCCTTCAATACCTACATCCTATCAGCCTGGAACAAACTAATCCTGACTATGTTCGAGATGATAAGAAATGGCATCTTGTCGAAGATAGTTAAGAAATATGAAAAGAAGGTTGAGTCGAGGGACCTTTTATGTCCTCAGATCAAGAAGCGGCTTGCCAAACTACAGCTTACAGCTCAAAATTGGAGTCTAATTTTTGCAGGCACTGGCCGGTTTAAGGTGAGCAATGGTAACAATTAGTATGTAGTCGATTTGGACAAGTGTACCTGTAAATGTTACCAGTGGGAATTGACTGGAATCTCTTGTGTACATGCAATCCCGTGTATGCATTTTATGAAGAGATTAATTGAAGAATTTGTGCATGAATGCTACAACTGGGAAACATACATGAGAATGTACTCACACTTTGTCTACCCGGTTTGTGGACAACACATGTGGCCTATTACAGACCAAGATCTAATTATGTCACCGCTATTTAAGAGATGTCCATAAAAGCCACAAAAACAAAGAGTAAGGGATGTAAACAATCCACATAGGCGGACAGTCCTAGCTAAGAGAAAAGTCAACATGAGATGTAGTCAGGGTTGGGGTGTATGCCACAATTCCCGCATTTGTCAAGGTGGAGACTGAGACACTAGCGAGGCAAGTGGCAACCACAGGTCCAGGGGCAGAAGTGGCAGATGTGGGAGAGGAAGCTCGCATGACACATTTATGGGTTTCACAATTGTTGAGGCGCAGGTGAGAACATTATCACATTTATGTTTTCAAATGTTATTTTAACTATGGTTATTTTGTTGATAGTGTGTTTAAATTGTTATACAGAAGTTCGCTGCACAATATCAACATATATGAGAAGCCGCTACAATCCTTGCCAAAAATACATATATGTGGACCTTCACGTTTCGAGCCACTTTCAATACATGTGCAATCTTTGGACGTTCATATGACAATCATGCAAGAACATATAAAGTCTATTTGTACTCAACAATAAAACATTACCTCTTTCACATTGACCTTGACCATAGGGAGGGTTGGCCTCTCCTTGTGGTTAAGGAAAATGTGAAAGAGGTAATGTTTTATTGTTGAATACAAGTAGACTTGATATGTTATTGCATGATTTTCGTATAGTCGTCCAAAGATTGCACATGTACTGAAAGTGGCTCAACATGTGAAGGTCCACATATGTGTTTTTATGTTAATTAAATTTTTATAATGGACATGTTGATTATATTGTTGTTATGGACATGTAGATTAAATGGTTGTAATGGACATACTGATTAGATTGTAGTAATGAACATGTTGAACATGGATGGATGTAAATGTAAGTTAATTGTTTGTTGATGAATGAAATGGATAGGTTATCGAAAAGTCATGTATTGTAAAAGGTTGGTCTGTGGAAGGTTGGACATCCTATGTCAGATGTTACGCTGCAGACGCCCAACATTCCACAGAAAGTTGTTGTTGAATGCCTTCAAAAGTCCAATTCTCATAATGAACACTCTCAACCTTATAATCCACCTATATTTTCGTCAATCCACACTTAACATCAACTAATCCATACTAATCAATATCTTCCGCAATTATAATCCAATCATATATTAGTATACAATTAACTAATATAATGATCAGTACACAATTAACTAGTATCCTTACACATCAACCACCTATATTGGCGCCTGGCTGCAAGATTTCCTCCGTAAATTGGTGACCGCGAATTACAAATTCATGTCCATGTATACGTCGGAACATTTGTCATACAAGGGAAACCTATCTAGTAACTCTGTGCGAGGGTGGAATCTGGTCCCCCTACAATTTTAGAGCAACCCTAAACCCCCACTAGTACTGCAAAATAAGTAATGTGGGCTGATATGGAAAAGGAAAAATCAACACAAAAGTGGAAAGCAATACGAATCTACACAAGTGAATAAATATACCTCTCTTTATCTGCTGGCACCATGACAATTGCAACTGCTTCTGATAGCAAGGCCTAGTATGGATAGTGAGTGTGCAGGTCAACGGGCGATAGAAAACATGATTTTGATGGGAGTGTCTAAAAACTAATCCATGCATTAGAACTGTTCAAACATGAAGTACAACAAAATCAAGAAGTTTACTTATGTGAATCCACCCTAATATAATAAGTGATTTTTCAATTAGAACATCGAATTATTCTTTTTCGGTCAACATATTGCACTGCATACAAAGAACGCAAGAATGAGTACTAAAATAAAACCTTCTGAACTACTTAATTTAACAAAACGTAATTCTCATTGTGTTTTCTATCGCTTCTTGCTTTGGAATGATGATAGTAGTGATGTTGTACCGTCTACTTTCTGAAAATGAAAATATGAAGTAAAATATCCTAAGCATACAATCCAAAACAAGTAATGCCAGAAAATTAAATAGTCTACCATAACCCCTGTAAGAATAGTGCATGTCTCTAGCTTTTTATTCATATTTGCACGAATGAATCTGAAGAAACAGAATATTTTCAAACCGTTAGATTGATAAGGCATGAATAATTACAGACACGTAGATAACCAAATTGAAGACCTATCACGTGTAAAGGTTTAAGTGGAGGTTATATTCCACCTAACACATCTATCGATGGAGGAATGAAAGCCACTATCTACTACATCTTGGCAAGCACAACAGGAGGAAAATGTTGGCGTGTGATGGCATCGGCGATGCACATTTGAGACACGTTATTATATCGCATACAAATAAATTAAAAAATATAATTATTGGACTTTGCGTATAAACTAAAAAACTTATAGGCATTTTGATGGTTTAG
The DNA here is from genome assembly GCA_022433065.1 of Begonia loranthoides. Classification (NCBI taxonomy): domain Eukaryota; kingdom Viridiplantae; phylum Streptophyta; class Magnoliopsida; order Cucurbitales; family Begoniaceae; genus Begonia; species Begonia loranthoides. The sequence goes on from CM039476.1 coordinate 186,204, forward strand.
TTGATGGAGAAGATGCTGGAGTGATGCGAACCTGTGGTATACGAACCCTAGACCCAACAACGTACGCGAAAAAAAAAAACGAATCGTCTCACGAAAAAAGTTCAAAGGGGTGGAACTACGACCTTAGCTAAACCTGTCGACTATAACAAGAGTATTATGAAAAGGAGTTTGACCCTAACCAAACCTGTCGACTAGAACCAAAGCTATCAAAAGGTTTGATCTTTCAGGAATCCAGTTGAAGAGATCAAGTTCTTCGCAAAGAACTCATGAGAAGAAAATCTCCCCAAAAAGCGAAAGCTTTCAATTCAATTTGTCAAAAGGTTCCAACGCATTGTTTGTAACAACCCAGATTTTCATACATTTAAAAATACGTTAAATTTAAAGAAAAACATATCAGAGTGCAATCTAGGCCGTTAGAAACACTTAAAAAATTTCGGAGTTAAAAAAGTTTGCGGAAGCGTAAATAATTTAAACTATTAAATTACAAATTACAATTTATGAAATAGAAACTTAATTACAAATTAGAAATTTAATTACATTACAATTTAATTATCTCTCACTTCTCATAGTCCGGCTAACCACGAGTTCGCGCGTGCAAATCCCTCATCAACTGTTTATTCATTGCTCAAGGACTCCGCACATACGTGTACCTACACCGCAAGTAAGACGTGAGCTGAAAAGCCCAGTAAGAGTATGGGTTTATACATATGAAATGTCTCTATTTAATTCTTCGGAATGGGTCCGCCCCCAAACCAATGTATTTTAGGAATAGTTATGTATTTTAGGAATAGCTCGTATATGGAGCAAGAAGTTTGGGAAAATCCTATGGTTTCTAATTAATTACGCTAATTAGTCTTGTGATCCCGACAAGAGAATTATTAATTATCTTCCTCACTCAAGACATGTGGTCACCTCGTGATGGTGTTTCTATTTGTTTCTATCGTCATAAAACTATCATAAACATACATTCAGCATACCAGAGAGTTCATATGATAACTGTGACAGATATAAACATGCACGACAATAACTTACATTCCAAACCAATAGTTAAATTCAAACAATACATTGAGAACAATAACATGTTGGGAAAATTTATAACCTACGTTTATTCACATGCTAATATTAATTAAGTTGTTTTCATGCTTCTAAATAATTAAAAACAACAGCGAATATAGAAAAAGAGAACAGCGAATACACGCCTTTTAACGACTAAAATACAGCAGCCAATTAGAATATCTAAACATGCGTTTGGTCAACAATTAAAAACAATGATGGTACATGAATATATATAAAACTATGGGTCATGCTTTTATTGACTGGAACAGCAGAATTTAATAACGAGTAAAACAGTGAATTATGCTCACGAGTCATGCTTCTTAATGTTACCAAACAACAGCAAGGAATCAGAATAAAAACAGTGAGGCATGCTTTATAGAAGAGTAAACAACAGTTCTTATTCAAAGAATAACGATAGAAGAGTAAACAATAATACTTGTTCAAAGAATAAAGACATGTTCACAGTGAGCAGCATGCTTAAGTGGAAGGTAATCAATGCACGAAGTGTCTATACGAAAACAACGAACGTCATACTTTTACAGAGAATAACAACTTATTTATAAGAAAAATACAGAATGAGCAACATGCTTGCACAGTAGGTAAACACTCCAGAACACTTCAACAAAACACAGAGTCTAGTTCCTTCGTAGCTAACAGTCATTATGAAATTTCTACTAGGCTTAATGTTAGACAGTGTTAGTACTACCCAGCTTAGCATTAAGGGAATAAGTCAATTCTTGTATAAATATTGAAATGTAACGACTGAGTGCAGCAAAGCGTAATCCTCCAGAGATAAGCAACAGGGTAAGCAACATAGCAATTTCATGTAAGAAAAGGAAAATACCTAAACAATTTACAGCATTCTAGCAACAAATAATAAGAACCACAACACACACACACACACACTTGCGGGTAGGACTTAGACGGCCAGACACACCCAAGTCTTACCTCGAAGCTTTAATGTGCAATAGCAGTTAGTTGTTATCCTTCTTCTATTCTTCCTTGTACCTTCACAATTTAATAACGTTTAATTATTACTTAGTTTCATAATCTAATTCCCAACTAACCTGTAATAGTTCACGGGACCCGTTATCACCCAAAAATGGAATATAATCATCCCAATAACAATATTCTAAAATGTAGAACAACCAGCCAACCCTAATAGGATAAAGGACAGCCCAGGACTATCAAACCAACCCCAACAGGTTATTCCAATAGACAACAAAACAATTTACACATAACCACCCACATAATAAGTATCCGAACAAAGCCAACGATCAATAATAATATCCAAGAAGGGTATGAAACCAACGACATCAACTATCAACCAATGTACGACTTAATGTTTGATATTCAGACTATATTAATCAACCCAACAATAATATATTGTCAAACAGAGAGCATTATCCATAAACTAAATCAAGACAGCAGACAACAACTAATGCATTCTTAATAAAACAACAGTTGAATCGTCCAAATGTTTAAAGCATTTATCAACGAGCATAACATTCACTTAAGTCTCACAGCATTTCCACAATACATTACACTTAATATTAACCAACATAAAAATTAGACCAATAGATTATCCAACGTAGACGATTAACTAACCAATTCCAGCATATCAACGTTCCATTGTAACAACACAACACACAATTAACATCATGTAACTATAATTAACAGAGCATATTTCCATCTCAACAATTTATTCTAATTGATAGGAACAACATCTAACATGGGCAGTTCATACCATAGCAAATAACCAACGATCAATGGTTCCAATAAAATCAACAGAGTAGTAACATCCAAAGAAATATTCAGCCAATAACAATCAAACGCATAACATGATTTCTCGACAACAACATCCAAACATAACCAATTATCAAAACGGTGTATCGCACTTATATTTCTATCATGCTCTATAATCCATTCATCACATCCAGCAAAACGGTGTATCACCAAATAGTGCATCACAAACATCCATCAAAACAGTGTATTCATTCATCACATCTGGGAAAACCCATACCAACATAGCACTAAGCACTAACTCAACACACCTCCAATGCAGAATTAATCTAACTAACACAATGTCTATGAATCACCCATCAACAGAGTGCACTAACAATAGAACAGGGAAGGAAACTCACTACTGAAGATCGGCCAACCCCCAGAGAGAGAGCTCCTAGCCTCCATTCTCCTCCTGCTGCTCACGGTCCAGCTCCAGAGAGCATTTCCAACCTTCTTGGCCTTCAACCTTCCTCCCAGAGAAGAGAAACTCTCAGCCTCACACTCTCTGTCTCTTTAATCCAGCACCCAGGAGACAAGTACTCAGTAGTCCTTCAGCACGCCCGACCAACGCTGCCCTAGTTTGTACGAAGTGTCTCCCATACCCTTCACATTGTCGTTTTCCTGCAGAACAAGGGCTAGGGAAGAAAACCGAACCTCAAGCTGGACCAGGGTTCGACGTGAAGATCGTCGAAATGCTCCCTTCATCCCGACGATTCTCTTCTTGCCAACACCCCCAGCCAACGACCGGTCATCAGAACGTGAAGGAGAAGAAGGAAATCGGCTGCCTTACCTCGAACCGATGCCGGAATTCGCGACCCGCGGGAGTCCCGAAATCGCGAGCCCTAAATCGTCTTCGTCCCGTCGCTCGCCTCGCCGTGCCTGGACGTTGCTCATGTCAGAGCGCCCACGTCGCCGTCGCCGTTGCTCACTCGCTCCCGGCGCGTCCCCTGCCCGTCGTCCCGTCTATGTCCCTTGTCTCACCCTTTCTCCCCTGCCTCTTTCGCTCTCTACCCGCGAAACACCAAAACACGGGAATGGCCGAAGGCCATTCCATGTTTAACATGCTGAACCGGTTCAGCATATACCTCCACTTCTCTTAAAATTTCTTCATTAATTGATCCACTTAATTTAAAAATCCATTTCAACTAAATCCTTGACTAACTAAATTTAATTTATTAAATTTAATCCAATCTATCTAATTGACTTTAAAATAGCCTATTATTAATTTAATTTATCAAATTAAATTAATATACTCTAATTTATCATTTCTAACCTTATCCTATTCGTTAGCTTTAAAATAACCTTCAATTGATTTAATTTATCAAATTAAATTCAATTTATTCTTTATCGCTAAAATACCTCTGAGCCTAATGCTCCTAATACACCCTATAATATCTTGATAATTAAAAATATCGGGGTATTACATTGTTTCTCATGTATTTTTTTAGGATAAAATAAATTAAACCTAACCCTAATAAAATAACTTAAATTAAATAAAACTATCTAAAATAGTTTGAGTGCACGCGGACTATAGAATGGGCACGCGAAGTGGGCTGGTGGGTGTGCAAGATGGCTGCTGGGCACACAAGGTGGACTGCTAGTTGCAACTGGTGAGCTGCTAGGCACAATAGGCGAAATGGCAGCTGGTGCGCACAGATGGGCTGCTGGACTGGGCGGGGCATGGGCTGCAGGTGCGCTGACTGGCCACTGTGCGGAATGGGCCACTGGACAAGCTTGTTGGGCGTTGAATGGTGCTGAGCCGTGAGGCTCGCTTGGCAAAAAGCTAATGGATTAGCGCTACACAGATGGGTAGCAGCGGGCTTCGAACAATTAGGCTAGGATGGGGGCGCTAGGCTGCAGGCTATTGTGGTCACCATCGAGGTAGGGATCTTTATACTTCATGTATTGCATTGCATCATGGTTTTCAAAACTGTTATTTTGTAGGATACCACACCTGAAAACCCAATGGGGACTGTTCGACAGCACATCAGTTTTTACGTATACGTATGTTTTCTCACATTTACATTTCATACATGGTTTATTCTTGATATTTTACTATATTAATAATGTGATATCTGTGCATGTTTTGGAAGGATAAATCCTCTTGATGCTTTAGGCACTCTAGCGCTAAAGCATCACGAGGTTATCCGATGACATCTTCTACTGTGAGAAGATGGGTTTTATGATACGTACATTGGGAGGATGAATCATCTTGATACTTTAGGCCCTCTAGCGTTAAAGCATCACGAGGCTATCCCTCGAAATCTTCTACTGCGAGGATATTTGTTATGTACATTGAAAGGATGAATCCTCTTGATACTTTAGGCACTCTAGCGCTAAAGCATCATGAGGCTATCCCCATGCAATCTTTTGTTGCTTGAAGATTAGTCGTTTACGTGTGAAATGGCGATGGGGCATTCATGACATGTCCTCAGTTTCGATTACTGGAAGTGGAAAAAGAGGATGGGGCATTGATGACGTGTCCTCAAGTTGCAAGTCCTGAAAGTTAGAAATTTGATGGGAGGGTGATAACGCCTCCTTGGGTTGTAAGTTCCTAAACTTGGCCAGGTATTTGTCACACGGAGTTGGCAGGGTTGTCAGTCGCGAAGATTAGTCCATGATAGTAGCGTTTCATTTGGCGGGTGGCTGGACGGCTCGTAGCTCTGCTCATCAGCAACCTTCATTAATTTGAAACATAAAGGTACTTAGTGAGAAGCAGTCTATCATGAGCAACCTCCTCTGTTACTGCGATTTTACGAGTTGTGTCGTTGCTGACCTACTCACCGACAACTTGAGTGATGTGCTGGATCTATGGTTCATCGTCAATGATATTCTTTCCTGCCACATGAGATGCTGTTATTGGCGGATAACCACCTTTCTGTGACATTTGCTGGGCGGTTACCTGAGTTATATAGCCTCTGATCTAATCGTCGGCAACTTGGGTAATGCGCTGGAGCTTTAAATCGTATCGGGGCTGGCTATGGTCCATCTGCACATCCAGGCGGTTACATGAGTTGTGTTGTCGCGGAGCTTGCTCGCCGGCAACTCAGGTAATGCGTTGGACCTTCAGATCGTATCGGCGCTAGCTAGCGCCTGTCAGCACATACGGGTGGCTACACGAGTTTTGTCATCGCAGAGCTTACTCGCCGGCAACTAGGGTAATGTGTTGGATCTTCAGATCATATCAGTGTTGGCTACGGCCCGTCGGCACATCCGAGAGATTATACCACCTCTCTATGATGGGTGACAGATAGGTCCTTGAGTGACCATCTTTTTTCACTGATGACGTTTTCATACGAAAAACAATGTTGGCATATTTTGCAATTATAGCTGTTTATGTATACAACGAGTTTTTGAATAAAGTCTCATCGAGGGCCATGGGCCAGTTTGTTAAAATGATAAAGAGGTTTTAAATGTTTAAAGTCCATGTACGGTAAATGAGAAGCATGAAATGATTTTTAATAGATAAAGAAAACAGTTTTAGCATGCATTGCATTTAGTATAGATTTCCCTACTGAGTTTGTCACTCACCCTTTAGACTATATTTTTTCCCCAGTTTAGGGTGTAGGCTTGGTGTATGGGATTTGCGCATGTAGCAGCAGGGTGATGCTGGTGTCACCTGGTAGGTGCTTCGATCTCCCCATGGATGGGTGGGAGGTCAGTCGGTTTAATCCCTTTGTTCCTGGTATGTTGAGATTTTAGTTTTGTTGTTGTTTGATTTAATTCTTGCACAGTACTTTCCTTAATTTACATTATCATGTCTCTAGTTGATTACTCTATAGACCCCAATCCATGTGATTTGGGTTTGGGCTTCATATTATTCCCGTTAAGACTTCTGCATAAAAATTCACATCTTGGGCTGGGTAACCGTGTTCTCCCTAAGGATTAGGTCACCTGACCTAGCGGTTATGTCTGGCCCGCCTCTGGGTCATGATACATAGGTTGGAAAGTATCATCCTCCATGGACTGCAGAGGCAATGATGGAGGTTGTCCCGCTGAGGTGGATGGAGGTTGTCCTGCTAAGGGGGCTGCAGGCTGGGAAACTTTGGATCAAGTCTTCGAAGCAAACTTGGATGGAGACTTGTATACCCATTCCCCTCCGGCCCTATTGATTCTCATGCAACCCACTTTCAATTTATTGTAAATGTTGTCGGACTTCTCTTGGATTCTCGGCTGCTCATAGCGGTGGAATACATTCGAATTAAAACCAAAATCGAACCGACTAAGGAGAAAAATTGAGGAAAAACTGAACCTCGATTTTCAATTTTTTTCTATTCAATTTTGGTTCTATTTTTGGTTTATATGTTAGCTTATTTTTTCGGTTTTTTGTTTAGGGTAATTTCGTTTTTGGGTTCGGTTTGAATCGGTTTTGAGTCATTTTTTTAACTAATTTGATTCGATTTTCTCATCTATTTGCTCATAAATATAAATCATTGACTAAAAAACTATCTAAAAACAAGTTTTTTGAATTTACAAACAAGAAATATATATTTTGTTTATCAAATTTCAAAAATCAACATAATGTATAAATGAAATAATTACCTTATTCACTTGACTAGTTGATTTGAGAGAAAATAGTTATGACATTATGCATCTTTATTTGATTCTTTCATAATATCATCCAAATCTACGAAAATTAAACAATTAGAATAACATATAAAGCAATTAATATTAAATAGGACAAAACATAAATAAGTTTACCTTTTTCAAATTGCATTGTCTCTTCCAATGTTTTGTAAATATTTGTCAGTCTATCTGAATTATGAATCCAGCTCTGAAGGCAAATGAGACTTTCCACAGTTTTTGGAGCCAAGAAAATTTGAAAATAATCTAACATTCAATCACCATAGCTGAATGCCGACTCTGAGGCATTGTAGAAATAGGAATAACAATCACATCTCTTGCTATTTTGCTCAAAGTTGGATATTTTGAAGAGTGTATTCTCCACCAACTCATATGTCCATATCGTTTGAAAAACTCTCTAGTTTTCCAAACAAATGAATTTTCAATTTCATTTTTATTGACAAACTCACCTTCACTGTTCAATTCTGCATGAAATGTCGACTCAAACTCGTCATCATCCAAATTGCCTTGAGTAACATCAACCACTTGCCTAGAAGTAGAAGTTTGTTCCATGTTATTGGTTGGTGAATCAATTTTGTACTCAGGATACAACTTTCTAATTGTATGTTCCAATCCCATTACCAACTCATTGGTTATCTCCAATCCATGCAATTTCATTTAGCAATGTTTCATAAACTTCAGTTTATATCGTGGATCAAGTACAACAGCAACATACATGAAGTGGTTAAATTTCTTCAATATTTTTCATACTTATCTTGCATGCCAAATTTCATGGTTCTTAGTGATTAGTTATCACTTGCAGTAAATTTCTTGATAATTCTATGAAGTCTACATACTTTAGAGAAAAATGCATTCGCAGTAATACACAAAGTAGACAAAACTTTCAACGTCACGTCATAAAATACCTTTAACAATACTATAAATTCACGGATGACACACCAATTTTCATCAAATGGAGGAGCATTTAGATTCTCATCTTGAAGAAATTTGTATATGAATAGATTGTAATATTCCCTCAATTTCGTAAAAGTTTTTTCAAACTTTTCAACAATGTCTAGCATTAAGTATGTTGAGTTCCATTGAGTTCGAACATCAAGACACACGTTACTTTTACATGTAATCTTCAGACTTTCAACACATTCTTTAAACTTCTGCATCCTCGAAGGAGAAGACCTGATATATTTTACAACTTTACGAATTTTCATAATAGAAACATTATGCTCTTTTAGGCCATTGTAAACAATCAAATTTACAATATGAGTAAAGCATTTGACATCGAAAAACTCTCCATCAAGTTCCAAATCTTTCTAGTTTCTAATTGTCGTAACCAAATGATTCAAAGCAGCTTCATTAGAAGAAGTGTTATCCACTAAGACAGACAAAACTCTTTCTATTCTCCAATCTAATAAATATTTTTCCATAATCATAGCAATAGTTTCTCCTCTATGATCAGGAATGGTACAAAAATTAATAAACTTTCTTTGCAAAGTCCACCTTGCATCAATGAACTGAGTAGTCACCACCATATAATTTATATTTTGGATAGAATTCCATGTATCAATGATTAAACATACTCTTCTAGAAAATTGGAAAAAAGAACTTTCAACTTACTTTTTTCCTTTATGTAAAGCTTGAAAATATCATTTGCAACAGTTTTGCGACTAGGAACACTAAATTTTTGCTCCAACTCATTTAAAAAATCTACAAAACTTTTTCCTTCAACAACACTAAAAGGTAATTTATCAATGACAACCATTCTAGCAAGCTTATCTCAACATCTTTATGCACTAAATGATTTCACAGTTAAATAACCAACTGAACTTTCTCCTACTTTCTCTTTTTTACAAAACATTAACGTCTTCTGTGTCTCGTATAAACTATCCAATAATATCTTACATGTACTTACATGTTTGTTCAAAGTTGAAGTTCCATTCCTTACTGAATGATAGACATATGTTTTTCCATAGTAATTGCAAGTTGCCTGAGGGTTATGCAGGTCTATTAGTTCTGTTTTGGTGAAGTAATTTCATGCTTCACATGTTTTGTTTCTTTTCATGCTTTCATTCGTACTAGTACTTGTACTATTTCCATCCTAACTCAGCAGTGAGTTCGAGTCAAAGTTCCAAGTGTTGAGTGTTTGTCCATCCTAATGTCGCTCTTCCAATCCCACCGGGCGATCGTCGCAATTTGCACTCACTCGATCTGTCGGTCACAACGTCACTTGCAGTCTCACAATTAATTTTAGTGTCAGTAAAGTGGGGAATTGGACCGTTGGTTGTGTCGGTGTGGCTAGAAACTAAGTAATTGAATTATAATTTGGAGGGAAATTCAGTTATGGGACGTTCGTTGTGGGTTGAAGGACATATGTTGTAAGCTGAAGGACATCCATTGTGGGTTGAGAGGACGTTCGATTGTTCAATCCTTCATCATTGTGGGTTTTGGGACGTCCGTTGTAAGCTGAAGGACGTCCGTTCTGGGCTGAGAGACGTCTATTATGGGCTGAGGGAGAAGTTGTGGAACGTCCATTTTAAGCTAAGGGACGTCCATTATAAGTTGAGGGATATCCCTCATTCAGTTCGTGTCACGACCCATTTACATTTATCCATATATATATATATATATATATAAAACGTGTGAATGGAAATAAAATAGTAGCAGAAGCATATCACAATTCAAAAGACACATTTCTCACATTAAAACCATCAAAGCATTTTTTTACACACTTCATATAATTTACATTATAATCACGTTTTAGTGAGTCATAACCCATAAGTCAAAATGCACTGGGTAACGAAAGTGCTCATCATGGCCATGCTCCTTCAATTGTAGTCCTTTTTCCATCATTCTTTATTTACTTCATTTGGATCAAAGTCATCACCTACATGACAAGAGTAAGCTATGAGCCTAACGCTCAGTAAGAGATAGAATGAAATGATAATGTATGCTCATGTTGTTCATTTCAAAAAAGAACCTATCTTTTTGTTTATCATTTATAGCCACATAACATTTCAGAACGTTAGGGGTCCACCTTGGGCAAAACCGTCACTCAATCCCGACGAGGGATGAGATACATCATCATGTAGTTTTTCCTAGTACAATCGTTGCTAATCTCCCCAACCTCCAATGCCAATTTACGTTTATTCAATTCATTTCGTTTACATGATAATGCATATGCATGCCAACAATACCATATCATACTTAAATCATGATGCATGACATGTATGCATTTCATTCAACATTTAACATACGTTTAACAGTTTATCATTGAATTACAACAATTAATATTACCAAAGTAGTACATAAACAACATTACAACCTAATATTTTGTGATGTAGACCCTAATGGTAAAACACATACATATCTCTTACCTTAGATTCTTCAAACAACTCAACCCTACAAATTACTTCTTCTTAATACCTTCAAAACCAATAAACATCCATTACAATTCAAGATAAAGACATAATAGTTCACACATACATTATCGGATCCTTATCCAATTTTTCTTAACTTTGTCCATTCATAACTTTTCCATTTCTTAACCAAATTCAATAATTCTAGAACCTATATCTCCCTTAAGATGTCCTTAATGACATGCCAAATTGGTTTAACTCCTACATTTCAGAAAGGCAATCAATAGTTATCAAATACATAACCTACTCAGTTTCATCCACCTTAACTTGAAGGAAGAAAATATGGAGAGCTTCAGAAGAGGTTTTTCTCTTCCCCCCACCATCCCCTCTCTCTCTCTCTCTCTCTCTCCAGCACTAAGCTGGAGGTGGTGTTGCATGGGTCAATCATTGATATTCCACCCCTCAAAGGCTAAGCTGGAGGTGGTGTTGCATGGGTCAATCCTTGATATTCCACCCCTGAAAGCCTCCAATTGGAATGTGACATCCTATAAAAATTTCAGGTGATCTTTGACAGTCCAGTTGATCACTCTCCTTCAGGCAATTGACCATAAAACCATCTCGTGGCCAAACTCTGTGTTTTCTTCAACAAACAGGTCAAACACTTTCTTTCGGATGATCAACCGCTAATCCCAAACTTTACAATCTGTATAGACACTGATCAACAGCCTTTCAACTGGAGTTTGTCGACTTTACAATTTGTTTAAAACTGGTCGTTCATTGATTGACTGCTAAATTCCTTGTTTTTTAATCTATAATAAAGCTGATCAACCGCTTCCTCACCCTAGAGCTTCTTACACTTTATTTTTTATACAATCAGTCATTCAACCCCTTATTTGAACTAGTGCTTTCTTCTTCAAAGGTCCCATAATCCTTTGAATCTTCACCCCCCCTTATGCCATGACACAAAATTCTCAAACATACACCACATATCATAAATTCTCAACATATCAAGTTCATAGGTTACTATCTCCAAACACATTTCAATTATGAAAACATATAACACACATAATTTTGTACATTGAACATATTCAAATTTCTAGATATTACAGTTCCGTTAGGTTTTAGTTGGTTTTCGTCACGATCTGGCCCTCGATCTCCTCGGGAACCACGACATGAACCGGATTGTCCGCCAGGAGAATGATCGCATAACTAGCAACGAAAGCTCACAAATCACACAATCACAATGTGCTCTCGCAATCGTGCCACAAAAAAATAAAATACACCAAAACAAGAAAGTTTTATACCATTATTTATATGTAATTTTATTCATCATCTAACCCATGTGTTATCCCAAATAAGCACCACCACTCCATGGATTATGCACTCCAAATAATTCCTTCTTATGTGTTATTCTCTTTTAACACATTTAACTTAATATAATAATAATTCTATAATCTCTTTCTACTTTCCAATGTGATTTTCCTTGCTATAAATCACTTTCTATTTTGGCCTATCTATCACCATCACTATTTAGACATGTCCATTTAATGTCTAATTCCCCAAACCATTTCTCTTATATATCTATGGTTTATCTATCACCATTGTTAGATATCTCTAATGTATGTCTAATTCCAAACTGTCTAGACATTTACTAGGTATGTCTAATGTCGAATTAATGTCTATCATATACTATCTAAACATTTATATGTAATCTCTATCACAATTATCCCTCTTTGTAATGGAATTTCTCAATATTAAACTATCTAGACATTTACCATTAATGTTTATCACCAATGTCTCTCTATATGAAGGAAACATATTGCACATATCAATGTTTAGGCTTATGATTTAACAGATCATAACCTAGCTACCATTACAATCTGTCTAACTACGTCATCTCATGATCCATAATTATGTAATAAATGTGAAATGCATACCACCGCTCTCTTTTCTCAACAATGCAGTAATAATGTGAATTAGTGCAATGCTTCATTTTATTATTAAATGGTCATATATTTAACAAGTACCATTTTATTAACATGCACGTGAATATCAACATATTCTCAACATATCCGTGAATTTCAACATTTATGTGACTACTAAGATAAATGATCATACACCATCGTATGTAAAGTTGCACACGACCATGAAATCCCACTATACTGGCCACTGTCTCCAATAGGTGTGTCCATGAATATCAAAACCTCCAGAGGGCTAGGAACTCTCAGCCCAAGGGAGACTCACAGTCACTCGCTTTCTATTTTCCCGGTTTATTTATGTCACACAATACGTAGTCTGGTAAGGTATATTGGGTTCTTCTATGACCAATAATACCACCTATATAACATATTTTGTACGTATAAATATATCATGATGTGTGAATTGGTATCCTCACTATGCATATATTGAATTCATATAATACATACTAGTAATGCATGTGAAATGAACCATGCAAATCTTGTTATTAAACACATGTAAATGAAGCATGAAAAGGTCTCATACATCTATTTAGACATATTCTATCTATGTCTCAATCATACTCCAAAGGGTTTATGCATTGGGTATACGAATGGTTTAACAATCTAAGAAAACAACCAAAAAATACAGGACTCGATCGACCTTCCCCTAAAAAATGGTTGACCGCTCATGACTATAGTCTAAAAACCTGAGACTTTGTCCATCTTTTGGTCGACCGCACTCCATATACTGGTTAACTGCAAATCATACAGATTCATTCCTTTCCTATTTCTCTCACTTGCAGTCAACCAATTGTATTCATGTTTGACTAAGAGCTCTTATTTCTCTTAATAATTCCTTTACAAACAGCCCTAATAAATATTCATGTTTATCTAAGAGCTCTTATTTCTCTTAATATTGAATTAATTATGAATTCTTTATGTGTGTGTGTGTGTGTGTGTATATATATATATATCATCTTAAAACAATCAAAGCATGTCCACTTTCTTATGTTCCAAATCCATTCAATGCATATCAATACTAACTTTTTAACATAATCATCCAATTCTTCATGTAACCAATTTATCCAAATTAACTAACATCATCAAAATATTCACATACATTTCTATGAATTTTACTTTAAATTCTCAAACCTCTATTTATTCATCTTTTTCATTGGTAACATCTTTACTTCAAAAATCATAACCAAATCATCATTTTATTAACCCATTTAACTCTAAAAAAATTCATCATTTTCTTCACCAAAATTCATCATTTTCTTCACCAAAATTCATTATTTTCTCCTCTTGATTCTTGGCTCAAAATGATCTTCTTGGAGAGAGGAAAACCTTTTCTTGAAGAATGGAGGACCAATTCTTCCTCCTTCCCTTTCTTCTTCTTCTTTTTTCCTTCTTTACTCCCTTTTCTTTTCCTCTGTTCCCCTCTCTATTTCAACAAAAAAATGTTGAGTTCCTAGCCATCTCCTTTCTAGAGACTTTAAGGGGTGAAATGACTTTTTTGTCCTTTAATTTTTACCATTTTACCCTTAATTCCATGGAAATGCAATACCATGGTTAATTACTCTTAATCATACTTGACTTAAACTAATCACTTTATCTTAGTTCTAAGCTAATCCTCATGATTATCATAATTATCACGATTAATTAACCTTAATTATTCACTAATTACATCTTAATCTTACATTTAGTCACCAATTCACAAGTGACACGTGTACAAACCCCTTTGGTTGTCCAATATTATGACATAGTCACATACCTCCTTGTATTAGGAATATTTAATCTTTTATAAACTTCTCCAAATTCCTACGTTAAAGTTCACTTAAAGATCTTTTCCAAAATAGTGCAATTTTAGACTCATCCAAATTCAAATGTGCATAACTTTTAATGCATACATTCAAATCCATCCAATCCAAAGCCAAAAACTTCATTTATGTGTCTAATTTATGTCCTTAAATGCTTTGAATTTATAGTTACCATAATCTATTCAATTACCCCCAAACAATGACTATGTTCATTTGTAGCACATTTTCATGCAAAAATTCCTATCTTAATGAGCATACATTCAATTAATCTAATTTCATCACCATTCTATAGTCTAAGGTATCTACTATTACACCTACTTTTACTTTGAAAAAATATCCTAAATTGGTTAGTCAATTTCTTATTCAAAGTCATCTCTTAACACTTAATCACATTTAATTATACTAAACATGATAATTAATGTTAGTCCTTAATTCGAATCATCATAGTTTTCCTTCATTAGAACCGAGATCCGAACTGAAAAATTTGATTATTTTTTGGTTTGGTTCCAAATTCATTTTTTAATGATGAAAACCAGACTGAACCAACCCGAAGTAGTCGATTCGATTCCTAATTCAAACAGAACTGATTTCCACCCCTAGCCCTTCATATGAGATTGGTAGCGTGTTATGCTCAACAATCCTTTAAAGGAATCATTTATATGGTAGACTCTTGGCTAGGTTATAGAGGACGTTGTACATGTGACTTAAAATCACATATCCGATGTTCACCATTTTTCGGTTGAACATCTTCTCCATCACATAGAGATCCGTGCAACTAAAATGGTGTAAAACCCGTAAATTTATTTATTTTACATTTTCTGGAGTAATTTTTTGCTTTGACCAAGTCAAATGTTTTTATGTTAACCAGGTTCTTGTCACGTGTCTTGGGTTTTTAGCCACATGTGAAGGATACAGTCGATGGTCAACTGGTGTGTTCTACGTTCTCTTGCAGCTCGAAGCTGTGAGATTTTATTTGGTAGTGTCACAACCCACAAGGGTTCCAAGACAGAACGGGAAACGACCAGCCCAAAGAGCCGAATCGTCTGACTTTTTTCACTTTCAATTTTATTTATTAGCAGCGGAAGACTAAAATTTATTAATTAAAAGTTAGGGCCTAATAACTTGGGCTTAACTTGTCCAACAGTGATATTAGATAGTACAATAATATAATCCAAATAAATTAGCTGTGCGGGAATGAAAATAGAAGTTACAATTATCTTTAACAAAATTTACCTCTCAATATGATCTCTCAAAGAAAATTATAAAAGTATAGAAAATAAAATAAAAATCTTGTTAGGTCTAATCTTAACTCGGCAAGTAGAAGTCTAGATGATAAAATCCTAAAATGTGTCATTGGGGTGAGTTGACTAAATTCAATTGGGATTTAATAATTTTAATTAAAAATTTTGTTTAAGCATGCATGAATTTAAAATTCATGTTTTATAAATTCATTTCAGAAAAATGTGTACAAAATGGCACATATTTAAATCAACCCACTAATATGTGGTACGTAAATATCTGGGGAAAAATCAGATTTCTTCTTCTGTGATTTCGCAATATCACGATGAATCCTCTAGATCTAACCAAATAATTATCGAGGGGATAACGTCTTTGACGTGGAGACTACTAATTGGATCTCCTAGTAGCTCTCTGTTTAAATGAAGGAGCTCGGGATGAATTCTGGTCACTTCTCCTCTACTGCGAGCTACAACTGGGTGTGAGGAAGAGAGAGTGAACGCGAAGGGAGTGGGCACTATGTCATTTCGGTGGACTGTGGGAGTAAAGGCGTGGAATTTAACTACTTTTGGCTTGGGTTTGCTTAGGTGAGACCGTGGACTTGTTGCAGTGAGGAATTCAGTAACTTGAAATCTCTAGTGAGGTAAAAAATTGAGGTAGAGTCTTGGTCAGTGGAGGCCCTACACCATAAGTAGAGTCATCTTGATTTCCTACGTATATGTTTTCCTGAATTGTTTGCTAATATCTCTGTCTGGATACCCTCTTGACTTGTCATGTCTTAAGACTTGTGAATTGGTTGGTAATGCTCTCTGATTAACAATGATGACTCCCTGTTATGAAGTGTGTGTGTAAATTGTGCAGTTTGGATTAGTCTAATTCTTTAATATTCAATGAATGGTTGAATGACACTTTTGCTTGGTTTAGTTTTGCTAATTCTTGTGAAATTCTCTTTGTTTTTGATACTCCTTATTAGTTAGAAACATAGCCACAAATCAGTGATTAAACTATCAATTGTTAATTGTTCACTTTGCTAGTAGATGTTCTGAAAATTGTCTGGAATACTAAACTGTCGGAATGCACATTGCCCATTAGTAAGTTTTAAGTCTCTGCAAATTATGGAATACTAAACTACCAAATTATTGATCGATGAAATTCTTCCGTTAAATAGCATGTTTTTTCTCTGTGGTTAGTGACTTCCTTGTTGTTTTGGGCATAAATCGCGGCTGTGTTATTGATATCTCATAATCAATACATAACTTGCTAATAATAGTTGACGCTTCAATTAATTAACACAGGGTTACATATTGTTCTAGTTGTTAGTTTCCTGCATTGCATAGACTGTTAGTAGATTTTGTTGTTTAGGTTGAATCCTTCCTTGAATAATACCTTGTTGAATCATTTTCTTTATTTCTAATCTGGTACTGTTATGATGAAATAAACTGGTAAATTACATTTTGCTGTAAGTTTTTAGATTATGTTGTTTGAGTCTAATTTCTCTATGAGCAGTTGGTTTATCGGATAAAGCACTTATCTATAATATGCATGTTTCTTGCCAATATTGCATGTATATTTTTAAATGCATTTCTTGCCAATATTGCACATATTATTCTTTAAATTCGTTTCTTGCCAATATTGCACATATTATTCTTTAAATTTGTTTCTTGCCAATATTGCACGTATTGTTCTTTAAATTCGTTTCTTGCCACTATTGCACGTATTATTCTTTAAATTCGTTTCTTGCCAATATAACACGTATTATTCTTTAAATTCGTTTCTTGCCAATATTGCACGTATATTTTTAAATTCGTTTCTTATCAATATTGCACGTATTGTTCCTTAAATTTTTTTTTTTGCCAATATTGCACGTATTGTTCTTTAAATTCATTTCTTGTCAATATTGCACGTATTATTCTTTAAATTTTTTCTTGCTAATATTGCACGTATTATTCTTTAAATTCTTTTCTTGCCAATATTGCACGTATATTTTTAAATTCGTTTCTTGTCAATATTGCACGTATTGTTCCTTAAATTCGTCTCTTGTCAATATTGCACGTATTGTTCTTTATATTTGTTTCTTGCCAAATTGTATGTATTGTTTGTATTGTATTGTGATTTCCGTTAATATCATATAAGCATTAACATGCATCATGATAATAGAAACAATTAGGAATGCTATGTTTGAGTTGGTATTCATATGCATTTATGTGAGAGAAAAATGAATAAAGAAAATGAATGTAAGGGGAATTGGAGGTTGGGGAGGTGGTTCGGATCTAACCAGGTAGACTCGTGATTATATCATCCCCTTGTCGGGTCGCGAGAGCCTGTCTACCCCGAGGGGTTAGATGCCGACTAGCGGCCGTGACGGAACCTCCAATGTCTAAGCTCAATGTATGAGTTAACGTATATGTAACCATGAGTAAAGAACAGTTTGGGTGGATTCCATTTTGACATAATGAGTTACAGGCATACATCATATTGCATCTCATTTCTTACTGGACCTTGGGCTCACAGTTTGCTTGTGGTGTAGGTGATTTTCAGGATGTGGTTATTCCCGAAGTGGATAAGAAGGCATTACCCATTAAGCACTTGGATTACCCAGCTGAATCAACCTGAGGAGGTTATGGCTCACCAAGAATAAAATGTTGCTTTTAAATGGTTTGGGAAATAATAAATGTTTTTTAAAACCGTAGTTTTAAATGTTTTGTCAAACCGTAGTTTGAATTTAATTAAGTTTTCACTTTTACTCTGATTTATTTATGCATTTTAAACTTTATCTTGCTCACATTACTTATTTCCTCTCGTATGTTTTAAATAAATAAAAAGAAAAATTTTTACACGGTAATTAAAAAGGAAAAAGTTTAGAAAATTAACGCGGGGCGTTACATTGAATGCATACAATTAATAACAAATAATAAAAAGTTAAGGGATAGTGAAAGTGCAAATCGAATTTGTTCACGCGGTTTGGCAACTCTGGCCTGCGTCCGCCCTTCAAGTTCCTGACTTGGAGATTCTTAATCCACTAACCTCCCCAGTTAGTGATAATTGGCTTCACGGGTGCCAATCAAACATTTACAAGTTGACTATTACAGGGCATCACCCTTCACTTGACTGTTCACGGGGCGTCACCTTTTGTTTGCCGTTTGAGTACAATAAAAAGTAAAACTAAAAATCTTAATTCTCCCAAATATAAAATCTCAATTTTGAGAGTTTGAGAGTTAGGTTTAACACTCAATTACAGAAGAGAAAAACAATGTAAATTTTGGTAGAGCTTCACAATGGTTTCTCTTTGTTAATTTGAGCTTCGGAATGTCTTCTATTTATTAAATCTGCAAAATCGGTCGACCATTTCCATTTTGGTCGACTGCCATCCGACCATTGGAAAGTATTTGTTGCATTATACAGTCAAACTTATCAACCACTTTAGCACACCGATTGACCACCTCTTCACATTTCATAATTCTGGCTCGACTCTGTCCATTTTGCGGTCGACCACTTCTACACCGATCGACCGCTTTTCAATAGTCTAGAATTCTCGAGCTCTCTGTAATTTTTGCGATCAATCATCTACAGTAAACCGGTTGATCGCTTTCTATTTTTGGCTCTTCCTTCAGCTGACTAGTCGACCACTTCTTGTCCATAGTCGACCCGTACTCCGTATTTTGCATTTTTTCAAGCTTCTAAGTCCCAATGATCAACATATACGATACATGAACTTAGATAAAGATGTTAGTAAGCAATAATACCCATATTAAGGGTATTTCCAATAAAGAATAAATGTATTTACTTGATTCAAACAAATACATACTAAATAACTTAATTATTCAAAAAAATCTTCATCATCAAAACAAACAACCTAATGTCTATTAGGCTAACATGACCAACTCATGGGCTCTTTACAAGCTCATGAAAAGATAATCAACAAGAAGGAGTTGATCGAGCAAGTTTTGGCCACCAAACTCTTAGTGAAGGAAAAAGAGAATGAACGTGGGAGAAGCCAACGAAGATGAGGATGTGGACGCAGATGTGGACAAGGTAGAGGAAGAGGTCGAGGACGTCAAAATCTTGACAATGAAGAGAAAAAAACTTCATAAGAGATCGCGGTAGAGGAAGCCACTCAAGACAGAATGATCGATCAAGTGTTCAATGTTATAATTGTCAAAAGTACGAAGACTATGCTCGCGATTGTTAGAGTCCTCCTCAAAATGTCAAAGAAATGGTAAATTATGCTTAAAACGAAGAGACAGAGAAAACTTTATTCCTTGCTTACAAAGAAAAAGAAAGTAAGAAAAATGTGTGATATCTTGACAACACAGCAAGCATTCACATGTGTGGCAATAAAAACATATTTATGGAAATTGATTACTCGATGACTGGATTGGTCACATTTGAAGATACTTCAAAGTTCACATCGAAGGCAAAGGTGAGATTTTAATTTGTATGAAAAATGGTGGTCATCAACTCATTACCAATGTTACTATGTTCCGAGTATGAAGAGTAACATTTTGAGCTTGGGACAACTCTTGGAGAAAAACTGCAAGGTTCACATGAAGGATCGTAGTCTTCTACTTCAAGATGATAGAAAAAATGTGATTACGAAGGTACCGATGATGAAAAATAGAATATTTTTGTTGGATATTCAAGCTAACGTTGCTAGATGTTTGAAGACTTGTGTTAAGGATGCTTAATGGCTTTGACATTTGAGACTTGGTCATCTGAATTTTGGTGGCTTAAAGTTGTTGGGACAGAAAAAAAATGTTGAAGGGTTTGTTATCCATAAACCAACCAGACTAGTTATGCGAAGGATGTCTTGTTGGCAAACAATTTCGAAAGAGTTTTCTGAATAAGACAACATCAAGAGCAAGTAAACCACTTCAACTTGTTCATGTTGATGTACGCAGACCGATTAAGCCTCTCTCATTCGGTAAAAGTCGATTCAAAGTATAAGTAGAAAAGCAAAGCGGGTATTTCATTAAAGCTTTGAGATCGGATAGAGGAGTTGAAAGGAAGAATCAAAACATTCTTAATATGGCGAGAAGTATGCTGAAAACAAAGAAGATGCCGAAAGAGTTTTGGGCAGAAGTAGTTGATTGTGTAGTATACCTATCAAATAGATGCCCAATGAGAAGCTTGTGGGACAAAACACCTCAAGAAGCATGGAGTGGAAGAAAACAAGCTTACCATTTAAGCCTTTTTGGAAGCATCGGTTATGTACATGTCCCCAATCAAGATAGATCAAAGCTTGATGATAAAAGCAAGAAATAGATCTTCATCGGTTATGATCAACGCTCCAAAGCCTACAAGCTCTACTATACAAGTATTAGGAAAAAAAAAAAATTAGCAGAGATGTTGAGTTTGATGAAGAAGATTCTCGAGATTGGAGTAATGAAGATAAAGAGAGATATGAATTCTTTCTTTTCTTTGATGATAAAGATCAAAGTAGAAAAGTCCAAGAGCCCGTGACACCTCCAATAGCACCAACGATATTAGGCACACCTTCTTCATCTTCTTCCGGTTGAAGCTCAAGTGAAAGAGAGTCTCGCATGAAAAGTCTTCAAGATCTTATGAGGTAACTGAAAATTTAAGTGAAGACCTAACCCTATTTTGTCACTTTGTCGATTGTAAGCCTTTAGTGTTTGAAGAAGCGGTGAAAGATGAAAAATAGAGGAATGTCATGGATGAAGAGATTGCATCAATTGATGAGAATGAGACATGAGAACTAGTTACCATTCCGAAAGGTCAAAAGCTCATTGGTGTAAAGTGGGTTTTTAAAGAAAATAAAAATGCAAAGGGAGAAGTGGAGAAATATAAAGTAAGTTTAGTGGCAAAAGGATATAGTCAATGTCTAGGTATCAACTATGGTGAAGTATTTGCTCTCGTTGCTTGCTTAGAAACTATCTAGTTGATTATTTCAATAGCGACTCAAAAGAGGTAGAAAATTTATCAAATGGATGTCAAATCGGCATTCTTGAATTAAGTTCTCGAAGAAGAAGCTTACATAGAACAACCTCAAAGGTATGTTATCTAGGGCTATGAAGACAAAGTATTGAAGTTGTAGAAAATATTGTATGGCTTGATTCAAGCTCCAAGAGTTTGGAATAGTCAAATTGACAAATACTTCCTCATAAATGGAATTACAAAATGCCCATATAAGCATTCTCTCTATACTAAGGTACGTGAAAATGGATATACCTTATTTGTTTGCTTATATGTTGATGATTTGATTTTTATGGGAAATAATATGAGTATGTACGAAGAATTCAAGTAAGCAATGACCAAAAAGTTTGAGATGACAGATATTAGTCTAATGTCATACTATCTTGGCATAGAGATCGATCAAAAAGATGAATGTACTTTCATATCTCAAAAATGTTTCTCTAGAGAGATTCTAAAAAAGTTCAAGATAGAGAATTGTGATCCAGTGAGCACTCCCGTGACATGTGGAGTGAAATTATCAAAGAATGAGGAATGAGAGAAAGTTGACTCTACAACTTTCAAGAGCCTTATTGAAAGCTTAAGGTATTTAACTTGAACAAGACCAGATATTTTATTTGTAGTTAGATTGGTCAGTCGATTCATGGAATCACCAACTATGATTCATTTCAAGGTGGCAAAACAGATTCTTCTATATATCAAAGGTACAATTGATTTTTGCTTGTTTTATTCATTTTCTGATGAATTTAAGCTTGTTAGATATAGCGATAGCGACTGGGGTTGAGATATGGATGACCGAAAGAGCACAACAAATTTTGTTTTCTATATGGGTAATACAGCTTTTAAATAGAGCTCGAATAAACAAAAAATTGTGACACTATCCACGTGTGAAGTTGAATATGTTGCTGCTATATCTTGTGTATGTCATATCATGTGGTTGAAAAGACTATTGAAGGAGTTACAAATGCCATAAGAGAAAGCCATCGAAATTCTTGTTGATAATAAATATGTTATTGCATTGGCAAAGAATCCCTTGTTTCATGATGGAAGCAAACATATAGATACAATGTATCATTTTTTTCTTGATTGTATTACGAAGAATGAAGTGCAAGTGAAATATATAAATACAGATGATCAAGTTGTTGATATTTTTATGAAGCCTCTCAAGTATGACATTTTTGGCAAGCTAAAGATGATGTTTGGAGTTACAAAGAATTAAGTTTAAGGAGGGATGTTGAAAATATTAACTTAATTCTATTAATCTTCATTGGATCTATCTTTAAATAAAATGACTTTATTAATGTATGTTTTTAATATGATTTTGGTAAAAGTCCATGTATTTGTAAAGAGCTACCTAGAGAGTTGAGATTCATGTATATATAGGTACATTGGTTCATGTACTTAAAAGATTCATTCATAAATAGTTCGTATAACTAGGTGATTCATTATGTACTAGCACATGTATTAAAGTAAATAGATTATTCATGTATTATTTTATACATGTACCAGATAAATATAAGTTTGGACATTTTGTACGAAAAAAATATTTTCCTAGTTCCAACCGAGACCATCAATAGATTCGCAAAGTTCATTACAACCCACAAATCCTTGCTTAATTTTCTATTGACTCTTAGGTTGGAACGCTAGACAAAGTGTCAAAATCCATCCTCCCACATCCCCCGTCAGAGCTGAGAGATAAAGGACCTGCTCCGGTTCTGTCGGATGTTGCCCTAGTGCTTCCCGTCATTCCGTTCTGGTGATTGTTCAGTAAAAACGCCGACGTATCAAGCGTGGGCAAGCATCCTCCTCCGGTCAATCGGCTATCCAAACTCAATGGCTCCAACTTCAGAACCGATGCTGAGGTTGCTGGGGAGTCACCTATTCGTACTCCCGTCACCTCCTGTACCATCTGCCGAAAGTGCTCAGGGTCGGCTGTGATGAACGTAGTTTGCATCCGCTTTGAAGCACGCAACTTTCGCTTAAAAAATCTCCCTTCCGGAGCGGTAAACTGAAGTTTCAACGCTGTTTCTGGGTCCCAACCAGCGGGGAAGCTGGGTGAAGAGAGAGTTGCAGCCGTTTCAGGCTTCATAAAGTCGAGGAAGGGAGAGTTAGTCTCTGACGGTGAGATAGCTAAAGGAAGCGACTTCTGGAGGGCTATGGCGAGGCCTTCGGTGTCACGAGCGTATGCGTCAGAAACCCATGAATCTGAGAAGGTAGAGCGAAAGGTGGAGGGTTCAATGGAACCAAAGTTGTCCGAAGACGCCATTAATTGGGCAGAGAAGGAGATAGGGGTGAAGTAGAGAAGGGTGGGATTGAAAGAGTTGATAAAGAGAAGTTATGATAGTGAGTGCCGGTGAACAAAAGGGGAAGAACAAGAGGAGGAGGCGCAGAGAGAAGAATAAATGGGGAGGGAAGAGAGTAAACGCGTTGTTGGGGTTGAACACCCGTCTCCGTTCGTTGCATCTTGATTACGCAAGTGCTTGGAGAATGGTTGACCTTGGATTTCAACCAGTTAACCACCACCGAGGCAGGCATTAAACAGAGTTGATTTTGATTTTGTAGAATTTACTACTCAAATCCTAAGTCAAACTCTCGTTTTTCTCCCTCCCCAATGGTAGAAAAACACTCCCCCCATTTTCCCATCTATTTACGTCCTCTTCAAGTGAAAACTCAATCGCCATCTATTAACAAACTTAGACGATCAAAATATATTTTAGATAAAAAAATTAAAATATTTAGATCAATTGTAGAAATTGATCGAAATACTTTCGGCCATTGACGTTGAAATCAGGGACAACTGTTTTCTCTCCTCCGAAGAATTTCTTCTAATCCTTTTAATCTCGGATTGATAGTGTACGTTCAAAATTGAGATTACAAAATTAGGAAACCTTCAATAGGAATACCCTTTTATTTATAAACTTCTCCCATCAAGAAGTTACATGTCAAGATGTGCAACGTATGGGTAGTTTCCAGAAAGGAAACTGTCTGGAAAACCAGACCACAACATATTGTGGACAGTTACAATCCAAAAGCCATATTGGATTGTAACTGCCAACATTCTCCCACTTGGTCTAAGTTTTACATTATTTATGTAGCAAGAAAACACAATACATGAATCATAGCGATAAATTCTCTTAATGTAATCGAAAATTATCTTCCATGTATCACAATACATTATGTTCCTTCTTTATTTCCCATAAACTTAATGAATAAACCTTACGTTTATTCGAGGTTCATAAACTGAAGTATATTTCTCAAACTGAATATGTACACAATAAATTTTATAATGAGAAATATCATAAGAAGAGTTATAAACATTCGTTCTTACAACGAAAAATTACATAATGGACTTAAGTCTCATTTTAACTACATGATCCTTAAATTTTAACAGTGGCATGTCCTTAGTCAAAGGATCGGCGACCATCAATTCAGTGCTTATGTGTTCGATAACCACTGAACCATCCTTAACACGTTCTCTTATGGCTAAATAATTAATGTCGATATGCTTACTTCGACTACCACTTTTGTTGTTTTTAGCCATAAAAACTGTTGTTGAATTATCACAATATATCTTCAATGGTCTAGAAATCGAATCAACGATTCTAAGCCCTGAAATAAAACTCTTCATCCGTACACCATACGAAGTAGCTTCAATACACAATATGAACTCAGCCTCCATAGTAGATGTGGCAGTCAAACCCTGTTTAGCACTCCTCCAAGATACAGCTCCACCGGCCAACATAAAAATGTATCCTGATGTTGATTTGCGAGAATCAACGCAGCCAGCAAAATCTGAATCGGAGTATCCAATCACATCCAAGCTATCTGCCCGTCTGTAGGTAAGCATGTAATCTTTGGTCCCTTGAAGGTAGCGTAACACTTTCTTTGCAACAGTCTAGTGGTCTTTACAAAGGTTACTCTGATATCGACCCAACATCCCAACAACAAATGCAATGTCAAGTCTTGTGCAGACCTGAGCATACATCAGGCTTCGAACAACCGAAGCATAGGAAATGTTCCTCATTTGCTCCCTCTCAAGATCGTTCTTCGAGCACTGGTTCTCATGGAACCTGTCACCCTTCACTATGGGAGCAACACTAGGTGAACAATCTTTCATCCGATATCTCTCTAAAACTTTATTGATATAAGTTTCTGGAGACAATCCCAAGTAACCTTGGAATCTGTCTCAATGAATCTTTATACTAATGACATAGGAAGAATCACCCATGTCCTTTATATCAAATTTTTCAGAGAGAAATTTTTCACCTCATGCAATATACCTTTATCATTAGTTGCAAGTAAAATATCATCCACATATAAGACTAAGAAACAAATTTTGCTCCCACTAACCTTCTGGTATATACATTGATCCATAATGTTCTCTACGAAACCAAATGAAGAGATAACATCATGAAACTTTAAGTAACACTGATGGGAGGCTTGTTTCAATCCATATATGGATTTCTTAAGCTTGCACACTAAATGCTCACCATCACTATAGGAGAATCCTTCAGGTTGTTTCATATAAACCTCTTCCTCTAGCTCTCCATTGAGAAAAGTCGTTTTCACATTCATTTGTTGCAACTCAAAATCAAAATGTGCAACCAATGTCAAAATAATGCGAAGAGAATCTTTCTTAGATATAGGAGAAAAAGTCTTTGTGTAGACGATTTCTTCCCTTTGTGTGAATCCTTTAGCAACGAGTCTTGCTTTATATCTTTCGATGTTGCCTAATGAGTCTTTCTTAGTTTTAAAGACCCATTTACATCCTATGGCTTTTACACCATCAGGCAACTCGACAAGATCCCAAACTTCATTTGAATTCATAGAATTCATTTAATCTTTTATGGCATCATGCCATAGACTTGTTTCACCATAACTTATGGCTTGTGAAAACGTCTTAGGATCATTTTCGGTTCCAACATTATAGTTCGACCCTTGTAGATATGTGACATAATCACTAGGAATAGCTGATTTTCTTTCTCTAGTAGATCTCCATAGTGTTGTTCCAACATTTTCTTGAGAAATTTGTTGTTCAACTGGTTGATCAACAATTTCTAGAACTCCCTCAAGAATTTGATCTACTAGATTATTATCAGCATCTTGTGTAATAATATTTATTGATTATTCAACACTCATTTGAACTCGAGGAGTGTTATGAACAACAATCAATCTTTCACTTGAGTTAGAGGGTTGAACATTAATGTGATATCTTTTAGAAACAATATCCTGAAATTGATCACTCCCACTAATCAAGTCATTCTCAAGAAATTTCGCATTTCTTGATTCCACAATCCTAGTGCTGTGAGATGGACAATAGAATTTATACCTCTTAGACCTCTCAGCATATCCAATGAAATAGCCACTAATGGTCCTTGGATCTAGCTTCTTTTCTTGTGGATTATAAATTCTCACTTCAGACGGGCATCCCCAAATATATATATATATATATATATATATATATATATATATATATATATATATA
>CM039476.1:213414-433117 GCA_022433065.1 Begonia loranthoides
TATATATATATATATATATATATATATATATATATATATATATATATGTCTCAAACTCGTTTTCCAACCTTTCCATAACTTAAATGGTGTCTTTTCGATAGCCTTAGTTGGAACTCGATTTAATATATACACTGCCGTCTTTAGTGCATCATGCCACAAGAAATCTGGAAGTTTGGAGTTGCTACGCATAATCCTCACCATGTCCAATAATGTTTGATTTCTTCTTTCTGCCACACCATTCTGATCCGGAGAACCAGACATGGTGTATTGAGAAACTATTCTATGCTCTTGAAGAAATCTAGCAAACAGACCAGGTGCTTGTCCATGCTCAGTATATCTACCATAGTATTCTCTACCTCTATTAGTCCTCACAATCTTAATTTGCTTACCGTATTGTTTCTCTATTTCTACCTTAAAAACCTTAAAGGCATCCAATGCTTCATTTTTGTTCTAAAGCAAGTAGAGATACATGTATCGTAAGTAATCATCAATAAAAGAAATGAAGTATCTCAGACCATTTGAGTTCATAACTGGACTACAAATGTCTGAATGTATGATCTATAATATCTCTAAACTCCTCTTAGCACCTTTCTTAGATACGTTGGTTTGCTTTCCCTTAATGCAATCCAAACATGTATCAAAATCAGTAAAATCTAAAGTATTAAGTACTTTGTCATTTACTAATCTCTTAATTCTCTGTATGAAGATATGTCTCAATCTCTGGTGCCACAACATAGAGGAATCCTCATTTATAACACATATTTTATTACCAGTGTGAACATGCATAACATCATAAGCATTATCATTTTGTAAATCAATAGAGAAAAGACCATCAGACATTGTACCATTTCTAATAAGATCAGATTTGAAAAATAAACTGAAGTTTACATCTGAAAATGTAAAGGAAAATCCCAAATGTACAAGACTTGAAACTGAAATTAAGTTCCTAGAAAAACTACGAACATACAAAGTCTTTTCTAAAATCAAAATGAAACCACTGCTGAGAACTAAACTGCATGTTCCAACAGCTTCCACATGTGAACGCATCTTACTCCCTGAATAAATGCTATGTTCACTTCCCACTGGTTTTCAAAGGTTTCGCATACCCTGCAAGGTATTCAAAATATGGATTGTAGAACCAGAATCAATCCACCAAGTGTTATAAATAATATGAGTCATATTAGATTCATAACAAACAAATGAGATTGAAGTACCTTTTCTTTCAAGTCATGCCTTAAATTTGGTGCAATCTTTCTTAATGTGCCCTTTCTTATCACAGAAATAGCACTTGATTTCCTTCTTGATTTCACCAGATTGAATTGGTATTTTACCTTTTCCTTTATCTTTCTTTTTGGCTTGTGTCTTTTTCTTTCCTTGGGTCATCATGAATGCATTATCTCCTCTTTCTATTATCAGTCTCCCTTCCTCTTGAACACACATGGTCATCAACTCATTAATCGACCATCTATCCTTATATGTGTTGTAAGAGATTTTAAAAGGACCGTATGGCTGTGGAAGAGTATTCAGAATGTAGTGCACAAAGAAAGAATTTGACATATCAATCTCAAGCGTCTTAAGTTGAGCCACAATGTCTCTCATCTGCATGATGTGCTCACGCACACCCGTAACTGAAGTGAGCCTTAAGGATGAAAATTTCACGATTAGTGTACTCGCAAGTGCCTTATCTGAAATCACAAATTGCTCTTCAATAGCCTTCAGCAATGACACGACATTATTATACTGCTCGACAAAACCACGAATACTAGCAGCGATCTTAGTCTTTATGAACATCACACTAAGGCGATTTGAACGTTCCCAACGTTCGTAAAGAGCAAGATCATCTGGAGTGCTGGTTGGAGTAATTATTGGTTTGTCTTTTCGTATAGCATAATCGATGTCCACACATCCCAAATGAAGAAGAATTATCTCCTTCCATACTTTATAATTTTCACCTCTCAATTCAGGTATATCGCATTTAATATCAGAGAAACTGAATGAATTTATAGCTGCAAAAAGTAAATAACATGTTTAATTCAGACAAAAAACTGAATATCATGTTTTACTAATGTAAATCATGCAATAATAATGAATCTAAAAACATAAAATTTGTCTGTGGGCTAAAATACTAATTTAATAAGATTCATTTTCACCGAATTAATAAAACTATCAAGTTATATCTATTTTCTTAATTCTTGTGGGTAATTAAGAAAAATACCTTGATATTTTATTCTAATTAATTAGATATCTACAGTAAAATTTTCTATGGGATAAATTTTACCATATTTATAAAATTAATTATAATAAATGTCATAATATGATTTTTAATATTTAATATATAATTTTGTTTAATTAAAGATGTTGAGGTTGCTCTTCAATTAAATAAAATTATATTAAATCACTCGACATTAAATTTACTTAATTTCAATGTTATTAAATAACATGCTCTTAATTTTAAAACTAAATTATGCATACGAAAAATAAATTATCAACTATGTATAACTAAATAAGCATATAAAAAATATATAATTAACTAACATGCTATTTAATTGACAAACTACTTAATACTAACAAAATAATTTATGCATTTATTTTTACATATAAAAGCAAGAATTAAACACAACAAACATACCATAATGTAATATTGTATTTGTGTTTAACAAACATACCATAATGTAATATTGTATTTGTGTTATCACAAACAAATGCTGAAAAAAATTGGTTATGTACGGAAATTATCATTGGTAGAGTGGTTGCATGTTTAACCTACCATGCTAGAGGTCTAGGGTTTTAATCCCAAGTTGTACAGTTTTCCAAATTTTTATTATGTCAATAAACCATAGTTTATTATATAAGGAAATCCAAATTATTTAACAAAAAATTGTTAGGCCGAGTGGCAACCCACTCGTTATGTCCTTGCGAGGGTGTAGGTTCTACTTAGGTGTGAAGCAAGAATTAAATTTCTTCCCTCAAACTACATGTCGTTCTGCCCTAACATTATGCAATTTATTAATGCCATACCCAAGTCGGCTTGACCCGGTTCGACTCGAAGCGGACCCGCCGTAAAACCTGATAGTTTCTCTTGATTTTGAACACAAAATTCAACCATTTTTGTTTCAAAACATTCATAAGAGAATTTCTGAATGATTCTTAACAATAAAAAACTTCGAAATTGTCCAAAACGTTATCTTTAAAATTTCAAAAAAATTTCTAGAATGGTGATTTTGAACACGTCAAGACAAAGGCTATTAAGGCTCTGATACCAAATGTTAACAAACTTAGATGATCTAAATATGCTTTAAATAACAAAATTAAAGTATTTAGATTAATTGCGGAAATTGATTGAAATACCTCTGGCCATTGACGTTGAAATCATGGACAACTGCTATCTTTCCTCTGAAGAATTCTTTTGATCCTTCAATGGCAATACCTCTTTATTTATAAACTTCTCCTATCAAGAAGTTACATACAAGAGGTGCAACATAGTTTCTAGAAAGGAAATTGTCTGAAAAACCAGACCACAACATATTATGGACAGTTACAATCTAAAAGCCACATTGGATTGTAACTGCCAACACCATCTTCTTCGTCGCCATTTTCTCTGTGTGAAAAAATGGAGTAGAGAAAAGAAGAATGGAGACGAGTTTTCTTTTATTGAAATATTTCAACAAAAAAAAACCGAGCCAAGGGGGTCTTGCCACGTCATCAAGAACCGATAGCCAAGTAGGACATGGTGAGCAGATTAGGCGATGGATTGGATAAGGCAAGGGAGGTAGAAGGAAGCCTGTGGAGGCCCGAGAATATGGCAGCTCTCTCAACGATTCCTCTCTCCCACAGCGGGTTCTCTCTCCGATTCAAGCCCTACGCCCTCTCCCGAATCACCTGCACTGGTCAGGCTCTTCTTTTCAACCTTCGATCATGTTTGCGTTTTTGCACATCGACTGAATTTCAGTTTTTTGTAACTTTATTCTGGTGTTCACATTAGCTGCTTCAAGCTCTGCATTTTAATGGGTTGATTCCAGAAAATCAGCAATTTCTTCAGTTCCTGTCAAAATCTGATCTTCTTGATCGACTTCATTCTTTGGCTTTTTAAACTCGTCAACATAATATGCCTTCTTCAATTTGTTGTAGCTTCGAGAGATGTTTCTGAACCTAAACAAAACTCGTCTGCTCTCGAGCAATTGGGCAGCGTAGCTTGTGGTGCTCTGGCTGCCTGGGCTCTCGCAAATGCCACGCCCATACTTGCTGCTACTCAGGTAAGAAGCCCTTCATCTTCCTCTACCAAATTAGTTCAATCAATCTGACGTCATGAATCAAGAACATAAACTTACTTTCCAAGTCGTGATGATAATGTGCTCATTGTGGGGGAAATGGCATTTCTTATTTATGGCGCTGGCTTTACAGAGGCTCCCTCCATTGTCAACCGAGCCCAACCGATGTGAGCGAGCATATGTTGGAAACACGATAGGTCAAGCAAATGGGGTCTATGACAAGCCAATTGATCTTCGTTTTTGCGACTACACCAATGAAAAATCAAACCTCAAAGGAAAGTCTCTTGCAGCGGCACTCATGTCAGATGCTAAGTTTGATGGTGCCGACATGACTGAAGTGGTGATGTCTAAGGCATACGCCGTC
This sequence comes from Begonia loranthoides, assembly GCA_022433065.1. Lineage (NCBI taxonomy): Eukaryota > Viridiplantae > Streptophyta > Magnoliopsida > Cucurbitales > Begoniaceae > Begonia > Begonia loranthoides. Next base: position 218,047 of record CM039476.1, read on the forward strand.
AGAGCTAGCTTCCAGGGTATACACTTTTAACTTTCATTGAAATAAAATAAGATGGAAATAACAAGTTCTGCTACAAAATCTCAAAATCCAGACTGGTTTTTTCAGGCACAGATTTCACGAATGCAGTTTTGGACCGGGTAAATTTTGGGAAAGCCAATCTCCAAGGCGCTGTGTTCAAGAACACTGTGTTATCAGGCTCAACCTTTGATGAAGCACTTCTGCAAGATGCAGTTTTTGAGGATACCATCATAGGCTACATCGATCTTCAGAAGATTTGTACAAACACCACCATCTCTTCTGAAGGAAGAGCTGAGCTGGGATGTCGATGATCTTCTCCTTTTTTTAAGACAAGAACAGAAATTCGTTTTTATGATTTTGTTATATGGTTCCTGTTAAGTGTTACAATGCCTGTCGCTGTTCTTGTCTAGAGAAAATGAGTGTAAAGCTTCAACTTTTATTCATAGTGCGACAGTTTTTGGGATTTAGATTTGTTTGGTACTGCTTGAAACAGGGTTTGTCGACCAGATTCAGATCGATTGCCATGCATCAGCTTCAACTTCCATTCTTTTGTGTCTTTGCGACTGCTATTGAATTGTGACACTCTTCTAGTCCAAAGGAAGGATGCACCTCAAAGCTATGCACTCTGTGCATAGGATGTTACGCACGCATTGCACGGCCATCACCAGATCAGGCCTAGCCACCATGCTCCCCTCAATTGCATACTAGGCCTCTCGTCTAACGGGTCTTGCACAAGTACTTATGGCCCAAACAAAATTTTGTAGTTTAAGGTCAAGTCAACTTGGACCATTGCATCGACTTTTGGGCCTCCCTATGGGTTGTGCCGCAAACTTCCTATTTTCATTTAGGGAAAATGACAAATCAACCATCGTGGTTTTCGATCAATGACAAGTTAACCACTGTGGTATATTTGCTAACAAGTTAACCACTAACGTATGAGAAATTGACAAATCCAACATCACACTCAAGTTAACACAGGCAAAGAAAAAGCCTGGACGCCGCTGGTTTGCGGCGTCCAGGCAAACCCTCAAGCCTGGACGCTGGTGGTTTGCAGCGTCCAGGCAAAGAAAAAGCTTGGACGCCGCAAACCAGCGGCGTCCAGGCAAACCCTCAAGCCTGGACACTGCAAACCAGCGGCGTCCAGGCTTGAGGACCACCCCAATCATTTTCCCTTTTATAAAGGGAAAATAAAAGTTAGGACTCATTCTCCTATCCCCTACCCGACCCCCTGCTCTTCCTCTCCCTCCCAATCGGCTCTCCCACTCTCCCCCAATAGGCCACGAGTCCGACTACCGCACGGCGACGACCACCCGAGGCCGACTACCGCACGGCGACAACGAGCACGCGAGGCCGACCACCGAACGGCGACGAGCACGCGACGCCAACCACCGAACGGCAACCACCACGCGACGCCAACCACCGAACGGCGACGACCATGCGACGCCAACCACCGAACGGCGACCACCACGCGACGCCAACCACCGAATGGCCTATCTCTCGGATCTCGCCTTTCTCTCTCCTTTCTTTGATAGAGTGTTAGTATCCTGTGGTAGAACTGCACTGCGTCTATTTTTTGTGGTAATTTCCTTGTTATTTTGTTTGTTAGTTAAATTGAGTTTGTTAGTTATTTTTAGTTTTGTTAAAAACAAAATAGCAGATTGGGTTTGTTTGCTAGAAAATGCAATTCTAATCGATAATGGGACTAAGAAACTCGATACACTACTTCCAATTATGAAACTGCTTGTACCATTGGCTAAAGCTAAATTGTGTTTGTTGATTTATGAAACTGCATTCAGTCTATTTTTTGGTGGTTTGTTGATTTAGGATGTTGTATTATTCACAAATTTTTGTTTGATTGTATTTTTTATTATACTGCAGGTTGTTAGCAAATTACTCTCAATGATCAGGATGGAATCGCAGCCTAAGAAATTGACGTCAAAGCGTCGGAAGGCAACGGTGGAGGCCGTTGAACCCGTTCAAACTACGGAAGTGGAAGATGTCCAACCCGCGATAGCGGTGGAAGACGAAGAAACCGCCGACCTTGAAGAAGAATTATTCTGGAACGCTAATTGCAAAACACGGTATTTAGAAGATATACAAGATCGTAGAATTACTGTGTCCAAAATAGTAGATTTGGACTCTTTCGCAGAAATGGAAATTGATCGTATGCTTCAAGCTACTGGATTAGCCGGGTTGTGCAATTTGAGGAGCAGTTACTGCGAGAGAGTTATAAGATTGTTTTAAGCAAATTTGCGAATATCCACTAAATCATTAGAGGTGCGGAGGTACGTTTTTGGAAGGGAGTTGAGTTTCACTTCCAACGATGTAAACATGATGCTTGGATGTGTACTGGATGAGCCAAGCGAGGAATATTATCATATGGCTCGGGAGCCACCATTTTTAAAACAAGGAGGTGGGTTAGCGGTGCTTAGATTGTTGCACCAGGATCCCGAGGTTGTCGAGTACAGAAAGCCAAAGGGAAAGGAGTTGAATGCCTTCGCCCGATTGATCCACTTGATCATGACGTACACCAATGGGCATCGCGACCTTGTTACCAGCATGGATCTCTATATGCTGGAGAAGGTGTTTATGGGAAAAAAGGTGGACATTGGATATATAATCGTGAGCTACATGCAAGAGGTGCTCAATAACTCGGCGAAGTCCCTACCGTACAACTGGCTAATCCAGAGGATCGTTGAGCAATTCGGGGTCCCCATCCCGAAGAACGAGCCAAGAATTGAAGAGTCGGTCAATGACATGTACAACAATTCATTATTGGACCGAATGGGTATCACCCAATCAGGAGGTGAATGGTTCCGCAAGGGGAAGAAGGTAGCAGCACATCCACCCAGCTTAAAGCCTTCGCATTCAGTCCCTTCGCATGCACTGCCGCCTCCTCCTCAGTCATCTCACTTTAGTTCGATACCTGCTGAGATGCTCAACTGGATGAGCAAGATGGAGGAGCTCCATAATATGTCCATGACTCATATGCAAGTGATGGCAGACCAGATACAAATGCAACAAGGCCAAATACAAGAAGCGGCCAAGCTCACAGAAGAGAGGTGGGCTATCGTAGAAGAGAGGTGGGGTATAGAACAACAGTGGCATGTGCAAGCAGCGGAGTGGCATTGTGAGATGGTGGCAGCACTTAAGCAAGGGGAGAGGCGATCAACCCATTCAGGAAGTGCGTCATCCTCCTCGGACGCACCAGATGCGACATTCCGATTGTAAGTTAATTTTGTTGAACGTGAATTCCAATTTTTACTTTATTTGTCTTTCATGTATTGACGTGTTGTTAATTTGCAGCGAACCTGTCGGAAGCCGCTTACAAACTCCTCCAGCCGTGCCTCTCAGGCCGCCGCCCCTAAAAATTTTGTGCCTGGTACGTCTTTCATTTCGGTATATATGTGTATTCATTCATGGTTACGCTGACCGTTTGTTGCAGGCTCATGATTTGATGAGTAAGTTCCAAGACTATGTCCGGGCAAATACTCGAAAGAACTTGGAGACATGTGCAATTCTTGCAGGAAAGCTGACCGACAATACATACCTCGTCTCTGAACTCATCTTCCCAGATCAGAAAGGAACGCCAGATACGGTGAGAGGCCTTTTTTGGATGTTAGTGTATAAGAGTTTATCTTAGTACTCATCCAAACATATATGCAGTGCTATACGACGGCAGAAGCAGACACAGAAGTTTTCAATTATCAACAACGACACGATCTACTCACACTTGGATGGATTCACGTAAGTAATCATGTCGTTTCTCCAGGTTGGAGTTAATGTTTACTGAGATCATATAATGTGTTGTTCACATTGCAGTCACACCCAAAATATGAGTGTTCTATGTCGTCCGTTGATCTGCACATGCAATTCGCTTACCAAACATTGTTGCCGGAATCAATCTCCATTATCACAGCTCCCACTGACAAACAGCAGTATGTAGTTTTCCTAGTGTAAATTCTTAATTTTGCTTTCCACGTAAATGCTCGACACTTGTTCCCTTTGCATTACAGGTCGTTCGGCGTCTTTCGGTGTACCCCTGAGGGGATGAGGGTGATATCAGAGTGCCACATTAAGGAACAATTCCACCTGCACGATCCTCCAAGCTTTCAGTATGAGGGTCCGTTGTTCGCCCGAGCTGAGAAAGTAGGCTTTGACGTGAACTTGTCGTTTCTGGTCACGGATTTGCACCAGAAACAGCCCAGGAAGAAGAAGAATGCGTAGTTTAGTTGATTTTGTGTACTTGTACGTTAAAATGTATGTCAAGTTGTCAATGATATGTTGGGAGGTTAGGTGTAGTTTACATTTAGTGGATGAATGAGATGTTTGGATGATACTGGAATTGTTTGGGCTGTTTGTGCAGGATGTACGAGAATAACTATATGGAGTCAAGAAACAATGGACATTTTGTTCAAATTTTTAAAAAATTGGCAAGTCTATCAAACTCATTTTATTTTCAACAAAATAATTACATCAATGGCCTTTGACTGTCATGTACATTTGTTGCAAGCAAAAAGGGTTATATCACGGCAGGTTAAGGTCCACATCTGTATACGTAGGTGTGGGAGAACCTTCAGCATCAAACTCCTGCAGACCACATTACAAAGGAAATGAGCGTAGTTCAAATATCAATTAAAAGCATAATGCGATAATGCGCTGACCTGCGTCTCATGAACTCTATCGGGAGCTGTCTCAGGGACTCTAAAACCCATAAATGTGTCATCTGACCTTCCTCTGCCGCCTCTTCCTCTAGCTCTAGCCGCCCCTCTGTTGCCTCTGCCAGCCCCTGCACTGGATTCCCCTCCCCCTTCGCACGTGCGGACATTGTGGCCCACAGCCCCACACCGGCCACAATCCACGTTTAAATGTCTTCTGGTAAGCACTGTCCGGCTTGGAGCCTCATCCACATCCCGTATTCTACGTATGCGGGGCTTGCCTGGAAGCCTTTTATACGGCGGTGGGATAATTGGATCCAGATTCGTCACAGGATGCCACTCGATTGGGCCATTGAGGGGTTGGAGAAAGTGGGAGTACATCACCATGTATGTTTCCCGGTGATAGCACCAATGCACAAACTCCTCAGGAGATCTCCTCATGAAGTGAATGCACGGAATTGCATGGACACACGGGATGCCGGTCAACTCCCACCGGTTACAAGTACAAGTACACCTGTCCAAATTGACAGAGTACATGTCGGTATTGTTGCTGACCTCAAACTGGGCCGCTCCTGCAAATTGGGGACTCCAATTTTGACTAGCAAGTTGGACTTTGGCGAGCCGTTTGCTAATCATTGGACACAACAGATCGGTCAAGAGAGCCATTTTTTCATGTTTTTTCACGATCCTACCCATTATGCCCTTTCGAATGATCTCGAATATACTTAGAATTGGTTTGTCCCGGGCTGGTAGGATGCAGGCATTGAAGGACTCGCTGAGGTTGTTGAGGCTTATGTCGCACTTTGGGATGGAAGAGAAAGCATGTTTGGCCCAGCAGGTCACCTCTATTCCACGTAGATATTCATGGGCCGCCGGGTCAAGGAAAAATAACTTGCCCATCTCTTTCTCAAATTGCCCCACTGTTGTGGCTCTTAATGCAGCCCACATTGCATCCTTCAACAACCTATCTTTAAATTGTTTTTGAAAATTGGCATACAGGTGTCGAATGCAAAACCGTTGGTCTGCTTGCCATGCTACCTCTCTCACAGCTGGCACTAGTCCCTACAAACTTTCATAATATGAGACAGATATTGGAAAAAACATGCATAACATAAACACATAATTCAAAAGCAATGCACAACACCTTTTGTTGATCAGAAATAATTGTCCATCCATTGCCAGATCGGGTGTTTAGATCGTCTAGCAACAATTCTATAAACCACCTCCATGAATCCCAATTTTCTGCTTCTACGACTGCTACAGCAATCGGATACATACAATCGTTCCCGTCGATGGTGACAGCAGTCAGCAGTTGGCCCGGAGTCGCTCCCTTTAAGTGGCAGCCATCTAAACAAATAACAGGTCTACCACAGTTCAACACTGCCCTCTTGCATGCATCCATGCACATGTACATCCTTTTAAATACACTCATATCAAGGTCAACAGGCAGTGAACTTCCGGGATTCGACCTCCGAATCTCCTCAGCATAGGACCAAATTAGCTTGTATTGCTCATTGCCATCACCTTCGTTAATTTTCTTTGACGCATTTCTTGCCCTTCTAGCAAGGCTGGGTGTGATGTTGACGTTGACGTCCTTCCTGACAGTCTCAATTATGGAAGATACGTCCCAATCGGCCTGACTTTTAAATCTGTCTAAGTAATGCGTTGCCACCCATTTGGCAGTGGCATGGCAGCTTTCCATCTTTCGGGAGCAAGTGTGAACGTCGTTGTAGGACTTTATTTGAAACGTCATTTCACGTCCTATTTGTGACGCGTGCATCCTCTATGTGCATCCTTCCTGGCAGACAGCCCTCAACCGACGAGCATCACTATGGGTGAATTTTATGCCGTACCCATTATTCAATGCATAATCAACAATTTCTTCTCTAATTTTCGTCAATGAACTGTATTTTTTGCCAAGACCCATACCAACGTAGCTGCATTGTGCTTCTGCTTGGCGTAACTCTGTGCCATGTTAATGTCTTCATCACTAGTGGATTGGCACACTGATCGGAGTTCCTCATTGTCCTCTTCATTTAGACTTGCAGATACAAAATGCAACACAATTGCAACTTCATTTCCAATTCCACGTACCTCGTTTTCATTCGCCAATAATATCTCTGAAGGGCCCACTATAGCTTCACGGTTAATATTAGCTTCTTCGACACTCCAAGCACTCCAATGCGCCATTTTCTTGAAAACAAATGCTTCAACATTGCCAAAATACCTTTCTCTTCTCGCTTCAGTTCTCACAAATCGCTAGGTTTATGGTATGTTTCAGATTCGGGAAGGGAGAGTCGAGACTGAGAGCCTTAATTTTCATTTTCCCTTTTCATAAAGGGAAAATGATTGGGTGGGTGGGTCCTGGATGCCGCAAACATGCGGCGTCCAGGCTTGTTTTTTTGCCTGGACGTCGCTTGTTTGCGGCGTCCAGGCTTGTTTGTTTGCCTGGACGCCGCATGCTTCTTTGCCTGGACGCCGCAAACCAGCGGCATCCAGGCTTGAGGGTTTGCCTGGATGCCGCTTGTTTGCGGCGTCCAGGCTTTTTCTTTGCCTGTGTTAACTTGAGTGTGATGTTGGATTTGTCAATTTCTCATACGTTAGTGGTTAACTTGTTTGCAAATATACCACAGTGGTTGACTTGTCATTGACCGGAAACCACGATGGTTGATTTGTCATTTTCCCTTTCATTTAAGTAGTGTTGTTTAAAGTATAATCAGCGGTGCAGCTTCGTTACATGTGGCCGCAAGGTTGACTCTTTTCTCAAAGTTGGTTTACGGGCCAGCCATCTGTAATAAAGTCTATTGGCAGACCCACCTGTAAAAACAAATCCAAGTCTGATTCGAGATCAAGTCGAATCTAGATCAATTTTTTTTAAAAAAGAAATCAATCAAGTTCATAGGCCATTACCCATTAGATGACCTTGAGCGCATATGGCCCACACAAAGCTTAACACGGCATGGGTGGTTACATGCAACTTTTGTGTGCTTATGTCACAATTTGTAAGAGACTCGAAATAGAATGATGAACTGTAAAGTTCGGCCTGTTAAGGCCCTCCTCGGAAAAATAATTAATTAATTAATTATAGCAGATTTTTTTTCCTCCCTTTTTGGGAGTTTTCAAATTTTCAGGGATACTTTCCCTATATGTCGCGATCGGGGAGGGGCTTCTCCATTCCAAAAATTCCTCCTTCCTCTCCATTTTTTTTTCTTCTTCTCGGTCGAGCGATCTCATTGGTAAGTCCGACTTCAAGCTTTAAATCCGATTTTCTTTCGGTGTGCACTATTAATCCGATTTCCCATAGGTCGGAAGACGCATCATCGTACCCTGAGTGATCTTCTTTTTCCAGCGAGCATAGAAGGCAAGAACTCTGATTTCTTCAAAGTACATCGACGAGTAAGTTAAGTCTTTCTTCCTCAAGCTTCGGTTCTGTTCTTCACAAAACAGATTCTAACGGGTGAAATTTTTTCTAAAGGTTGAATGCAGTAAAGACACGAATGCAGTAACGTTCGCACGAAGTGGGTCTCAAATCAGACCTTGGGCCTATACTTGAAATGGGCTTGGGCCTCTAAATTGACCTAAGGGTTGGGTCAAATGCTTGAGGCCACTATGTGGGCCTATATTTCGCCTGTTTTAGAGTTTCTCTCCAATCCATTTGAAAATTTAACAATATTTGGATTTAAAGTTAATTCACCAAATTTCCCTAACTTCAATTTAGGTACCCACTTATTGGATTAAATTGTGGATCCTATAAATTGTACACTTTCAGCAATTGGGCTTGGATCAGAATAACCCACTTTGAGGTAGAGATTATTTATGCACTACATTTTCATATTATTATTTTTAAATAATTCTTTTAAAATTGCAATTTATATTCTAATGAAGCATTCATTTTCAAACATTAGAATTCTTAAATTATATTTTTACACATTCTATCCTATGAGGTGTGTTTATTTGTTATTAAAAATTTGATGATAAGGGATTTCTTTAGAAATGTCATTGGGTTCTAACCCCTAAAGTGCAAATAGGTAATAGGACAGCTGTATGTACTGTGTCTTTGAGTTGCGAATCCCTAAACCTAATTAGGGTGTTATTTGGCTTTTGCGATCGCCGAGCATCGCTTTTATTTTCCATAAATGCCTATGACATAGTGTGCTCGGAGTCCATGAGTGGCTCCATTTTCACTGTGACTTTAATTAGTACAACAATGGCATATTTTGAATACATACCACGTATTAGTGGGTCGTTTTAAACACGTGCCCTTTTGTACAATTTTCTTTCAAAAATTGAAATTTTATAAAATGTGATTTTAAATTTTATACATGTTTAATAAAAATCTTTTTTTTAAAATCTGAAAATTTTAAATCTCTACTGATTTTAAACAACTCATCCTTATAACAAAATTTTGAGGAAATTATCAGCTAGACTTCCAGTTGTCAAGTCAAGAATAGATCCAACAGATTTGCTTAGTTTCTATTATTTAATAATTTTCCTTGAGAAACTTTCTGTGAGGTATACTCATTTTATTGGATGACTGTAATCCTATTTTTAGTTTTCGTAAAATTATTTCTTTTTGGATTATATTACTTGCTATCTAATATCACTTGTTGGACCTTTTATGCCCTTATTTGTTGGGCCCTGGCTATTAATTAATATTTTAAGTCTTCCACTGTTAATTAATAAAATTTAAGAGAAAGAGGGTCGGCGATTCAGTTCTTCGGGTCGGGTCATTCCCCTTTTTGTCTCGGGTTCTTTTTGGGTCGTGACAGAATTTTTGATATCAGAGCCAAATTCCATCTTGAAAAGTGATATCAATAAGATAGTATAGTAATATATAAGGATTTACAAATATTGTGCTTAAGAATAAAGTACAAAACTAATTTGTGTTAAGATGCTGTTAGAAAGTCATCATAAGGTTTTCTGTTGGTAGATGAAGATATTTCTTTAATCAGACACGAGTAATTTTGAGTCGTCCAGATTTGGTTGGAAATAACAAGGAGTACACTTTATAAGGGATTAGAAACAACCTTACTGAATATATGAGTCTGCGAACTCTTCTAGGTTTATGTGTGGGCTTGTGAAATTTAAACTTAAGGAATCTATTATAGGAAGAAATCAAAAACCTCAGTTTCCTTCAAGAATTGTATGCTTACTCTTTCATATTTGGAATCTAATTGTTTGAGTTTGAACCATGTGTTTGAAGACTCTGATTCGAAACTATTGGTAAAGACTTCTAATTAGTATTTGAATTGTACAATTTGACACTAGGGTAAGTTGTTGTGTAAGCAGTTGAAAATATTTAGACCAAAGATTAGAGTTGTTCAAGTTGATCAATGACTTCAATAGAAAGTTCTCTGATAGTGGCTTATATTGAAATCCCTTATAATGAAATTATAAAGCATTTAAAGTTTAGTGTTTGTGAGCGGAGCTTACCCTCTAAGTATTGAAAAATTGATTAAAGGTGATACAAAAGAATTTGACTGCTTTTGAAAATCCAACGAAGTATTGGGTTGAGTTTGCAACCTCCTATTTCAAGAAATTGCCCATGTATGGTGGGAGTGTCTTAAGTTGGATTAACCGTGAGATATGATGATTTGGACTCAGTTTGAGGCAGTATTCAAAAACAATTATTACAATGCTGGTCATCACCAGAATATGATCAATGTTCATCATGATTTGGATAATGAGAATATGATTGTAGAGAAGTTAGTAAATTCCCAAATTTTGAGTTTTCCCCTAAATAAGAGATATGAAATGTGTCTTGTTTGTTCGATCTGTTGCCCTTATTTTGACGAGCATGAATATTGGTTGATCAAATAGTTATACTTATGGATCAGTTTGATGTAATCCTAGGTATAGATAGATTGGACTTATACAAAGCTAAAAATTTACTGTTATCGGAAAAATATTACCTTTACATTGGATGACAGAAAATATCCAAATACATCCAAGTAATTACTGTATGTTCCTATTGCTCATATTTTGCGAGCCTGTTTGGGTGGTTGGAGGAGATTGGAGTCTTACTAGAGTGTTTTTGTACTATTAGTGGTGACCTTGTTATGGTCAGACATGATTCTATTTTATCAGTGGTTTGTGATTACCCTAATATTTTTCTTGAGGATCTGTCTTGGTTACCACTCGACCGTGAGATATATTTTTGCATTGATTTGATGTCCGGTACTACTCCAATTTCGATTTCTCTGTATCGCATGGCTTTGCTGAATTGAATGAACTGAATGTTCAATTGAATGTTTTATTGAAAAAAAAAAAATTATTCAGAATAGTATTTCACCATGGAGTTTGCCTATTTTGTTTACAAAGAAGCAGGATGGTTCGCTTCGACTATGCATTGATTATCGAAATTTGAATCTTATGGCAATCAAGAACGAGTATTTGTTGCCGCGGATAATTGACTTATTGGATCGGCTTGGAGAATCTATATATTTCTCAAATATTGATTTGAGATTTAATTATTGAAAATACGAGGAAAAGATATTCCGAAAACATCTTTTTGTATTCATTATTGACATTTTGAATTAATGGTGCTTCCGTTTGAGTTGACTAATGCACCCGCTGCTTTTATAAATCTCATAAATCGGGTCTTTCGGCCATATCTTGACTAGTTTGTTGTGGTCTTCATTAATGATGTTCTGATATTTTCTAAGACTCTAGATGAACCTATGGGACATCCGAGAATTTTCTACTGATGTTGAAGAAGTATTAGTTGTATGCAAGTGTAAAAAGTGCAACTTTGGATAAATGAAGTGAAATTTCTTGGTTATGTTATTTCTTGAAATAACAATTTGTTGATTCATCCAAAATTGAAGATGTGTTAGATTGAAGGCCAACCAAAAACATTACTAGAGTGCATAATTTCTTGGGTCTAGTAGGCTAATATCGTCAATTTGTGCAAAATTTTTCTTCTGTTGTTATGTTGTTAATGTTGTCGACCAGTAACGAATTGAAATGTATTTGGAAAGTGTCAGGCCACTTTTAATGAATTCAAGCAAAATTTGACTACTGCTCCAGTTTTGGTAGTACCTGATGAAAGTTTGCTTTATGCAGTTTTTAATGATGCATCAAGAGTTAGTTTTGGTTACATTTTGATGTAGCAAGAATAAAGTTATAGTTTATGTTTACCGACAGTTAAAGACGCATGAGTAGAATTACTCTACCCACGACTTGGAACTTGTGGCTATTATTTTCACCTTGAAGATTTGGCTGAGTTACTTGTATGATGTCAAATTCAAAGTATTTTCGGATCACAAGAGTTTAAAGTATTTCTTCTCACAATGTGATTTAAGTTTCAGACAACGCCGTTGGGTTTAGTATATGGAGAATTATGAGTTTACTTTAGAATATCATCCTTGTAAGGCTAAGGTTGTAACTGATATCTTAAGTTGTTATTTTTAAAGATCTCTTTCATTTCTTGTTTTGGATGATTGGAAGAGATGTCTTATTATTAGAGATTTTGAGCTACAATACCAGGATGATTGTCATTTGGTTCAAGTTTAATTTAATAGCGACCCCTATACTTTTGTAACGTATGAAAGACTTGCAAAGTTTGATGATGTGTTGAAAGAAAGATTCGAGATGATTCAAGCTAGTGAACAGTTTGACGGTTAGGAGATCAATTCTGATGGACTCCTATTATTTAAGAATCGAGTCGTTGTCTCTAGTGATTTGGATTGGAGACAGGCAGTTTTAGCTGAGGGCCAAGAGACCAGATTTGTTATTCATCCCGACAGTACGAAAATGCATCATGATCTGAAACTTCAGTATTAATGAATTGGAATGAAATAGAATATAGCTAAGTATGTTTTGAGATGCTTCATTTGTCAACAGTTTAATGTTAAACATCAAGGATCAGTTAGATGTTGCAGCCTTTGTCTGTCCCGGAGTGCAAGTGTGATAAGATTATAATGAATTTTGTGCTCAATTTACCAAGGGCAGTGCAGAAAGTTAGTATTGAGTGAGTGATTGTTATTAGATTGATGAAATTTGCACATTCTATTATAGTCAGAATAGAATTCCCTTTGACGTAGTTGAGTTAGTTGTATATCGAGGGCGTCATTCATGTTCATGGTATTCCCTCGAGTATTGTTTCTAGTAGAGATCCGAGATTTACGTCGAAATTTTGAAGATCCCTTCAGAAAGCTTTGGCCTTGTAGCTTATTTAGTGTTCAACACATCATTATCAGACCGATGGTCAATCTTAGCATACAATCTAGATTTTCAAGGATATGTTGAGATCTTGCATTATGGATTTCTGAGATAGTTGGGTGAATTACTTGTCTTTAGTGGAGATTTTTTTTAATAACAGCTATCAAACCAGTATCGATGTTTCGCCGTATGAAGCCTTATACGGAAGACAGTGCATATCATCTTTATGTTGGACTGAATCTGAGGATCATGTCGCCCTCGGGCCTGATTTGATTGAAGGACTACTAAAAAAGTTCAGGTAATTAAAGAAAGACTAAGAACTGTGCAAAGTCGTCAGAAAAGTTATGCAGACTTGTTACGACGAGAAGTTGAATTTGAAGCTGGAAATTTTGTATTGTTGAAAGTCAGGCTAAGAAGAGGTATAAGTCGTGGAAAATTGGCTCCCAAGCATATTGGTTCTTTTCAAATCATGGATAGAATTGGCCCAGTGGCGTATCGTCTACACTTGCCACCTCAGTTAAACTATGTTCATAATGTTTTTCATGTCTCAATGTTGAGGGAGTATGTTTTTGATCCGTCACATATGATCTCCTATACTGAGGTGCCTATCTAGAAGGATATTTCTTATGAAGAAGAGCCTGATAAAATTATTAGTCGTGAAATTAGAGTTCTTCGTCGTCGTGAAATACCTCTAGTTTGAGTTCAGTGGAAGAATCATAGTGAAAGGGAAGCTACTTGGGAAGTTGAATCAGACATAATGGCTAAGTATCCCCACTTGTTTAATGGTACCCATGAGATTGTTCTAAATTTCGGGGACGAAATTCCTTAAGGGGGGAAGAATGTAAAGTCCGGCCCGTTAAGGCCCAACCCAGGAAAAAAAAAATTAATTATAGAATAATTTTTTTTCCTCCCCTTTCAATGGTTTTTCAAATTTTCAGGGATACTTTCCCTGTATGTTGCGATCGGGGAAGGGCTTCTCCATTCCAAAAATTCCTCCTTCCTCTCCATTTTTTTTTCTTCTTCTCGGTTGAGCGATCTCACTGGTAAGTCTGACTTCAAGCTTTAAATCCGATTTCCTTTCGGTGTGCACTGTTAATCCGATTTCCCTTAGGTCGGAAGATGCATCATTGAGCCCTAAGTGGTCTTCTTTTTCCGGCGAGCATAGAAGGCAAGAACTCTGATTTCTTCAGAGTACATCGACGAGTAAGTTAAGCCTTTCTTCCTCAAGCTTCGGTTCTGTTCTTCACAAAACAGATTCTAATGGGTGAAATTTTTTCTAAAGGTTGAAGTTTTGGAATTTGTTTTGATTATTGGAAGCTTGAGCAGTGCAAAAATTCTTCAGAAATCGGAAGCTGTGAATTTAAAGGTATGAAAAATCAAATTTTTCCAATTGGATTTTTTGTTTCTGCTTGCTGGGTTGGTCTGAAGATTTGATTAAGATTTTACCTGTCAATTTCGCCCCTTTAAGTTGGATTGTTTGATTTTATATGTGATACTGTTAACTGGATAATCTAGAAACAATTTTCCAGTTGCCTTGTGCTGATCCCCATCGTTACAATGCGTTGGTCAGTGGGAAATTACTGGACCAATGTTCCTAGTCAGTGGTGACTGGCCAAGACAAGGAGTCTCGGCCGGAGTCGGTTATGTTTGCCGCAAAGGACATGATCAGGACATTAAAGACACGAATGCAGTAACGTTCGCGCGAAGTGGGTCTCAAATCAGACCTTGGGCCTAGACTTGAAATGGGTTTGGGCCTCTAAATTGACCTAAGGGTTGGGTCAAATGCTTGAGGCCACTATGTGGGTCTATATTGGGTCTGTTTTAGAGTTTCTCTCTAATCCATTTGAAAATTTAACAATATTGGAATTTAAAGTTCATTCACCAAATTTTCCTAACTTCAATTTAGGTACACACTTATTGGATTAAATTGTGGATCTTATAAATTGTACACTTTGAGCAATTGGGTTTGGATCGGAATAACCCACTTTAAGATATGGATTATTTATGCACTACATTGGCATATTATTATTTTTAAATAATTCTTTTAAAATTGAAATTTATATTCTAATGAAGCATTCATTTTCAAACATTAGAATTCTTAAATTATATTTTTACACATTCTATCCTATGAGGTGTGTTTATTTGTTATCAAACATTTGATGATAGGGGATTTCTTTAGAAATGTCTTTGGGTTCTAACCCCTAAAGTGCAAATAGGTAATAGGACAGTTGTATGTGTCGTGTCCTTGGATTGCGAATCTCTAAACCTTATCAAGGTGTTATTTGACTTTTACAATCGCCGAGCATCGCTTTTATTTTCCTTAAATGCCTATGGCATAGTGTGCTTGGAGTCCGTGAGTGGCTCCATTTTCACTGTGACTTTAATTAGTACAACAAGGGTGTATTTTGACTACATACCACGTATTAGTGGGTCGTTTTAAACATGTGCCCTTTTGGACAATTTTTTTTCAAAAATTGAAATTTTATAAAATGTGATTTTAAATTTTATACATGTTTAATAAAAATCTTTTTTTTTTAAATCTGAAAATTTTAAATCCCTATTGAGTTTAGTCAACTCATCCCTATAACAAAATTTTCAGGAAATTATCAGCCAAACTTCCAGTTGCCAAGTCAAGAATAGATCCAACAGATTTGCTTAGTTTCTATTATTTAATAATTTTCCTTGAGAGACTTTCTGTGAGGTGTACTCATTTTATTGGATGACTGTAATCCTATTTTTAGTTTCCGTAAAGTTATTTCTTTTTGGATTATATTACTTGCTATCTGATATCACTTGTTAGACCTATTATGCCCTTATTTGTTGGGCCCTCGCTATTGATTAATATTTTAAGTCTTCCACTGTTAATTAATAAAATTTAAGAGAAAGAGGGTCGGGCGATTCAATTCTTCCGGCCAGGTCGTTCCCCATTCTGTCCGGGTCCTTTTTGGGTCGTGACATGAACGACCTGGCCCGAAAGAACCAAACCATACAACTCATTTCTTTAATTTTATTAATGGACAGCGGAAGTCTTAAAACTTGTTGGACTTGTAGGTTTAACTGGTCCAACAAGTGATATCAATANCTGACGATGATGACACTCTTTTACAAGAGTTATATACTATGAAAGTGCCATTTTCTTCTTCAGCTCTAGTACAATATGATCCCCATGGTTAGATGCTTTATGTGGGTTGGTCCCCCAATGGTTGAGGGTATAGTTGAATACCAAAGAGAAATTAGAAATAATAGTAAAAAGGAAAAAAGAACTAAACGAGAAAATATTTTATAAAAAAAGCATGGCATGTTGTGTTGCATATTTATTTTATATCACTTACTGAGCTTTAGGCTCATATTTCAGGTCTTGTGATGTAGGTTTGGGCGGCATCCAGGCTAGGAGTGGTTGATGCAACATTTGTGAGTCATGGATTTGGTGGTTGGTTGGGTTAAAGGATTAAAGAAAAGGAAAATGAAATGTAAAAGGTTTTGTAAAGTTACGATTAAATGTTTTAAATCAAGACAAGTTTTGTAAAGATTTATTATTGCATTCTTAAATGTTTTTTTTTATTGTAAAGTCTTCCACTGTGTTTTATAAAATGTTTTTAAGAAAAAGATTTCAATTATTGTCTTTAAATGGTTTTAAGAACAAAAGTCTTCCGCTGCATTTATAAAAGAAAAGTTTTAAATTTTACATGTTTTTAAATGTAAGGAATAATCGGGTCACTACACTCAGCCTGTTGCTCAACAACCAAGGTTTATAACCAAAAAAAAAAAAAAAGAGAGAGAACAAAAATCAGAATTACCTTCGGCCAACAATTCTAATTTTCGAGAGTTTCCACCTCAAGAACTCATTACTCTCCTCTTCCGAACCACACTCAAAATAACTCAGTTTTTCTCCTTCAATACCGAAAAAAAATTTTCATAAAAATTCCAAGATTTTGGTCAGAAATCGAGAGCACAAAGAAAGGGAAAATTTGGCTTACCAAGGAGTGTACTTCAATTCAAAAATCCAGCTCCAAAACTCGCCAGGAAACTTTCCAGATTTGCTAATAAAGTGTCACGACCAAGAGGTGGTCCTAACAGAATCGCTGGATCAAGCTACCAGACTCTCGTAAAGAATCCGATCGCCCGGTCTAAGGCTAGGATAAAACAAAGCCTTAATATAATATTTGAAGCCTAAATCCCAAAACAATTAAGTCATGATCCACATAGTGATCAATAAGAAACATGATAGCGTAATAACAACAAATAAAAACACTGTGCAAGAACTAAACCATCCAACACAAAACAACAAACTGAACAAGGAATTAATTCCTTACCAGACCCCAGGAAAGATAACCTGAAGCACCCGAGTCTCAGATATTACACCTTATCATCACATTCTATACCTAAAAAAAATAGTCTAAGAGGTGAGTGATAAACTTAGTAGGGAACTTATACTAATGCAATGCTTATTAAAAACGAGTTTTCATCTTTTCTTACCAAAACCATGATCAAAACAATACCAGTAACCATACTTGTACTCGTACCTATACCTGTACCCGTACATATACTCGTACATGTACTCATTATTAAAACCATGTATGAATTTATAAAATCATTTATCAAAACATGTTTTACCATCAAAACCGGTTCTATAAGCCACCGATGAGGCAATTCATCAAAATCCAGTTGGATACATAGCCAACTATAATAAAATAAGCATCCATCATTTTTCAACAATCAAAACAAGGATTCGTGAGAAAGGAGGGTCGTACAAGGACCCCTCCGAACAAACCACAGAAAGACGGCCTAGAATGGTCATGCCTCATGAACCCAGAGGAAGATACTGTGAGTGCAAGTGATGATGTTTTCTTAGGTTTTCGAAGATTCAACCTGTCACAGGGCTTGTCGGCAAACCAGTCAGCGACGACACAACCCAAACATAATTACTCTGATCCGGTTTAGGGATTCGAAACCTAAGAAAGCGTCATCACTTTCCTACCCATTTTCCAAACAGAGTGCAAACAAAACATCTTCGCGCAGTAGAAGATGTACCTGTAATATCCCAAATTTTTCTTAATACTAAGCATAAAATATAAGTGATAATGTTGAGAATTTTGAAGATATATGGGATGATTTTAAAATATGTATGTAATATCTCGAGTTTTGTCATACTAAACCAATGATAGGAATGTTTGATGATATTAGTTATTAGGTTGGTTTTGGGAAGGAAGGATTTTCCATGGGATTGAAGAATAAGTAGGTGGTGTGGTTGATAAAGAGAAGGCATTGACCAACCACTAAGTGTTTACATTGGATAAATCAGAGTTCCCTTAGAGTTGTGGTCCATCATGGGGTGTTGAGCGGCTGATTAAATTGATTACATTTATGAGTTGATGATCGTCTGGGTGAAGTAATTTGTGAAGTAATTTGTGGAGTAATTTGTGGAGTAATTGGTGGAGTAATTTGTAGAGTAATTTGTAAAGTAATTTGTGAAGTAATTTGTGGAGAAATTTGGTTTTGGCAGTTTTTCAAGTGTAAGGCCGGTCGATCGTCAATAATGCAAATTAATACAAATTACACCTGTTTTTAGAGCGGTCGATCAACTGAAGAGGGGTGATCGACTGGCTCCAAAGCAAAATCAATACAGAGTATAGCCATTCTCGAAGTGGTCGATCACCTAAAGTGGGTTGATCGACCGGTTCCAAAGCAAAATATATACAGAGAGCAGCGATTTTTGAAGCGGTCGATCATCCACTAAGAAGGTGATCGACCGCTTTTTTCGAAGAAACAAAATTTGTGGTTGATCGTCAAGGAATGGCGGTCGATCATGGTAATGGAAATTGTGAGTGTGATGATTCACAGTCGATCACAAGAAGAAGGTGATCGACCAGAATATCAAGAATCGTTTGGAAAATTGGCAAACTGTCATATGGAAATCAAAGGGATGCTTGGAGAATGAATAGTCGTGACTTTCGACTATCCCTGTTACATTATAAACTATTTATATGAGAGAGTGGGAAAAAGAAAACACAGAAGAAAACAGAGAGACTTTCTGGAGTTCTTCATAGCATCCTTTGCGTTCCTGGTCTTATGGATGGAGTGGTCTTCTGGAAAACACTGCTAGACAATTCGTGCAAAGTGAAGCTTCAACATGAGAGGGAATTGCAAAAAGAGGTAAGAGATTTTGTATGTGTTTTACCTGAATAGGCTACATCACAAGAAAATAGGGTTCATTTGGGAGATACTTTCCTTCAATGTTTCTAGTTGCTGATTGGTTTAAGAGCATATTTTTGAGATTATATTGTTCTGTCCTGTTGAGGCTTTGTTGATTTCTAAACTACCCTATGTAAGTTAAAGTGTTGAGGAAATCTGTTGAGATTAATGTTCTGTTAATTAAGAATTGATCTACACTGTCAAGGTTAATAAGAAATTGTTAAAAGAAGGATTGGATGCTCCTATTAAATTCTAGAAGTGCTCTTTGACGTGGTTGGGAGTTGAATATGTTCTATTGTTGATAGATGTTAGGTTGTGGAAATGTTCTTTGATGTGTTGTTGTAATTTCTATTACTAACCTATTTTTGGAGACATATCTTATCACTGGTAGATTAATTAGAAAAGTTGGAATTATTTCCCTGTAATCCTCTGCAATTAGAATAAAACCTATAATGTGTTTTTGTGGGTTAGTGCTCATGTGTTACTCAATGTTCCTCTTAGGGATGTTTATAGTAGTATAGATAAAACTGTTAGCTTATAATTCCTCCATGATGCTTGATAAACTGTTGATCTTGTTTGTTACTACTAGGTGTATCATTCTCTATTTTCCCTTGATGCTTGGTGACAGTAGATGATGATAATAATAGGTTGTAATCATGTTATGGCTTCAAGGATGTATTGTTAATGCTTTGTTTAAATGCTTTGATGACATGTTATACTATACTACGTTGTGTGCTTCATACTTATGCATAAAAATAATTTATCATGTATATGTTTTGAAAATGGTGAATGAATTAAAGGAAATTAAACGAAATAAATGCAAATGGGCGTGTGGGATTTTGGGAGATTGGTGACGGTCTTAGGTGATATACCACTGACAGATACAACTCGTCCCACGTAGGGATGGAGTGACGGTTACTCCCAGCATGGACTATAGGGTTCATCTTTGCTTTCGTACTAGAAATCTCCAACGTCTGGACTGATAAAGTGAAATGTAAACTGAATGATCGAAAGGATGGGTTCTTTTCTAAGACTAAAAACTGAACACTGAAAACTAAAAACGAAAACTGCATATGGTTTATAAAACTGCATAGCACGATCATTTTCATATTTACTATCTCTTACTGAGCGTTAGACTCATAGTTAACTCTTGTGATGTAGGTATGCACAAAAACAGGAAAAAGAGCAATTGATGGAGGGTTTGCATGTTGTGGATCTTGTGGCTGGCTGGCCTAAAAGGTAAAAGAAAATGCAAAAGGTTTTGTACAATATTTGATTTATAAAAGACTTTAAATTATAAAATGAAAGGAATTTATTTATTGTACTTTCTAATGTTTTGTTTTATTAAGCAAAGTCTTCCGCTAATCAATGTTTATTTTAATTATTCAAAATGTACTTTGAATATGTTGTGGTTTCAATTAGTTTTGAAATATAGAGTCTTCCGCTTTGTAATATTTTAAAGAAGAATGTGTTTTAAAATTTATGCATTTTATAAAAGAAAAATGTTTTCCAAAATGTGCGTTTTAAAATGTAAGAAAAACAGGATGTTATAGTACCGGGATATCCTTATGATACTTTGGTACCGAAACCGTCCAAAGTGCCCAGAGGACTCAAATTCCAGTCAAAGGATCATATCACACCATGAAATCCATACTCGTAATGTAAACATGTAAAACTCACGTACATACATAGTATAAAACCTAACGTGCTGTCAAACAGTCCTCGTCGTGTTTTTCATGTGGCAACCAACAAAATACATTTTGAAAATCATGATACAATGCAATGCAACTAAGAATAAAATCTCTATCTCGATGATGACAAAGAAGATCCAACCGTTGTCCAACTGCACGCACCGCCAGGTGCAAGCTCCAAAAACGAGGATATCATCGGAACCTAAAATCAAGCGGGTGTCCAAACAAGCTTGAAATGTTAAAAAGTGGAGCTTTTTGGAAACGGAATCAAATCTCTGTTTCCCCTGTTGGTGGTTAATGGCAATACTCTGTAAACACAAAGTTCTTTGCCATATTTGTGGTGAATTAACCATACACATGTAGTTTACTTAAATCCTAAAAACGCTTTACATATGACAAGCTCATGATGGGGATTGTGCCAATTTAGCAAGGTAGGTAAAAGACAGAAAGTGAGTACGGTGCACCAAGGATCCAAAGTGCATAGTATAACCCACTTGGAGAGAGCATTAGTTGGAAGGCTGTTTGTATGCACTAACTCCCACGACCATTGTTTTATATATTCTTCTGCAGTCACATCAAATTTTAGCTGCATTTCATCAAAAAACAGAGAAGACCTTTGATACCCAGTAAGGTTCTTGGCGTCAGGACGATGTCCAAACCTTCTATCTGTCTGTTTAGCGACCATCAAATGAGAGGACTCTGCAAGAGTGGAGAAGGAATGCATAGATTTGATCCAGAAAAGGAAGTTCATTTGATTTGTTTTGGTTAAACCACTAATCCGTGATTAAGAAACACAATCATTTTGCCCAACAAGGTCCACCCAAGTATGTTTAATCTGCAATTAAAATAAAATTAAGAGTTTAACTAAAAAACCGTCCCCTTCTTTAGGCACTAGTGGATGAACCACCTCATATGCTTCTCATTTGATTGCATCTGTACTCCACTTCCATGTCTGTCTCCATCTATTGACCCACTTACTTTAGTGATCAAAGCTGAAATACAAAGGATTAAACCCTTTTTTTTTTTTTTCCAAAAGTGAGTGTTTGGTACCACGGAAAATGTAGCCTAGAAAACGGGTTTTTGTTTGTCTTTCCACTATGTAATGTCAATCCGGTCTCAAATTGTAGCATCCAAATCTTCATCAATTAATACAATATTGTCCGGACTTTGTTATTTGGTTTTACCTCAAAAGACTTTATATTAGTTGGAGATGGAATACAACGCATAAAAATTCATTCTTAACGGCTCAATTACTCATACAGCATACTCCAAAAATACATCTAAACAATATGAGATTGTGATCTGATTACTTGTTCTCGGACTCTTATAAACCCTCACAAGAATGAATCATGATAGAAATTTACATTATGATGGAAGATATCTACTGAGGGGTGTTCAATAGATATGTTCATGTAGTTTTCTTGCAAAAATGTAGAAGGAACAAGAGATTGACAGCGTATGAGAGAGCATGGTAATGCAAATAAAGAAGTTTAGCAAGAAAAGCAAGGATAAAGGGGAGGCACTAAACACCCCATGTCACCCCCAACAGATTGACTTATTAGAAAAAGGAGGTGAAAAGCAAGAATAGACTGCCAATCTGTTGAAATATAAAAAGGCTAGACAAAGATAGGCTATGAGCCATGCAAGGTGACTTCTCAGAGTGGTCCACCTCAGCTAGTGCTGCAGTTGACCTTCATTTGTTGTGGCCAAAACTTAATGCATTTAATCATCATTCTGTCGCTATTGGGTTGCACCACAATGACTACTCTCCTTCTCTCTCATTTTGCTTCTTTGAATAATCAAGAGAGCTACTCATATATACATCTCCACTCCCTCTTTCTCCTCCTCTTGTAAAGCCACTTCCAGTCAGCTCTCTTTCTCAGAGGAACAATGAAACGAGCAGTCACCATGCTTGCAATTCTCTTTGTTTTCTTCGCCACGGCTGCATCCTCGGCCAAGCATTCGAGAACGATGCTTCTCAGAGCAGGATTGGTCGATGAACTCGAGAAGGGTATCGAGCTTCCCAATCAACTACTCTATCATGGCAAGGTATGTTGTTGGTGATGGGATATGAAGTCGATTTTGGCTCTATCAAATCTGAGAGATGATTGTTTGTTTCTGTGAAGGGTGGCGTCCAAATGAAAACAAGGAAGGTTTTGATGGTGGAGCTGCAAGATTATGAAGAGACGGGAGCCAACCCTAAGCATGACCCTAACCCAAAGAAGAAACCTTCTGGGAATGGCAAGGCGTGACTACTCTCTCTCTCTCTCTAGAAATGAAGAAGGTTTTGTTGGTGAGTCTGTGCAGAAAGCAACACTCTTTTTGAGTGTATCAATGGCTAAAGGATAAACGGATGATTGTAGCAATATTCACATATAAATAAGCCTATTCTGTGTCATTTATGGCAGAATTGGACCAGGAGGAGGATCTTCAACAGATAATTACAGTCCAAATTATGCTGTTTGTTTAAGACTGTAGGTAAAGAATTAGTGCTGTTTTCACCCACTTAAGCTATTTCCTAAAAATAGCAAAAACAACAATACGTATGTTTTCCAAATCAGTGCTCACAGCATGTTTTGGTCACATTAAGCTGAGTTACCTACTTTTATGTGATCATGAAATCAGTGCTCATGATGGTAATCCAAATCACCATGAATGGACATAATAATCATAATCTCCCAGAGATGAACATAATATAAAATAATACATGTGTCACCTCAACTACAAAATAATTGAGCTAAAAACAAGTGGATTTTACAACCTATTCATATTTTGAGCTCAAGCTTTACAAATTTAAGTCATTTTCTAATGTCAGGGTCCGATCCCAAATAACAGTGGAATCCACCTGTGGATTCGAGTGAGCACACGTCTAAATATTTATATTGCATTATAATGTATAGACGCCGAATTCTAGTTATAATGAATTATAAAGAATAATATCACCACCCGTAAGGGATCCGTGACAAAACAATCAATGATTTGGCCCGAAAGAATTGAATTGTCTAACCTATTTCTTTAATTTTATTAATTAAGAACAGAAGTCTAAATATATTTATAACAAGCCAAGACCCAACAAAAATATAGGCTTAAATAGGTCAAACAAATTATATCAAGATAATATAGCAAAATAATCCAAAAGTAACTGTGTGGAACAAAAAAATAAAATAAATAAAAATTATAGTTATCCATAACAAAGTGTACCTCACAGAGTATATTTCAAAGGAAAAATTATTAAGTACTAAAAATAAAATAAACTCCACTGAATTTAGTTCTGATTTGGCAACCAAAAGTTTTACTAATAAAATTTTGAAATGGTGTCATTATGGCCAGTAGACTAAACTCAATAGGGATCAAATTTGATATTTAACATTTAATTTAGAATAATGGTTAAGCATGGATAATTTTAAAATTTATGTTTCATAAATTCATTTTTAGAAAATTGTACAGAATGACACGTGTTTAAATCAATTCACTATAATGTAATACGTAATTAAAATAGACTTTTATTGTATTAAATAAAATCTCAGTGAAAATGAAATCACTCACAAACTCTGGGAACACCATGTCATAGGCATATCACATAATAAAAGTAATTTTAGGCGGTCACGAAAACCACATAAAGAACTTGATCAGGTATAAGGTTTTGCGCTCAATGACACAACACTAACAGTTGTCTCATTACTCTAGTTAACAACAAACAAACACACCATCTACAGTTGAATGTGTGTAAAGTAAAACAAATCTCAAATCAAGTCAATCGAGCTCAGTTCACACGACCAAGTTGATCTAGAAATGTTTTTATGCATGCTTTAATAAAACATGTATAGTGAAAAACTACATATAATGTAAAAGTTCGACGAGCTATAAAATGGACATGTCATTTTATATGAGACACGTTTCAAAATATTTTATTTTTTTTAAAAAAAATTTATGCAATGTCGAGCATAAAACTAAATCTCTACCTCGAAATGGGTTTATTACTTGCTCAAGCTCAATTATCAAAATATCCACGATTTAAATTAATTTTTGGATACATATCCAAAAATAAGATCGTCAAATTTTTTGGGTTAAATATTTATACATTAAAATCTCTAATTATCATTTAAAATTAATTCAAAATTAATTGGGTAGAAAACATCCAAAATTTGGCCCAAAACAAGTATAGAATGCGACCTAAAACAACCTGGACTCCAACCCAAAAGGGGCATTGGTCTGCTGTCCAAGCAGACTCGGACTGCGGCCCATTTCCCTTGTCAAGTCTGCAACCCGCATTCTCCATGGACCGCAGCCGTCATCCATGCTCGAGTTACGAAGAGGGCGACAAACGTCATTGCCTCTTTTTACACAAGTGACTCCTCCTCTAGCCGAGACTCCATGTCGAGGCTAATCGCTCCACCGTTGAGGCCAGATGTAATATCCCAAAATTTTGTTATGCTAAGCATATGACTTACGTTATAATTCTTGGGTTTTTTGAGCTAAAATGGATGATTAAGGTATTGGTCAAGAGAAATATATTTGGAAGAAGTAAATTATGCTATCCCAAATTATGCTCATATTAAGCTTTGAAGGATAATTTAGGATTTATTGGAATTAACTTGAGTAATTTAAGATATTAGTCAAGTGAAACATATTTGGATAAAAGTGAAGGAAGAATAGTGAAACCTATAGTATAAGTTAGTTTAGATGATATCGAAGTTCATATATATATAGATTTAGTGCATACTAGTTCAAAGAAGATGAAGTGGTATGGAAGATATTGCAATTATAATGAAGACCTCAGGTTATGGTTGCAATATATATATATATATATATATATATATATATATAGTGTGTGTGTGTGTGTATCACTTTATGGAATTATGGTTGCAATGTATATATGGAATAACGTGTGTATATACATAATCTGGAGGATTAAACAGCGGACGATCGGTTTAGAGATGGCAGTTGATCGTCCACTAATGGAATCGATCTACCGGCGTTAAATTTTATAAACGTGCTAGATGGTTGGCGGTTGATCGCCCAAAGGAAACAATCGACCGGCACGATCGACCTCGAATTTTGAAGAAGGAATTTGCAGTTGATTAAATGATTGGCGATCGATCGACCAAGGACGACTCGATTGACCGACTAGTTGAATGGTCGCCAAAATGAAGAGTCGTCAATGGAAGCTTCTAGAGATGACGTTGTACGCATCTGGACATTGAAGAGTTGCGTTCTTTTAGCCTTCTGTCTTCACTTGAACACTGAAGAGATAATGATGTTGTCTATAAATTGAGAGAGATGGGTTGAAGCTGAATGTTTTTGGAGAAACAGTGGGGAACCTCTAGCGGAGTTTTGTGTGAATAGCAGAGAGAAGGTTTGTGAAACTGTAAGGCTGAGGTTTGAGGTCTCTGATGTGCTGTAGTTTTGAGCAAAAGAAATCATAAAGGTTTGCAGAGAGGTGAAACCGTGGTGATAGAAAGCCGTGAGGGTTGCTAGGCACTTCTGGAATTTTTGGAGAATGAGCTTCTCGAGTTTGTAATTGTGAGTGAATGATTGGCAAAGGTTTAGAGAAAGAGACAGGAGGAGAAAGTAAGGCCGAGAGGATAGTTGTAAAGGGAATAGGGAGGAAAGTAGTTGCTGGAAGCATATTGGTTTCTGTTTCTTTGATACTTTGGGTAAGCTATACTCTTCTATGAATTTTGTTATTGATTCTGGTCATTGGATTATTATGTTGGTTGGTAATCGTTTCGGATGGAGTTGAAATGGATTTTGTTATTGTATGGATGTATATATTCTTCAGCTTCGAATATTGCACAATATGCATGAATTAACTGTTTTACTTGGGTTATTACCGAAGAATGTTGTTTGGGTGATTTCGATTGGAGATGAAATGGTACACTTCTGTTTGATGAAACTTTGAAGTGAAGATGCTTATCATTGGATATGTATATTCCCTGTATTGTCACTATTAGTTTTAAGATAATTGAAGTAATATTGGATTCTGGATATTGTGTTGCTTGCCTTAAGGGTATGAGTTTGCATGTTCTAGGTTGCATAAATTGTTAAGAGGTTTTATTATATGGAAATATTGGATTATATTGAAGAGGTTATTTGTACTCTGCTAATTGTATGGAAAGGCCACTACATATGAATGTGTATATTTTGGAAATCTATGTCTTGGTCACTGTTGGAATAACCTGTTAAGTTGAACTACTGGATAGGGTTAGAAATTACTCTATTGGTTGATGTATTATTCTATTTGACATATTAGGAAATTACACAATATTGGAGATTATATTATTGGAAATTAACTATTAATACGTATATGTGTTGTTGATAAATAGGTTTTGAGGTGAAACTTAAGTGCTAACTCGTTAAAGCTAAGGACTCCAGGTAAGTGGTACTGCATGTGTTTTGTCTGAAATGGCCCACATCATAGGAATTGGGGGTGTTTATTGTTTGTTATAATTTGTATGTTTATTAGATTTAGGTTCAGTTCCTTAGTTAGGAATGGATCACATTTTAAGGATACGATCAAAAAACACATTAGATTGGACTGTATGCGCACAACAACGTTAAGACTTGGAATCCTAAAGTATACGAAAATTAATAAATATAAATAGGTGGTTAGAGATGTGGGTTCCTGAGTTGGTCGTCTAGGTATGTGCCACGAGATGACCGCATTTTGCATAAACCACTCTACCTTGTCAAGTTGACATCTCTAACACTTAGATGGATAACTGGAACTAAGTGAAAATATAATAGTAATAGAATTAAATGGAATATACGTAAATAGTGGTTTTTGTGGTCTAGTTGGATACGCCTAGCGCAGAAACAGAACAAATAATAGTAAAATACAAGAACAGTAATAGATAACCAAAACAGAAAACTTAGTACGAACTTTAAAAGTTGTATGTGTATTTCATGTTTTACGTTTATACTGTTGGCTGAGCTTTAAGCTCATAGTTAGGTCCTGTATTGTAGGTAAAAAGCCGATGATTGGATAAAGTTGATAAAGGTCGTAACTGATGGAAAATTGTCAGGTTGGGCGTTTGTGTTGTTGTCGACATTGACCTTAGGGTTATAACTCACATAAATAGAATAAACTTGTTTAACTATTTAAGTGATTCAAAATTCTTTCTAGTGTTATTGGCTTTAAATAAATGTTTTAGCAATGCTTGTTCAAATAGTTTTTAAACTACTAGTTTGTGATATTTAAATGTAAAAGACTTCCACTGTATGTTTACTCTGAGACTTCTGCTTATTGTTACTGTGGTTTTTGCCTCACACAAATGTTTTAAAGAAAGAAAATTTTTACACGGTAAAAAATTATGGGATGTTACACCAGAGGTGATTCACATCGCGGCTCAACGTTTGTTGAGTCGTTGTTCGACGTCTCTTCCTGACGCCATCTGGAAGTAAAGCGTCGGATTCTTAAAAAAAAAAACGAGCGAAATCGTCATTTCTTCCCAAACCTAAATCTTCGATTTCACAGGTAAATTACTTGGATTAAGCATGGAGTATCAAAATTTTAATTTAAAATTTTAAAGCTTTACATTTGATTTATACAAATATTTACAGAGTAAAAATTGAGATTTTTATCCAACAATTTCACATAACAGATTCGATTTCTGCATGGACTTCATACCTTCAGCGTTCAACAGAGTCCAAGAGTTCAAGATGAGAGATTTCGATGAGTCAACGCTGCCCTAGTATCGAACTATATTTGTGAAGCTATTCAAAACAGAGTAAAGGTTTGAGAATAAAATTTTTCAATATCACAATACCCAAATTTACTTACTAGGTGAGAGCAATTGTTCAAAATCGGTGAACAATTTGCCTGCAAAAGGAATTTTTCATAAAGGTTTTTCAAAGAAGAAGAAAGATGGGAGGGTGGAATACGCTCTGAGAATGTTTAATGGAGAAAGTTTATTTCCTTAATTCGTAACAGACCCACGAATTTAGGAAGAAAATCCCAAAATTCAACCCTAATTTTGTCCTCGTTATCACAAGTAACATAATCAATAAATAAAATGATAATAAATTTAATTTCACACATTGAATTGAACTAGGCCATTTATTTTGTTTACAACCCACAATTTATACAAACTAGTGTTTACATTATGAAAGAGTCAACAACAATTTATACATACAAGGATCACACTACAAATTAAAAGGCACTAGGCTGAATGTGGTATGCTTTTATCTTCGTACCAACTTAAGAATCATCATTCAATTGCATTTATAACACAATTAAAACAACTAATCATCTTTCATTGCCGCCCTTACATGTCTAGTGTCTTGTTGCTAAAGGGCCTCGACTTCTAATATGGAATGTCTCAATGGTACACTAACTTTTATCAACTTATGTAGCCGTGTGTCCAAAACAGAATATTAATTATATACTTTAATCTTACGAAGTATTAATATTTAATGTCTTATTTTAATTATTTATAATTATCTTAATTATTACACTAATAAATGAGCGACACGAAAACATTTAGTAATTAAGGAAAATTAGATCTTTGAGAATAAACTTAATCTCATTTATTTTTATTACCACATGTGAGGGGTAATTTTGGTATTACGCTGAATTTGGTCTTCTCATCTCTTTTAGCATTGGAGCCCTACGGCCGGATCTCGCCACGTATTTGGGAGAGGGAGTTGTCATTTTACTCTGCGAGCTTCTCGAATCAATGGCTGCTCTTGCTTCTGGTGCTCACCCTCAATGGGACTTCAGCTGGTCAGCCTCTTTCTCTTTTTTCCTCCTCTTTTTTGTTTTTCCAGCTACATCCCCTGTTTTGTTACGCTGTCTTTTGGTTTCTGTTCAAGCCGAAATTCTCTTGTTTCAAATAGGGTTTATCACAGAACTGGATTCTGAGTTGTGAATATAATGTTTCTTTTTCTGCTTTCGTTTTTAGCATATGAAACTTTTAGCTTTTCGTTGAATTCAGTGGCTTACATTCTCTCTATTCACCTTTTGAGTTTATGGCTGATCTTCGTTTGCAATCGGGAAATAAGCCCTCTAATGTTTTTGGATGGAAAATTTCATCATTTCGCAAGAACATACTCTTTCTTATGTGGTATTTTTTAGGAAATGGTAGCTTGTGGCCTTGTGATTTGTCCATTTTAACTCTAGTTAGAGTTCACAACCTGCAAATAAAAAGAATACATCTGTCTTTTATCATATTTTGTAAATAGTAGGATGAATGTTGTGCTGCCATTTTTACACGGTGAAATTCGCTATGCAGTTGCGTGGAAGTGAATTTTGAGTCAGAGAAGAATGCGTCAATGGTGTACGCCACATTAGCGGTTGATAAAGAGGTGATGCTCAAAGACAATTTTTGACTGCTTCTTCCCCTTTTAGTTTTTAACAACTTGATTTCAAAATGCAGTTGCAGCCTGATAAAGTGAGAAGGAAAATGACAGTCTCTGATGGAGTGCTTTCAGCGTGAGTTTTTTCCTTCTGTGTAATAGTATTTTCTTCAGTATCGATCCGAATCTCTAACCTTTGAATTCAATTATGCATTAAAACCAAATAGATGTTCGATATCCGGTTTCTACTGCAGATCTAATCGTTAATTTAGTAAGGGTTGGCAGAAATGTTGTTAAAATTTGAAAATCTGTCTAAGTTTATTGATGATCAATATTGTTACTCGTGTATGTTGTCGCATGAGCTACGACAAGATAGATGCTCGATTCCTCAAAAGCTATACCTCATCAAAACCCTCCCCCGCATATAAAAGACTCCTACTAAATACTTATTCTAAAGGCCTTGACATGAAATCAAAAGTTATCATACTCCTTGCCTTTCAACTACCCCAAAAGAGGCAAAGAGCCGCGAGCATTTACTGGAGTTGGGACATCATCAATGGACACCAAGCCGCCCAAACAGCCAAAACCACGTTGCAATAACGAAGGAGATGATAATCAATCTCATTACTTTTTGTATTTAGCTACTTGCTACTACTTTCTTTTGTTTTCTACTTGTTTATGTTTATTTTTCTTCTCATTTTATGCAGCCAATTCGAGGCCACTGAGGCGAGATTTCTCCGTGCATCGTTCAGTTCTTTCTTAGATGTCCTCACACTCGCAACAAAAGCGATTGAAGAATTTGGCCCAGGAACGAATTCGTAACAACCAATTGTGTTTTTAGATGATTATCTCATTCACAAAAGTTGGAATTTCATCGTTGGTGTTTGTAGCATAAACTTGGGTGCACTTTGATTGGCAATTGGAAATGGCCATCTTTGATTTTATTTATGAGATGAGATGAAGAGAAATCGGGATCAAAGCATAGTTTGAAAGTAAATTTCACTTATCTTCCGCATTTTAGGTGTAAAAGTTAAATATTTTAGATTGACAGTGTTTGAATTTAATTAGATGAAACAAAGGAGATCATGAAAATTGTCACCACTGGGCATAACAGAAATGTCAGGTTGAATGACTCGATCTTTGAGGAGGATCTAATCGTCCAGTCCAAAGATAGATTCGTAGTGGAAGAATTAAATCATAACCAAAGATGTAAACCACATGAGATGGACCTAAGTCTGCATAGTGATCACAAGAATAATAATGAAAGCAAACAATAAGTTAAATGTAATATGTGTAACAAAGTCTTAGTATTATCCAATGTTATACAATAAATTTAAGCATTGTCCTTACCAAAAAATAAATACAATACAAGGAAACAAAATGAATAGAAGCATCTCGTCACAAACACTAACAGTTTTTAACCATTTTTGTCTTTACATGGAGTGGTGGGATCATTGGGGCGAGTGAAACACTCATTAGCCAACTTACAATGCATGTAAAACTTGTTTTATTTTTTTTTCATCAAAATCATGATCTAGAGAAACGAACATTCATAAAAATCCTCACTATTTAAGGAAAACCGGTCTCGAAGGCCCCCAACAAGATATTGATTTAAAATGTGGTTGTATATATAGATAGCTAAAACCAGTAATCAGTGAAAAAGTAGAATTACACAAAGATTCCTCTGATCATACACACAGAAATGTGACGACCGTTTCCGGGCAGCATCTCATGAGCTAGGGGGAAGAAATGATGGTAGTCAGAAAACCTGGCAGTGTCGCTCAAGTTGCCACCAGTAAGGCTCCGCGACGACACATCTCGTACGTAATCAAAACACTCTCATCAAGTTTAGGGATTCGAAACCCAAAGAGCGCGTCATCACCACCCTATTACCCATTTTCATAACGTGCAAACAATCATCTTCATGCAACAAAAAATGCATCAGGATAGCATTGTAATGTTTTGGCACGGGGACCATCCAAAGCATCAAAATGTTTCATTCCCAAAATCAACAGTCGCCAAAAAAGAAAATATCATGCACGGCGAAATGTAAACATGTAAAACTCGTGTACATATAACATAAAATCAAATGTATTGTTGAGCAGTCTCCGTCGATTTTCATATGTAACAACCCACAAAAAATACAGTTTCAGAAAACAGTGCAATGCAATGCAACTGAGTATAAAATCTCTATCTCAACGGCGGTCTCTCCTTTTTCCAAAAGGAGCACCAACTTCAGGCGCCGGTTCAAAGTCTGCAAAGTCGTTTGAACTTATATAGATTCAACCCAAAGGAGTTCACAAACTAACTCAAAAAAATGACAGAGAATGGGCTTTGTACCGAGCTAGGAAACCAAAACCAAAAAAACAACATCGTGGCTACAAATATCACTAGGTGTGTGGCGCCATGGCGATAAGAACTCAACTTGAAAGTTCGAGTCGCAGTCGGGACACAAAAACAGTTCAGCAAAATTTCGCACTATGCAGAAGTTCCACCCTTCTGCGAAACGACATGTGTCCCACACTCTAGCGGACATGTAAACCTTGCGGAGACTGTCACGTGCGCATGACATGTGCATCACTTAAGTTGCTGCGGAAGCCAACGCTTCTACAGACATGTGTCAACCGCAAGAGCTTTCTTTCCACAACACGTTTTTGTGGATGCCTTTGCTTCAATGGACACACATTTCCGTAGTTTCCTTTGCTTCCGCGGACACACCTGTCCTCTATGGAAACTTTCCTCCAACGAAACAAGCTAGCTTCCACGGAAGCCTATGTTTCTACAGACCCTAACATTTCCACCAATACATGTCCACCGCAAAAACACTCCTCTTGCGTACACTAGAGTGTCAAAACATTTACGCAGAAGCAACCTGAATATTTCCACAGACACATGTCTACTGCGAAGACACTCCTCTTGCAGACACAAGTGTCAACTTCTATGGACACAAACGTTTCTGTGAAAGCCTTTACTTCCACAGACCCAAACATTTTCCACGGACATGTGTCCACCACAGAGACACTCCTCTCGTAAATACGAGTGTCCCATGGAAACCTATCTTCTAGGACACAAACGATCTGTTGTCTCCATGGACGAAGCTCTAGCGCAACCCCGTGAGAAGAAGCGTCACATTATGTCGATTCTCACCTCCAAATGGCCCAAACCTCCACACAAACTCTATATCCATTTCACACGCCGAGACACACCATAGTTTCAAGTTCCTGAGCTCGAGTCCAAAACTCAACTAGAGACTCAACACACAGACACAAAAAAAGACGAAGGAAAACTTACCCTCGAAGTCTCCTACACAATTAAATGAACGTTAAAGTCTCACGAGCGATTTCCAAATCCTCACAGTAGCCAGAATGGACACTCCTCACTCAACAATATTCACTCTTGTTAGCAACAACATATGAAAGAAATGAAAATTATTCCCTCGAGTTTTCTTTATACCTTATACCAATTTACTTAGTTGCCTATAAGTATTTATATTATTTACAGGTCGACTATTTAACTAAGACTTTAAATTTCACCTGAATATGCTGAATGCAGCCTGAAATTGCAGGCTGGATATTTCTCGGAGCCAATATAATGGGGTACTTCTGCAACTCTCCACGGCCACCACGAGAGAGTATATATATATATATATTTGAATATAATAAATGGAGAAACCTGATACAACAAAGTGCCTTCTTACTGTCTCTCTCTCTTTTAAACTGGTTAGTATTCATCCAGATAAGTGTACAGCATTTCGTCTTTTTTCGATTTCCGACGGCTGAGCAATGCTTTTAGAAGGCGTTTACTTTTGCTCGGATTCTGTTCATAATCCTTCCCATTCTCCTTCTCGGCAGGCATCCGCATAGATGCTGATTTTCTCGGCTGCGACGGATACTGGAATATGCGCAGATGAAACTTCTCAGTTCAAAAGATCAACACAATGAAACATCAAATCTAAATGGTTGTTTTCACAATTTGTGGTGGGATATTCTCCAAATTCAGCTAAATAATCAATCCTCCACTCACCCTTTGCTCAGATTTTGACTGAATTGGAGTTGTCGGTCTGCTTGAATTCGGAGTAGTAGGTCGACTCGAGCTTCGGGTTAGTGGACGACCTGAAAGAGATCCAGAGCGTAAAAGTGGAAATCGATAAGGCGACACCTCCCGTTTCTCTGATGCAGACAACATCAATACATGTCAAAAAGATGAAAAATATAAAATTTATTATCCGCGTAATACTAAGTTCACCATCTAATTTTATACTGTAATCTTACTTCTTAGCACGACACGTACATATCGTCCAACAGTTAGTGTAATAATTAAAATAAATTACAGTTAATTAAAATAAGACATTAATTGCACCAATTAATGAACAAACTGTGCTGGAGATTAAAGAGGAGAATGAGATAATAATCCTGACATTACTGTGATTATATACTTCCAAAATGACACAAAAATCTTCATAGAGAGTGCATAATACCAGTTTCCTTCCTTGGCATCGTAGACGTAAATGCAAAGGTTTTAGGTTGTGGGGACGGCTGTTGAGAAGGCGATGAGAAACGTCCTTTACTGGCCATGGAGGTTGGCGTTTCTCGGATCGTAGCGCGGACAGCTAACGAAACGGTGAAAGCAGAAACAAAATTGACGTAAAGTTCAACGAGAAAAACAAATAAAATTGATGAACTAATCCAATAGGATTGTTGATTGTTACCACTTCTAAATTGATGCCACTCATCTTCATCTTCTAGGCTCCGTCCTTGGTATTTCGATTTGCTGTGATTGGCTGCGTTCATCGTATCCCCAACTGAGCGAGAATTCAACTATTTATTTAGCATAGCATCTCAAGTGTCTTTTTATAAAAACACACACCCAAGATCTTTATCTTCATAATCGAATCGAGAACCGATAAAGAAGAACAAATAACACTTGCCGGGTAAAATGTATCGCTTATGGTATTTGGGAGTGTTTATGGTAAGTGATTGTTGGGAAATGCCTTGGTGATCCATGAACTCTTGGCATGTCTTCAATCTCTATGTCATCAGACCGAATAAATCAAAGACGAAAGTTAATAAAAATGACTGATAAACAAGAATAAGCTCTAGCTCTGAAATGTCTGATTCACCTGTTCGATACAGGATACTCTAAGCTCCGTCCCCAATACTTGGTCTGCTTTTTCGTCCAAAAGATCGTTAACCTTGTACGTCACAGACCCCAAATGGTCTACTGTATTGACAAGAGCTTTAACTGCATAATCTTTCAAAGTTTCTACCACTCTGCATAAAAGGGAGTTGTTTATTGTTAGGCGTGAAAAACCGATTCGTGCGGCCACAAAAATCACTCACATCTGTTTTTGGTTGTCGTTGGTGTAAGATAACTCAAAATACTCGGCCGCTGAGTAAAGCTGTGCTTTCAAATTCTTCAAATCCTGAAATCAATGCGAGCAAGAGGATGAATCCCCTAAATCATGGAATGCATAGTCTCTCCGAATCAAAAGCTCCAGACAACAATTTGCAAACAAAATGCTTTTTTGGTAATTGAAAACCAAAAACAGTTTCTGGAAACACACTAATATTTGTTATAGTCTTTAAGCACATGAAGACACTGCACATTCTTGAATTTAACTTTCGGGCAACACATCTAGCAAACTGATTAAATTTTAGGATGCTGCTGAATCCACAAGTAGATTCTTCTACTACCCAATTGAAAGAAACATAAAAAAGAAGAAGAAGCAGGAATACCTTCAGACAATCAGAGAAAAGCATGCTCTGATGCATAGAAACCTCGTCAAAGTTAGATCCTTCTCGTGAAATGGGGACTGTATAAGCTGTAGTCAGAGTCGCCATGAGCAAGAACTTGAGCTGGGAATTTCTTATCCGCTGCAACAATTACAGCCAAGGAAATACATCAGAGCAGGGAAGATTAACAATTTTGGTCAATAATCCTGCAAATTTTAGTTATCGTTCCAAGCACTCATCAAAAGTGTCATTTCCAAAAGAGCAAGAACATGTCTATACTTCGAAAAGCCATTGATACTTGAATTCCAAAGAGAGAGCACAGGACACTCAAACAACTATGGAAGAAGATCAACAGCATAAAGCAAGTGGAATTTCTCTTAATCTCAATCAACCTAGATAGATCAAAGTAAATCACATCTACAGTCTGTACCATTCAGCGAGACTCAATCAGAAGAATCCAACAACATGACGCTATCAAACCCACTCCTATAAAATTTCAAAAAGTGGAATTTCCATTCCCACAGAGAGTTCTTCTAAAGAAACTAAAATTGTTGGAATTAAGAAACCAAACAGAAGAAAGGCAACGGCACCACGAGCACTAAGTGACAATACCTTATCGAGTTTGTCGAATCTTCTCTAAGAGTCAAGAACTAGTGTCAGAAGGGCAAACAGTAGCACCCATTGGAGGGGTGGAGCTTGCAATAAGAAACCCAGATGGGGAGAAGGCCAAAAAACAGTGCAGAAGGGCCTAATCTTTGAGAGTGACAAATTGTGGATGGTTCGAGATTTAGACTAAACCACAATAAACGACAACTTCAGTCTCACCCAAATGCGTCTTGGAACTTGGAAGGATATGAAGCACCAGCAACGGCCAGAAGAAGGGGAAAGAGAGAGAAAGAGAGGCAGAGAGAGAGAGAGAGAGAGGAGTGGAATGGACGTTCATCAAGGAGAGCACGTCGGTCTCAGAAGGAGATTGGTAACGTTGTAAATCTTTAGCGGATGGAAAAAGGTGGAACCTTTGGGTTGGGGGCCATCCTGCTCATTCTCCAGATTTAGGAGACGTTTAAAACTCTTGGAAACCCACTCTAGTCTCCAACAATGAGTTCCATATTTTACATCCAATCATACATTAAATGTCATTTCTTCCTTTCTTGAGACGATGAATCTGATAAACCCATTCTCTAGAGCTGAAAACACAACTCCAAGAAGCCGTGTGAATGATTCTTCTCGAATTCCCTTTTCTCCACTTCATTGATGAAATGGGGGAAGTGGGCCAGCTGTTGCTCCCTTCTTCTCAAGGCCCTCAAAAGGCATGCGAGGGTTAGTCATAAAATCAAGGCCACCCACTACTTTCTCACTTCTCCAGCTTCCAAGCTACAACTTTGGATACTATATTTTGAACAAAACATTATATTATATGCTCGCTACGATGCCAAATAGTATAGTGCAAAATACTAGCACCCAATTGATAAACCCACCAATTGACAAATTGGATTTCCATTAAGCGTTTGACAAATTGTTTAGGAATATGAAAAGGAAGGTCAGATGGGTCAAAAAGAGGGCGATATCATGGGAAATGGGGGCAGGTGCAAGCGTTTTACTTTACTTTTGGAAAATGGATTTGGTTTTGAAGAATTGGCATTAGTGCCGTGATTGATGGGCAAAAATAGTCAACACAGCCGCCAGATGGGTCCCCTGCAAGGGGAGAAGGAGTGTCTTTCGGCTGCGCCCATCCATCCAGCCGTGTCATTGTGGGCTTCATTGCTGCTTAGTTGGGCCTCTCCCTTCTCACACAAGCCACGCCCTCACCAAACTAACATCTTTATCAGAATTTTCAAAATGAACACGCCACTCTATTAGTTTTAGACATCTTGCGGTTTTGGGTTGATGGTTCATCCGGCCGATACTTCTATTATTATGACAGACTTTTAGACTATGCTACTTGAAGCCACTTTGTCGTCATATCATGGCAGCAGGATTACTTGACGTACAAACTTTAGTCCTAGCAAAATCAGCATGAGCAATAAATTCACAAAATGAATATTGATTTGCCTTGTCTTCATCATTAATTGGCTACTTTCTAAAAGAGACCTTCCGTGCTTAATTCATTAATCACGTAGATTAGTGGTAGCCCTTGTGATAATTTCAACTAATTTTAAGTGTTGACGTGTTGGGAAAGGACAAGAGAGATTTATGATATAGAAATATTCACATAGAATGGAAATAATGTTGGTGGGAATGGGATTGCTGCATTGCCATTTGCCTGACTACGCTTGGCCAAACAGTAAAAAAGCTAAACATATTTATTGACCAATTCAAGGACGTTGGGCATGTTCACTGATGAGACCAGACGGTGTTGATTGCCATTGCCATTTCCCTGTCCTCCTCCATGTCTTCTGCGCTTCTTCTCCACTGGACCACCTTCTTACACCTTTCATAAATGCCGCCCTTGTTCAAACAACAGCTCGTCAGCAAAGCAATCGCCATTGTTAAAAATTAAATCAAACGAACCTCAGAAACTACCAAAATCCATTTATGGTTTGACTGCGTGTGATCACCTAAACTTGGTTTATGTACATTTTATTGTATTGTATGATCTGTAAATGTAATCCAATATCAATCAAGTTATTCTGCGTGATGAGATGTTGGAAGACTTACTAGAAAATGTGAGGACGTGTAATTTGAGAGATTGAACAGCCCGCCTCTCTTCTTTTCCCTGCTGATCGTCACTCTACCATCACCGCCGCCGGAGCTGCTTGCCTCTCCTCCTCTTCCCCCCACGGATGGTAGCAGGTCCAAACTACCCCTACCCAAGTCCCTGCAATTCTTCCTGAAACCGCCCCACCTCTTCGAACCAAAATGGGTACCATTGTCGTCTCTCTTTGACCAACCATCGGAGCTGCGGAATGACGCTGAGGAAAACGCATTCTTGCTCGAGTATGGCCCTTCTAAAACTGTTGTTGGGGAGAGAATGTTGGAAACCCTTGCCTCGTTGAGCAGCCTAGGGGGAAGCTCCAAGGATCTAACAATGGCGGCGCTAGCTATGGGGTCTGTGGGACAGAATCTTGCTTTTCCTGGAGTTTCTTCCCACTGGAATGGAACGGACAGAGAGGAGTAGAGCGGTGGCGTTCGCACTCCTGAAGGCTCAGATGGTTGGCTGATCGGAAGAGAAAACAAAGACAGCTTTAAAGAAATGGAGCTGTTTACTGCAGTCCCTTCTTTTTCTGCACCATTCCACGCCATACTTCCTCTCTCCAACCAACCACTTTCCCCTCTCTCTCTAAACTCTCCTGCGTTCATTCCCATGTCGGCAGAAAAACTTCCTCTTTCTGATCGGCTACAACTAAAGTCAAGTAAAAGTTTTATAGCGAGAAAACCGACAGTCTATTGATGGTAGTAAAACGCTCCAGACGCTTCTTCTTCATCAGATAACATAGAGCAGCTTCTTCATCTTCGTT
Organism: Begonia loranthoides; assembly: GCA_022433065.1. Taxonomy (NCBI): domain Eukaryota; kingdom Viridiplantae; phylum Streptophyta; class Magnoliopsida; order Cucurbitales; family Begoniaceae; genus Begonia; species Begonia loranthoides. The sequence goes on from CM039476.1 coordinate 257,256, forward strand.
ACTTGTAGGAATGAATGCGAAATTATTAGTCACGAAGAAATGTGATCAGAGTGAGCGAAGAAGGTTTAAAGTCAATAGGGTCCCCATGATTTGCTTTTTTTACAGGCGGTGGGCAATCAACGGTGCTTAGATTATATGAGAAAAGTCATTGCCAGCAAAGAGAAATGAATAATCATCTCCCATTTAATGAAAAAGACAGTGAAAATGTTGTCTTTTTATGAGAAAAAGATGCATCGTGACTTGCTGTAATGTATTTGCATTAGAAAATCATAATTTCTGACAATTGTGTGGGTTTAATCTGCAGCCTGAGCTAAACCCAGTTTTAGTCTGAGTTGATTTGTCAAAAATATGGGGGATTTGGGGATGAAGAGGTCAGCCATGGCAGATGTTTTGGATAGGATATCCAACTGTGCAAAACCCACCATGAAATAACAAGAGCGAACAACTTAATGCTCAAACCCTACTCACGCACATGTGAAGTGGAGACGTGCAGCAGAAGCGGGGAACAAGGCAAATGCTAATCATCTAAAGTGACCAAGACTTAAATAACCCTTCTTTCAAACACTTCCCACATTTTTGTTTTTACCATGCTCATGAAATAGCCCTCTAATCCCTTATACGGAAGCAACTCATGAGCTACGTTTTTGGAGCTTATTTTATGCTCTTCATTTGTTCTTCCTAATACTGTCATGACTCGAAGTAGGATCTAATAGAAACATCAGATCAAACGATCCAATTTTCGAAGAGAATCCAATCGTCTGACCTAAGATTTGGTCGACTGCATAAGACTTTAGCAAATATTAGAGTTATAATCCAGATGAAATGAAACTAGATCCATATAGCGATCACGAATATAGTAGTGCAAAAACTTGAAATACAAACTAAATTGTCCAAATTTTCTACCATCATTCAGACATATCCAAATTCTATACATTTTTTCACAAAGAAATCTAACACTCAAGAAAATATAAACAAACAAGGGGACCCACCTATCTAATCGTTACTTCTGGGCACCACTACTTTTACCTATGAATAAGGGAGTTGTTTAAGATGAGTGACTAACTCAATTAGAAAATTTCTACTACATGCAATACATGAAAAAAATTAGTTTTTATCATTTAATTTCCAAAACCATAATGTGTTTAATATGTCATGTGTGAGTTTCAAATCCCTTGAAAACTCTTCTATCATTATGACAAACAGATTCCACAAATCATTGATCAGACAATCTTAAAAATATTGATGTATACATAAACAACGCTATAAATGAAATAGGTCTACATTTTTTTTTATTAAAAAAAAACCTCAGTGAAAAATGAAAGTCTCACAAGGACCCTTCGGCACACTATCACAGAAATGCGGCGATACCAAAACCAAACAACACCTCGTGAGTCACAAGGAAGAAAAATGGGTTGCCAGCGAGCAAGGCTCTACGACAATACAACCCAAAAAATCAACAAATGAAAAGGGTTGCTCGAGAGCAAAACTTCGCAACAACACAACCCACAAAGTCAAATAACTAATACACTCTAACCATGTTTAGAGATTCGAAATCTGAAGAGTGCGTCATCACCGTCCTATTACCCATTTGACAACGTGCAAACAAAATATCTTCACGCAGTAGAAGATGTACTGGAATAGCCTCGCAATGCTTTTACACTAAAACCGTGCAAAGCATTAAGACGATCCATCCTCCAGCATACACAACAAAATAATATAATGATAACCATGCATGTATAAGTAAACATGTGAAACATATGTACATATAGTATAAAAATTGACATGTTTTTGAATAGTCATTGTCTGGTTTTCATATGTAGCAACCCACAAAATACAGTTTAGAAAACCATAGAGCAATGCAATGCAACCAAATATAAAATCTCTATCTCAATGACGACAAAAACCAAGCCGACCAGCCACACGCGCTGCCAGATGCAGGAACCAAAATCGAGGACACCGTCGGAACCTAAAACCAAACAGACGTCAAAATCCTAAATCAACACTAAAAACACACAAGAGTCCCAAATCGGAATTCAAAACTATACCGAGAGGACTAACATAAGACTTCCCGGTTCAACTCTAGGAGCGACAGACACCTCCACATTGAACTGATAATCCACACTAATCGGAAACAAAACATGGCTGAGGAAGCTAAGTGAAGTTCACTAAATATTAACTTCACGATCGACCAAGACATAACAACGATCAACTTGACGCATCAATAATCAACTTGAAAGACCCATCGGTTAACAAGACAAGGCTACGGTCAACGGAATACAAAATGCCCAACTCGAATAGCTCAACAATCGAGTAAACACAAATAGAGTCAATTGAACACAACTACAATAGATGATCCAGTGTTGACAAACCAAAACATTAACATGTGTAAGGGTAATAAGAGCAGTGCGTTGACAATGGATTAAACCACAAAAGACTTTTCTGCAACTTTCTCCTCTCTTTTGTGTGATTTTAAAGCGTGAGTAATGACATGTTTCCTTTCCATTCTCTGCGGAAGATGTCATTTTTTGAGCTCCAAATAATGGCATCTTCAATTGTTGCCTGTTGTTAAGACGACATTGTCTTCTTCTGCGTTTCCTAATGTTTGCATATGCAGAGACACAGCAGCCAAAATGCATGTCTTCTGCGTGGTCCACTGCCTAATTTCTTATGAGGATCTTCTAATTGGAATGGTTTATGTTTAGTCTCTGTCATTATTATGCTAATTGGTAAGATTTATGGCATTTTAATACATTATAAACACTTTTATATACTTCCAAATACAACTTAAACAATGAATCACCAGGAATACTTATAAATCTTTGAACTTGATTGAAAATGGAGCGAAAATCCATTTTTCATCTACCTCCTCAGGCAAATCATACCCTCACAAGCCAAGGTCCCTTCGAGATCTCCGATGATTCGAGCAATCCGAACCTCAAGACCTCTTTGAACTTCCTGAAAGTGTGTCCTAAGGCTTTCGGAAAAGCGTTTCACGTCAAGCCCAGACAACTTGTTTAGGTGATCGACAATCCCGGAAAATGTAGAAGAAATTTTAGGTTTGATTTCCATCAGTTTCTGCCCTGTTGCAACTATGTATCTCTGTAGCTGAAATGTCTCTTCCAACAAGGTTTCTAATGTTCTTGTTTCTCTTGTCATTCTTACCGTCTCGGAATCTCCCGCATTCGCCCCGTCACTCTCATGCTGCAAATTACCAGATAGAAATGTGAAAAAAAATGAATACAAAGATTGATCGATTACAATGGCACGATAAACTTACCATGCGTTGACGAAGATCATCCGCTTTCGCTTGGAGAGACTGGTACCTACCGACTTGTTTGTTCAGAGAACTCATCAGCGAAACCAAATCTTTCATCCCGGCTCGTTCGTTATCAAAGCTTTCATTTTCGTTACCACTTTCTTGTTTGCCGGTCAGTCTCTCGAGCATAAGAAGTTGCTGCTTCAGCCGTTTGATCTTGAAAGACACTCCAAGAGCATGAAGATCCATCCTCCATGGAGAGTTGTTTGTTTTACTCGGCTTTTTCTTCATCAATTCTAACTTTACATCATCTTGAAAAGTACTCTGGCCAACAACACCATTTCTATCGTCCAACTCTTTGGATGGACAGTGGACATGATCTGTCGATGAGTTTTCGTTAGGATCGATATCTTCTTCTTTCTCCATTTTCACATTCAGTTTGGTTTCTAGTTCATCTTCTTCTTTTTCTTCCTCTGATTTAATGTTTGAGGAATTAAACCGTGAGACAAACTCCCTTTTCACAGAGGTTAGTTCTTCTTCTCTTGCCACTGACAAGGCTTCAAGTTTCATATTATCATGTCTGAGCTGCAGCACATCCTGATTCAATCCCGCCAAGTGGGACTGCAATCGCTTTGTTTCTAATTCCATGCTCAGAAGCTGCCATCGACAAGCTTCCAACTTTTCATCTTTGACCCTCATTTGCTCTGCGAACGCCTCTATCTCTTGGTTGTGCCTCTGCAGTAGCAGTAATGCCTCCTTTTCTGCTTCTGACCGGACCATAATGTCTAGCTGCTTCACATCAGCTGTTCTCAATTACGAATCAACATAAGGAAATTGATATATTCAAGTAAAAAAATTGCACTAATTTGTAAAATCCAAGCCCAAGTAAAGTCTACAGTTCTCACCGAGTTCATTTGCTTGCGAGTTGAAGCCACCTGAAAGAAGAGAGAAAGAATCAAATTCCTTGATGAACTCAGGATGATTGTGTTGAATGACATGATCAATGGCAATTAATCTGGCTTTCCCGCTCGAAGAAATGTCCGATCGAGAATTCATTTGATTGGACATTACACTTCTTAACGACTGTCGTTCATGCCTCAATTCAGACGCAGATTTCCACCTCTCCATTTCAAATTCTGCTTGTTTCCTCCTGGCTTTCGATAGTTTAGCCTCGTTTGAGAGCATTTGCTTCTCGGCACGATCGAGTTTCGATTTCCTTAGCAAGACAGATAAGATCTTATCCTTCTGTTCTAAATCTTTACTCATTCTCACGACTTCAGCTGATAATTTTTGAACCAAAAGAACCGACTCCTCCTTTTGTAACAAGACTGAATCGCGCTCTTGTTTTGCAGCCTCTACTTGCCGTGACGACCGCCTCATCTCGGCCTCGAGCTGTCGTTGGTTTCAAACGAGTTCGATGAAAGCTGTTTTGTGCTTCCACAGCTCAGAAGAATGCTCTTGAGCTTCAATATTCACTCTCTCTCTGAGTTCTTCTACTACGTTTTCGGCATTTGATAGCTTTTCCTCCAGCTCTTTTCTTTTCTTCGTCTCTTCTTCCATAGCTTTGTCCTTAGCCTGCACTAAGAGCTCTATCTCCTTCAACTTTTCATTCATCTGCAAGATCTCTTCTTCCTTTTTCTTCTCGAAAATACTCATGTCGCTCATAAGACCTCCGAGATGCTGCCTCAGCTTCCTCCGTTCGACAAACCAGCTATGCTCTTGCGTTGCGAAAATCCCGACTACTTTCTCGTTTGCTTTTGCATCTTCCCGCCTGATTCTCTTCAACGTGTCTATCTCTTTTTTTGCAGCCTCGAGGTTGTGAAGAAGATCGGCATTTTGTACGCTCATCCATTCTCTCTGCGCCATCCAAATTAGAAATCCCAAGATTTGAGCACTTCCTCGAATCATTTTCTCCCGAATCAAACACCAGTTCTCGTCCTCACTGGGCACAGACAGGAGCCGCAGAGCAAAGAATGCACAAGAAACTCCAAAATACTTACTAGGATACAGGCTCTCGGGCTTCTCTTCAGAGATTAATAAATGCAAGTTCAAGACCTCTTTCTTGTCCATTACTTGAAGAGTTTTTCCCAGGCCTGTGATTCCAATCAAAAGAGGATTGAAGCTCAGAACTCAGCAGGAAACTCCAAGAATTTACACAAATGAAGCATCCGCCATTCGATTCAATAGAGATCTGCAAAAGAATGGACATAAGATTAAGATTAGAGATTGGAAAATTAACACACCCATCAAATGAAATCAATACAGAAAGCATTTTTATCTGAAAAAAATGACATAAAACCTTACCCGTTAAAATTCAGAAGCGAGAGCCAGAGTCCGCCATGGCTAAAACAGCTCAACAGCACAAACGATCAGAGAGAAAAAAAAAACCTAGAATATATACTTTTTACGAGAGTGAAATCGATCGAGAAGTATAAATGGGCAGGGCTGAGAAAGGCAAAAGCATAGTTGCTTACTCTGTGTGAGGATGCAGAATCCGTTAGAAAAAGGCTGCACAGTTGCAGAAAAGAATAAAAAAAGAGTCGGAAGAAAAGTGCTTCCCGGTTTTCAGTGAAACACTAACTTTCCATCAACTCCACCGGCCATTGCCTCTTCTTTCATCATCTCCCACCAACTTTTCTCCTCCTTTTCCTCTTCATCTGATCTGATTGCTGTTTTTAGGAAGCTAAAAAGCACTTAATTCCTGGCTCTGTGTCACCATTATTGTTCACTGTCCAAGTTTAAAATAAAAATAAAAACAGAAAAGAGAAAATATCTCCACCAAATAATCCTCCGTCTCTTGTCCTCCTACACTGTGTACACTGATTGAAAAAGAAAACACCCAATACAATAATTGTTTACATTATTCTTTACTAATGTTGATCTGATCTTTACTTGCTCAGCCTGTGATAAAATCAGTCATTGTCGAGGGTATTATGGAAGCATCGAAAAGCAAAGGAATAAAATCAGTATCTCTTTCTGGACCGCATCACCGTATGAATGCTGAGGAAGACCTGGTAATTGCGAGCTCAAACCTATCGTCCATTTGCATCCATAAGCTGGTAAAAGGAGGAGCCCACCAAAAAAAAATTCCAACTTGGACAAAAAATCCAACTATTTAATTCAGATCAAGAACACCCACCAAACCCATTTATAAAATCCACAACCAGAAACTGGAGCTGAAGATGGATAACTAGAACGGAAGCACAGTCTGCAAATGGTGAGAGAAGGCGGTGGGAAATATTCCCGTGGATGTTAAATCGCCACATCACAACGATGGGTCCAGTCGATTTGACCTGCTTCCGTTGCTGAGAACCCGGTAAACGAAGAGTCTTCTTTGGAAAGACGTAGAACAAACCATCTCAGTAAAAGATATTCCTTTGGAAATTTATATCATTTGATTCTCCAAAAGGTTTGATTTTTTCGACAAAAACAAACCAGCTTCAGTCAGTGAAAGGATAAATAGTTTTATAGAAAAGCAAATATAACTCTTGGAAGAAACAAGGCTAAAAAGCAGAAGCTCTAAAAGTCTGCAAAGGAGACTACTGCATATGGAAATTGGGATTACTGCAAAGAGAGGAACCACTCATTTTTGAAGTAAATGATGAGGAGTCCCACAGGAATTGACCCATACTGACCTACTGTCTATTACATTAATGGTTATGAAATTTTTGCTACTTTCAATACCATTTTGGTCTTATATTATATTAAAAGGTAAATCACAAATCATCTCTCATCCTCTGTTAAAAATAATAAGTTAATCACTAAATTTTTTTTTTTAATAAATTATGAAAAAAAATTACTATTAATATTACTGTCACGTTTGTCATTAAATGCATTAACTTTGATCTGTTGTAACTTGTCTATTACTCCGTTGCACGTCAATATTTTTAAAAAAATAACTTTATAACATTGATGGCCCGCCGCAGATCATATACGATTCACCGCAGGTCGACTATAAACCGCAGTGGATTAATACTGATCTGCCATGGTTCATCATGCCTCTTTCTGCGTTTCTAGAGCCCTAGTATATATGAATCACATGTGAAATCCGACGAGTTCATCACGAACTACAGAATCCTCGGCGACGCTAGAAGCAATGTTGGAGTAGAGCTCAACGGTGATGTTTAGAGGGTTAAGTACTACAGTTTTCCTGGCGAGCAAGACGAAAAATTTCGATATTTTGGGAGCTGTAAAAAGGTGACAGAAGGCTAGGTTTCACTCATTGTCGATACAGTTACAGTTATCCGAGTGCTATGAGCCGATTGCATACAACGGAGCGCCTCAGAGCACTCGGAGTCTTGTAACTCTATCGACAATAGCCAAAACTATAATACCCCGATAATATTTTCCTATGTATGCAATGTAATTAGTTTTGGAGTAATTAATACATTATATTGTGGGGGCAATATGTTGTTGTTTAATGCCGTATAAATATGGGATAATATTGAGAAGTGATTAAGGTATAAAGTTTTGATGGAAAAAGGTGTAATTGAAGTTTTTGGACGAATGGGGTCGGGGAAGGTTCGAATCTGTCCAATTTGGCAAACTTTTCGAATGATTGCGGTCGAGGTGTGGATGCCTTCCTTCGTTCGAAATTTAATTGCAATTCTGAAGGAGTAAAATAATGGATTGGACCGGTTTGGTTCTTCTCTGTCCAAATTTAAATAAATGGCTCGGTTCTTAAAAAAAAAGAAAAGAATGGAGTAAGGTTAATTAGAATTAAGATGTAATAATATAATTAAGTGAAAGATTGAAATAATAGGGAATTAATTGGAAATTGCGGAGTGAACTGGTTCATCCTTAAATCGGTCCAATGTGTAAAGAAGAAACAAAAGGCCTGCGACCATTTGTTTGTCGGGAAAGATGAACGAGAGAGAGAGCAAGGAGGCGAAGAGAGTGAAGACAAGGGAGAGGGGGGAGATGCGAGTGAGGCAAGCGTGAAGATGTGCTCAAGCCGCTCTTTCACGATGGCGGGCGTGCAAGCTACTGGTTACGGCTTGCGGATGGCGTCGTGGGTCATGGCTTGGGCTCGGGTTGCGGCTTGCTGGTTGAAATCGGAGCCCTCGCCGGCTACGTTTCTAGCGTCAGGTCCAGGTAAGTCTGTGGCCTTCCGTTCTTCTCTTTGGCGTTTTGTCAGTCGGGCGTTCAAGCGATGGATTGGCGATGCTAGGCAGGAGGCTGGAGGTTCACAAGGATCGGCTAGGGCTGTCTGTTTGACGTTGGACCGAACCGATCCTTACTGGTTCTGGCTCTGCAGAAGTTAACAGCATGGACATGCATGGGAGACAAGGTATGGCTTGGTGGTAAGGCATGGGTGTCTGAGGCATGGTCAAAGGTGCCTATGGTGAATTGAAATGCAGAAATAAAGGGGAGGAGCTGGCAGAAATGCTCTTTGGTGAGTTGTGCTACGAGAGAAGAAGAAAGTGACAGAGAGAACAGAGTGTGCGCTCTGTGAAGAAAAGGAAAAGGGAGAAGAAAAAAGGAGAAATGAAAAAGCAGGAGGGGCTGAAGAGAAGAAGCTACTCAGGTGTTGTGGTAAGATGATTTATTCTCTTCAATGGTTTTTATGGATTATAGAAGTATACTCTGTCGATGGATTGGTTATTTGTTTGTGTTCAGTTGGTTTATAGGTATATTATGTTGATGAATTAAGCCTCTGTTGATTTCTTCTCCTTAGTTTTGTGGTTTGTTGGAAGCTACTTTGGTTGCTTGCTGCGTATTGGTTTCGTGAAGCATATATATTGTGTATGTATTCTCTGTTGCCTGAAGTTGGGAGTGAATTGTTCTTTGTCAATTGTGCTTCTATATATATGTGCTCTATTGAGTTGGTGTTAATGGATAATGAAATAATGCCATGTTGTTTAGCTGCCTCATGGTTCCTTAAAGTATTCTTAGTGGATATATTGATTCGGTATATTTGGTTAGTTGTATTGACTGCCATTGTTGACGGTATGGTTGGTTAATGAGCTTGGGGAGGCTCCATTGTTGGTTAGCAATTGAGGATAGTATTATTGGACTAGATGAATATGAATCTGTGTTGTGGTTAGTTAATGCTCCACCGTTGGTTGCTAAGTTGTGAATATTGGAATTGTTAAGTATTAAAGTTTATAAAATTCGATGAAAAGTTGTTAATGATAAATGTTTTTAATTGTGAATGTATCAGAAAGAGAAAAAGGAAAATGATTAAGTGCTAATGCGCAATAAAGCTTCGAGGTAAGAAATTGAAACAGAGTCGTTGGCCTGTGGAGGCCCTACACTATTAGCAGTGTCTTTCCTTAAATTATTGTTGGTTTTTAGGTTCCCTCGCACGGAGGAATTACCGATGTTCACAACAACGGTAACATGTATAACCTATGTATCATGAAAAAACAATTTTATCATGAACATAAAAATGGATCGTTGTTATAATATATTGATAATAATATGCTCTTAGATCTAATCTAAAAGATAAAGATGTTACCTTTGTAGCTTACTTCACATGGGTACAAGATCAACCTTTGATCTTCTCTGCCAATCCTCCTCACCTCGAATAAGCACGTGTAGGCGTGATGAACGAAACAAGATCACACTCAATTTCTGATAGATCGTATTCTCAACACATGAGTCTATTTTGATTTAGAAAACACTTTTCTAAAGCCAACGTGGAAGACAAAAATTTTCTCTCAAAATAGATTTTTTTCTCAAAGATTTCAAAAATTAAAAAACAAAACCTTTTTGCTAATGAAATTTGACCTCTATTTATAGTGGTATTTCTCCATAATGGCCATTATGGTATTTAGAAAAAAACCCTATAAATTCCTCATTACATTTATAAAAATGTTATGAAAATCAAAAGTCTTTTCACCATATTTCAACACTTGGCACATTTAAGTTATAACACATTTATAACAAAAATGTTATGGAAAATAAAAGGTCATGACATTAAATCAAATTTGACATTAATTCAAATTTGACAAAATCTATTTTAAAAACTATTTTTAAAAGTTACTTTATATTTGTTACTTTATTGAATAATCAATAATTCAATTGTTTCATTTAATGAAACATAACAAATGTATTAACTTTGACAACTTTTGTCATTTTGTCTTAATTAATTGAATAATCAATAATTCAATTATTTCATCTAATGAAAAAATAATAATAAAATTATTATTGAGTGTATTAAATAATTAATTCATAATTAATTATTTAATCTTATTTTTTCATTTTTCTATTATTCGAATAATGATAGAAGGTGACAAAGGGACCGATGGACCTATAGTTTTAACCTCCAATAATATTTTGTTAACTAATATAAACTCTTTATATTAATTAACATAATTATTAACTCTAAAGTAATTCCACTAAATACTTAGAGTTGCACTCTCAAAACTATAGAGTATTTTTACTTAAAGTAATGTCCATTGATATAGTCATTACATATATATTAACCCTCCATTTAAATTCACAATAGAGCTAGGTTTATAATCCGTTAACCTCTCATATTGCTTTTTTATCCTTGACTACCATTAGTTCTTAATTGAATAATTAATTCATAACGATTATGAATTGCGCGCTAATTATTCGATCCTTGAACTAACAAACAAGGGAATCTATAGAAATGGATTTCATTGTATCAATATTAATATTCTCAGCTATTCATTTTAATTTACTTCCAATATACAAGGTATACGAATTGTAACTTGTACAAAACTTTACCGAGTAAATCAAAGAATAAATTAAAATAAAATAGGAGTTTATTAAATACAATGAATTAAGATCATACACATATGACAATCATTATGATAAAATTAATTGTTCTATATTTAACAGAAATTATTAGAACAATATAATTTTATCTGGTCCTGTCCTATATAATCATATTATATAAAACATATTTATCTTATGTTACTATATATATAGTCGGGATATGACTATACATTCATAATGAGATAAACTATGTTTATGACTATGAACTATTTGAAGATTCCATACTTCAAATGTAAGTCATGGACATATTTTGGTTATTACTCTTTATATTTTATCCCACATATATACAATATATATGTTAATATAAAATTAGCATAAATAACCAAGGAATTTTCTATGAATTTTATAAAACATAATATCAAATGTTAACATAATATTAATCAACACAAATTTATTCATATATTACAAAATTATTCTATTACATTTGCTCGTTGGGCATATTACTCCCAACAATTATTTGTTTATGTTTCTACTATGTTGCTTTACGTATTATGTCTATGTTGTTCGCACGTTATTAATATAATCTCTAAACATGTTTAGGATGTTAGCATATCGTTATTGTTTCCTTTGAATAGTCAAGTACGTCTATATTGTTATTGCTTTCTTTAAATTACTAAGCATGTTTATATCATTATCGCTTTCTTTAAATTGTCAAGCATGCTTATGATATTATTGTTTCCTTTAAATTGCAAAGCATGTCTATATTGTTATTGTTTTCTTTAAATTACTAAGCATGCTTATATAGTATGTTAGTAGTGTTGGTTTTTAGGTTCCCTCGCACGGCGGAATTACCGATGTTCACAACAACGGTAACATGCGTAACCTATGTATCATGAAAAAAACAATTTTATCATGAACATAAAAATGGATCGTTGTTATAATATATTAATAATAATATGCTTTTAGATCTAATCTAAAAGATAAAGATGTTACCTTTGTAGCTTACTTCACACGGGTATAAAATCAACATTCGATCTTCTCCGCCAATCCTCCTCACCTCGAATAAGCACGTGTGGGCGTGATGAACGAAACAAGATCACACTCAATTTCTGATAAATCGTATTCTCAACACATGAGACGATCTATTTGGATTTAGAAAACACTTTTCTAAAGCCAACACGGAAGACACAAAATGTTCTCTCAAAATGGATTTCTTTAATTCAAAGATTTCAAAAACTCAAAAAACCTTTTTGCTAATGAAATTTGACCTTTATTTATAGTGGTATTTCTCCATAATGGCCATTATGACATTTAGAGAAAAACCGTATAAATTCCTCATTACATTTATAAAAATGTTATGAAAATCAAAAGTCTTTTCACCATATTTCAACACTTGGCACATTTAAGTTATAACACATTTATAACAAAAATGTTATGGAAAATAAAAGGCCATGACATTAAATCAAATTTGACATTAATTCAAATTTGACAAAATCCATTTTAAAAACTATTTTTAAAAGTTACTTTATTGAATAATCAATAATTCAATTATTTCATTTAATGAAACATAACAAATATATTAACTTTGACAACTTTTGTCATTTTGTCTTAATTAATTGAATAATCAATAATTCAATTATTTTATCTAATGAAAAAATAATAAAAAAATTATTATTGAGTGTATTAAATAATTAATTATTTAATCTTGTTTTTTCATTTTTCTATTATTCGAATAATGATAGAAGGTGACAAATGGACCGATGGACCTATAGTTTTAAGCTCCAATAATATTTTGTTAACTAATATAAACTCTTTATATTAATTAACATAATTATTAACTCTAAAGTAATTCCACTAAATACTTAGAGTTACACTCTCAAAACTATAGAGTATTTTTACTTAAAGTAATGTCCATTGATATAGTCATTACATATGTATTAACCCTCCATTTAGATTCACAATAGAGCTAGGTTTATAATCCGTTAACCTCTCATATTGCTTCTTTATCCTTAACTACCATTAGTTCTTAATTGAATAATTAATTCATAACGATTATAAATTGTGCGCTCATTATTCGATCCTTGAACTAACAAACAAGGGAATCTATAGAAATGGATTTCATTGTATCGATATTAATATTCTCAGCTATTCATTTTAATTTACTCCCAATATACAACGTATACGAATCGTAACTTGTACAAAACTTTACCGAGTAAATCAAATAATAAATTAAAATAAAATAGGAGTTTATTAAATACAATGAATTAAGATCAAACACATATGACAATCATTATGATAAAATTAATTGTTCTATATTTAACGAAAATTATTAGAACAATATAATTTTATCTGGTCCAGTCCTATATAATCATATTATATAAAATATATTTATCTTATGTCACTACATATATAGTTGGGATATGACTATACATTCTTAATGAGATAAACTATGTTTATGACTATGAACTATTTGAAGATTTCATACTTCAAATGTAAGTCATGGACATATTTTGGTTATTACTCTTTATATTTTATCCCACATATATACAATATATATGTTAATATAAAGTTAGCATAAATAACCAAGGAATTTTCTATGAATTTTATAAAACATAATCTAAAATGTTAACATAATATTAATCAATACAAATTTATTCATATATTACAAAATTGTTCTATTACATTTGCTCGTTGGGTATATTACTCCCAACAAGTAGACTTTCCATATTTCATACTTTTATATTGTTGTGATTACTGCTTCATGTTTCATCCTTTCATATTGTTGTGATTACTGCTTTTCATTGACATGCATCACGATAATGTTTCTCATTGACATGTATCATGATAATAGAAACAAGTAGTAAGTGTCACCTCTGAGGTAATACTCATATGCATTATATGAGGAAAACAGATGAATGAAAGGAAAGGAAAGGAAATGGGGAGTTGGGGGATGGACGGGTAGTTCGGATCTAATCAGGTAGTCTGGACTAAGTCCCCTCCCTTGTCAGGAATGAGACCAGCTACCCTAGGTGGTTAGAAGCTGACCAAGACTATACCTCTAACACAGGTTCCTCCAATCTCCCGCTCGACATACAAGTTATGAAAGAATGAATGAAACGTAAAGAAAGTAAAGGTTTGGAGCGGTACCTATTCCAAAAGAATGAACGAGAGACATACAACATACTGCATATTTCATTTCTTATTGGGCCTTAGGCTCACAGTTTGCTAATGGTGTAGGTACACGCACGAGAAAATGATGAACAGATCAATGAGCAGTTGATAAAGAATTTCCACTGACGGGACTTGAAAAGTAAAAGAGAAAAGAGTTTTTATAAATGTAAAGTAATAATTTATTTATTGTCTTTTTAAAACAAATGATTTATGCTTACGCTGTAAAATGAGATAAATGGATTTTTCAAATAAAGTCTTCTGCTGTTAATAAAGATTTAAGTAACGAGTTTTAAGTAAGATGTTTTAACAATCGGGTTTTTCTAAAAGAACTTTGATTTCAATTGAAGGGTTTTAATAATGATTCAGTTGTTTTATAAAAGTTTTAAACTTAACGCATTTTTAAAGTAAATAAAAATTCAGGTCGTCACAATAACCTAGCCTCCAAATCTATCGCCTCTTTACAGCTCCCAAAACATCAAAAACTTTCGTCTTGCTCGCTAGGAAAACTGTAGTACTTAACTCTCAGAATATCCTCGTTGAGCTCTACTTCAACATTGCTTCCAGCGTCGCCGAGAGCTTCATGGTTCGCGGTCAACTCGCCGAAGCATCCGTTGAGAGATGCCTGCAAGGAAGGATGCACGCCTAAAAAATGCAAGGTGAAATGACGTTTCAAATAAAGTGTTATGACAACGTTCACACTTGCTTGAGAAAGTTGGAAAGTTGTTATGCCTCTGCCAAACAGGTAGCAAGCGGAGGAAATGTGCGTTGAAACCAGATATACGTCATCTACAATTGTTTCTTCGAGGTAGACAGTTGGATGTTCCTCAAGAAATAATACACCGTCGCCAGTCGTTCGCTCGCCATTCGTCGGGACACCGCCTCCGAGCCTGAGCCCGAGCTCTCGCCTCCCTCTCTTGGTCTCCATTGCTCTCCCTCGTCTCTCGCCTCTTTCTCCCTCTTCTCGATCGTCGTCCCTCTCTCTCCCTTCTCTTTCTCTCTTTTCTTCAGCAAAACATTCCCCTAACCTAATTTTCCTTCCCTTTAATTTGCTTCTTGAACCGGACCAGGCAGCTCGAACCGGTTTGGCCGAACTGGTTCAGCTCTTCCTCCCCTCTTCACTTAATTTCTCTTTTAATTTCCTCATTTTAATCCTAATTAATTAATATTAAAATATATTTAAGTGTTAAATGTTTGTATCGAATGTTAACCGACTTATTCCAATTATTGTTTAAAGATTATTAGAGATCCAATTTAAATTTTTCGATTCCATTTCCATAATTGATTTTAATCAATTAACTTCCAATAAATTCTCTTAAATTATAACCTAAAGGTTGCGTTCTTGGTAATACCCCGTTAATTATCCAATAAATTCGGGGTGTTACATATGTAGCCTTCTCTTTGATTCTCGGCTCATCCTTCAAGATCAATACCCCAGATTGCTCAACAATCCTCTGAATGAGCCAATTGAATGACAGACTCTTGGCCGGGCTGTTCAGCACCTCGTGCATGTGACTCAAAATGACATATTTGATGTCCACCTTTTTCTTTGTGAACACCTTCTCGAGTAAATAGAGATTCATGCAACTAACATGGTCTCGATGTCCATCTCGAGGCAAAATGGTGTGCGTCATGATGATGTGGATCACTTTGGCTATGACATTCAATTTGCTAGACTTTGGCTTCTCGTACGGGCCAATCTCAAGATCCCGGTGCAACAATCTAAGCACTGTCAGCCCTTTTACTCGCTTGATAAAAGGTGGCTTCCAAGACACGTGGTAATACTGATCGCTTAGTCCCTCCATCGCACATCCGCAGATGCTCCAACTTGCACCGTGGCAGGTGCTGCTTTCGCCACGGGTGCTCCAACTTGCACTGTGGCTGGTACAGTCCCGTGAAACTGACCAACGAGGTCAGTTGCAAGTCGACGGCGTTCACGGGCAGAGTACGTCGTTTCTACCTATGATTGTAGGTGAGTTTGCGACGGACCATCCTTTCGCTTGATTGTCATTTCTTTGCACGAGAATCCATTGGTATCGATTACACAATGTGGAATGAAGGTCTGAGAGTACGAATGTTCGCCGAGAATATCGTGATTTGTGGTGAACTCGCTGGACCTCACATGCAATTCTTATATATTTGGGCTCTAGGAACGCAGAAAGAGGTACGATGAACCGCAGCGGATTAGTATTAACTCGTCGTGGTTTATAGTCAACCCGCGGCGGATCTGTATTATTCTGTTGTGGTTTATAATCAATTTACGGCGGGTCGTATATGATCCACAGCAGGCGATCAATATTATAATGTTATTTTTTTTAAATATTGAGCCTCTGCACGGCGGATTAGTATTAACCCGCCGTGATTTATAGTCAACCCGCGGCGAATCTGTATTATTCCGTCGTAGTTTATAATCAACTTGCGGCGGGTCATATATGATCCGCGGCTGGTCATCAATATTATAATGTTATTTTTTTAAAAATATTGAGTCGCGGCAAATTAGTAGACAAGTCGTTGCGAATCAAAGTCAATACATTTAACAACAAAAGTGACGTTGATATTAGCAACGAACTTTTTTTACAATTCAATAGTTAACTTATTAAAAAAAAAATTAATGATTAACTTGTCATATAGTAATTGGTTTGATCTTTTCCTTATATTAAATTTTTGTGGCTTGGATTGTCACATGAGTAAACAGGGGGTTGGTTTCCAACGTCAGCTTTTGTTAGCAATAACTAATATCATTATTCCACTAAAAAGACCAATTATTCCAATCGGAATTCTCCTCTGAAACTTGTAAATCTTTCAGTTTAGACTAAAGTTTTGAGCTTCATCAGTTTACCTTC
This sequence comes from Begonia loranthoides, assembly GCA_022433065.1. Lineage (NCBI taxonomy): Eukaryota > Viridiplantae > Streptophyta > Magnoliopsida > Cucurbitales > Begoniaceae > Begonia > Begonia loranthoides. The sequence goes on from CM039476.1 coordinate 274,212, forward strand.
TGGTAGGGTGTTGGAAAAGAAAGTTAAACAAAGCTGATAAATCTCTGCCAGAGTACTAAAACACAGGCAGCCTACTTTATACCAAGAGCAGCAGCATCTTTCATTTTCCTCCATTATTTATTACTAATCAGAAGCATTCAACTGACGCAGGTCATAAATTCAAGGATATAATATGTTGGGTGAAAACACATATCAACCCATCATAGCATGAATATTAAATATACCACAAATTTGATTTACAAATACAAAATAAGAGAAGAAAAACAACTTTTATTTTATAAACTTACAACACTCCATTCCATCTATGGTGCATCCTCCAAAAGTCAATCATGAAAAATTGGCTGCAGTAAAAATGCGTTGGTCTAGATGTATTTTGTTCACTTAAAAGAAATGTTCAACTTTCTTAGACCAGCCTCCTTAGTCAAACACAGTGACGTCCACTCGAGGCGGACTGTACCCATCCCACTGTCACTGAGGACTTCGGTTATCCATCACTAGCAATGAACGCATTCCCAATCCCCGCCGATTTCCCAGTGGTTCTCGAAAATTCCTTTCAAACCGACACTCCACAGGACGATCAGAAAGTCGAGAATAGTTTCCTGTAGAGGTTTGCCCTATCTCCAGTCTTGTGCGCTCCTTCCATTGACTGGTGTCATCAAACTGAGGTCCGACCGCTTTTCCCTTGTGATCAGAACACCTCCCACTCGTTTCTTCCTCTGGGTTATCATGGAATGTGTTGCGAAGGACTTTCAACTCGTTCAACATTTTTAGCAAGATGCGCATGGCTTTCTCTAACTTCGAATTCTAGTTTCCCAACTGTACAATCTCTGTTTTCAAAACTTCGATTTCTCTTTCAAAATCCTCCATATGATCTCCACGGGTCGTGGGTTTCACCATGACTCTAATACCAAATTGTTGCGTGAAAACACAGATGAACACAAACATAACATAAATATTATAAATACCATAAATCTGGCTTATAAACACAAACTCGGAGAAAAAAAAAACTTCTATTTTCTAAAATTACAACAACCCATTCCCTTCGTTATTTTTTCTCTTTAAAACTCTCATTCTTCTCTCACAACTGCCCAACTTATAACCGTTCAACCACATTTATTTCAATTACTTTTTTTATCCCTCATAATATATGTTTTTCCAAACAATTTGTCCTACTTTGCTATACATGCATCATAATATTATATTATAATCTTATATTCAGTAAAGCCTGAGTATAAGATTATTGTAAAACTATTGTCCTTGTATATGTATTCTTAGGTTTATGTTCAAGTGAGGTTTGACAAGGCCATTGGTGAATACTATAAACTGGGATTGTGGCCCATGGCTTCCCCATAATTTCACCCCAACAAGGGCAAGTCTAAAAAGAAAGTGCAAAAAAAGGTATACAGGAAGGAAGATCGGGCGTAAACAGCAACTGAATGAGTTATTCAACAAAACCATATGATGTGGTTTCCTCAAATACAAACAATCTTCAAAAACATTTTGCAATTCCGTAGTGGAGATTGAACGGCCTAAAGCAACAAACATTCATCAGCCTTACATAGATATCACCAAAAAGGTCAAGAAAATCACCAGAGAAGCTGAAAACAGAATTCACAGGACATATATAGGCTCTACTTCTTCTGGCTCAAGGAAATTATGGATACTCAATTCTACACGCCTTAGACATGTGATTGTCAACTCTGTTCACCCACCACATCATTTAAAGGCTTCCTTATTTCACATTTGAATCAACCTCGAGCTATCAATGCACTGAAAGACCCTGCAAACACACCACCTGACTGCAAATAAAATCATATACACAAACAAATCAAACAGTAGGACCACTCAAACGTCCTTCTTCCAAATTTACTTCGGCTTCTGCCGACTAAATGTTCTTCTGCACCATCATAAGCAGTCGCTTTTTGTTTTTCTTCCATTGCCACATATTTCCCTCCTTCCCCATTTTTTACCAGCCAGGCTCTTCTTCTTCACCAGCTCATTACATGGCTTTTCTATCCACAGCGCAAACACAGTCTTCTACCCTTTTGCTATATCCAACTTCCAATTTTGATTGTTTATTATTACAGGAGGCACACTCCCCCAAGTCCTACTTGAAGCCTCAAGGCAAGTCAAAAACCAGAAACAAGAAGTATATTACTTGCCTTGGATTTATACAAAGATCACCAAAGAGACCAAAAGAAAAACAGCAGCAAAACTGAAAACAGAAATCACAAAACGCACAAACTTCAATTCTGAACACATTTCATAGTAATATCATCAGTTTACATAATATCAACTCAAGACTTCTCCATTTCGCATTTTGATCCAAATTCAGTGATCAATACACTGAAAGCCTCTGCACACCCACAACCAGACCGCAAACAAAACCATACACACCAACAAGTCGAACAGTAAAACCACCCAGACATGCTTCTTCCAAATTTGCTTTGCCTTCTGCCGCTCACCCATATATGAAATGTTCTTCTGCATCAAAAGTGAAAAATCTTTACCGCCTATGCCATTTACATCATCATAAACATCGACATTGTTTTCCATCGTCACATCTTTACCTCCTTCCCCATTTGCCTCACCAACCAACCTCTTCTTCTTCTTAAGCCCATTACTCGGTTTCTCAATCAAAGGTGCAAGCACAGTCTTCTTCCCCTTTGCTGGATCCACCGAACTTTGGTTATCTACCATAACAGGAGCAAGCACACCCCGCAAGTCCAAGCTCAGAGCCATAGTATCCTCGAAAACCGAATTGAATTGAGCTTGAAAGCAATACGGAGTAAAATTATCTGAACCAAGACGAGACCGCCTATTAATAATCTCCTCGAAGGCAGACTTTATACGATTTAGAAACCAAAGACCATCAGATTTTCTGAGCTCCTCATCAAAAATACCAAAATATACAAAAGGATGATTGATAAGGAAGGTATAGGTTCTTTTTCTGATTGTATGGGAGAAAATCGAATGCAAAAGAGGGGTTTTCTCGATGCATTGCAGAGCTAAAGCTTCGAGATTTGGTTCCCTGGAAAAGTGAGCAAGGATCGTAGTTCCTCTAGCAATGCAGGAATAAAATATTAGATTTGGATTCAAAACCATTGATGATCCTGAAAAGAAAGAAAGTTGGAATGATATCTATGCGATGGAGTAGAAAAGGAAGATGGAAGTCTGGAAGTAAATCGGGCCAAAGAAAAAAAAGCTCGGTATCATAAATGCTCGAATTATCAAGGAAGGTATAATTGATGCAAAAAGAAGAATTGACTTCGAAGAAAGAGGAACATCAAACCCCAATCTGAAAACCTCCATCTCCACAAAAGATTCCTAGACTCGACCTGTATCCTTCGCCGAGAGGCGTCCTCTTCCTTGTTGCATCAGTATTCAGTAAATCTTCTTGGCTCTTATACCCAATTATACTCCACCTTCCGTACTCTATCGCCTACTTCTCTCTCGACAGCCATTCATTCCCCTCGTCTAGGGTTTACTCCCAATTGGAGGTAAAATGGGACGGAAGACGAGAACAGTAACAGATTAACGACCACAGTCAGAGATCTACCCTTGTAAATGGACTTAATTACGAAATTACCCATATTATTAAATAAACTAGATATTTTCAAATATTAAATATAATTATTTCCAAAATAAAAAATCCTAAAAAACAAATTTGTTATTGTTAAATAATTTTTGAAAAATGACAAATCAACCATCGTGGTTTCAAATCAATGACAAGTCAACCACTATGGTTTAAATGTTAACAAGTTAACCACTAACGTATGAGAAAATAATGAATCTACCATCGCAGTCACGTTTTTCGTTAAAACGTAGTCGGGACGATGCGGCAGCATCCTAGGACACCGCGGTGGCGTCCTGGGAAACTGTCGTGGCGTCCCGAGAAAATCGCGGTGGCGTCCTGCATTTTTTAGGGTAAAAAATGTTTGATCGCAAACTTAAGGGTTTAAACGATTGATTTAGGGGTTGAAACAGGGGGGGTCATAGGGTAAAACTTATTAGAAGTTGTAGATCTCTGAGAGAGCTTCGATTTGATACCTTCTGCATCCAATTCCGACACTCGTAGGGAAAGTTATGGTCGTTTGAAGTTGAAGAGGTCGAAAATCTAATAAAAACATTGATTTCGAAGGAGACCGCAGGGGTGTCGTGAGTACATCGCAGGGGCGTCGTGAGGACACCGCAGCGGCGTCCTCAATACATCGCAGCGGCATCTTGGGACACCACAAGCGGCGTCTTGACGACACCCCAGCGGCGTCCAGGAAAAACTTTGTGTTTTTCTTCGCAACACACGACACTGTTGCGGTGTCCTAGGACACCGCAACGGCGTCCCGACTAATTTTTAACGGAGAACGTCACTGCGATGTTAAATTTGTTATTTTTTCATACGTTAGTGGTTAACTTGTTAAGATTTAAACTATAGTGGTTGATTTGTCATTGATCTAAAACGACGATGGTTGATTTGTCATTTTTCCAATAATTTTAGAAAATTTCAATTGTAGGGGTGTGCAGAACCGGCCCGGTATCGGAGAACCGGACCAGAACCGGTCCTTCTGGTACCGAGTTGGTCCATATATATGGAGCACCGGACCGGATCCGGTCTGGTGCTATTGGGACCGGTTCTACACGGTACCAATCCTTAGTACACGGTACCAGAGAACCGGTACCGTGTAGAACCGAGAATTTTTAATTTAGGGCAAAATGCAAATCCCAACCACTAATCCAATTTTCCAAATCCCATTGCCTGGCTAAGCAGCTTCCTAATCCATTCGACGATCCCTAATCCAGCAGGCAGCAGCCTCCTCGTCCCGGCCTCGACTCGACTCCTCGTCGGCGCTCCACTCTCCAGCCTCCTCCTCGTCAGCCAGCGAAAAGCGACCTCCTAGTTTCGTCCGTCGACAGTCGCCAGTCACCACTACTAGCTCCGAGCTGACAAGCTCCGTCCGTCGACAGTCGCCAGTTGCCACTGCCAGCTCCGAGCTCCGAGTTCCGAGCTCCGTTCGTCTGCCACTGCCGCTGCCAGCTCTGAGCTCCGACCTCTGTCCATCGCCACTGCCACTGCCAGCTTGGTTAGCACTCTAATCTACTCTGTTCTGTGTAGTGTTTTCAGTTTTATTGCTGAATGATCTATTCTGGGCCTCTGGCAATGGTTGAAACAATTGATGAATGAATTCTGTTCTGTTTAATGTTTTGCTGAATTATCTGTTCTGGCAATGGTTGAAAGTTGAAACAATTGATGAATGAATTCTGTTCTATTTAGTGTTTTGCATATTGGTAGTTGGTACATGTCAGTTCAGTGTTTATTGTTTTGCATATTGGTAGTTGGTGACTATTATGTTTGTTAGCCTTTTTGTTAGGCTAAGTTTTATTTTGATGATGACTAAATTGTGTGTTAATTTAGTAAATCAATAAGTTGTATTTTAGTAGCATGTTGCTTGGATTAATTGGTAGATAAATTGCATAACTTAATTGAGTAAATCAAATATGCAATATTTGTGGCACAAGCTTAAGTTTGGATATAAACAACTTTATATGTTTTGGACATCATCAATAAGGGAGCTTGTTTAGACTATGTTAAATTTAATAAAGTGTAAAAGTTGTTTATACATTGAATTTTTTATCATATTTATCGATTAAATTGAGAATACCCTTGATCAAGGGTATTGGGAATGTTTAATGTGTTTCTCTAAGTCTATGCAGGAGAATGGAAGGTTCGTATGACTTAGAGGAAACATTTTGTGAAAGTATGAAGTAGGCTGTGCAGTTGCGGATGCTGCGGATGAGGCGGAAGCGAGGCTTAGGCGTCCAATTTGCCTCTGTCCAATTCAGTGATATGCGGACAATGGTCGCGGACGATGCGGACGTGTATTGGCGTCCGCAAGTCTTCAGCTGTGCGGACGGGATTTGAAGAGAGGACATCCCCAACTTTGCTGTGCAGTCGCGGACGATAGACCCAGTTGGTGCGAACAGTGCGGACGCAAATATTGGCGTCCGATTTGAATCTGTTCTGTTCTATGGAATATGTGGACGATAGATGCGGACGCAGCGGACGATGAGAATGGCGTCCGCAAATGCCTAGAATTGTGCAACGGCTATTTTTCTCAACGGGAAATTTTTTTCCCAACGGTCATGCGGACGATGCGGACGCTGAGGACTTCCGGAAGTGCAGTGTTTATAAATATGAGTTCACTCCAATCTCTCTACAACGAACCAAGGATTCTAAAGCGAAGCTCTGCCGATTTTCATACGCGATAAAATCTCTGTGAGCTTTCGATATTGTTGTATATCCATTCTCCCTATTCCGAACTTGCGAGTTATATTTTGGGAGAATTCGGATTAGATAGATTTGAGATTTAATCTCTGAATTATTATTGTGCTTGATTGCAAAGGGTGATTCCCTAAGAATTCATCACACTTGGGTGACGCCTCGAAATAGTCAAATTTAGGGTGACGACTCGTAAGAGTCTAAGGTTGACGACGTTATAATTAGTCAAGGGTGACGCCCCGTTTAATAGTCCATTTGTAAACGGTTTTATTGGCACCTGCAAGACAATTACTTAGTGTATCTCCAAATGTAACTTGGAGCGCGGACGTAGGCTAGTTTGCCGAACCGCGTGAACAAATATTGTGTGCATTTCTCTAACCCTTACTCTTTATATTATTGCATATATTTGTTATCGATATTTTAATTATATACATTAAATCACTTAGAGTAATTAGAGATTAAAATATTGCACGCAAAAGTTAAAACGCTATATTCACCCCCCTCTATAGGCGTATATCGATCCATCAATTGGTATTAGAGCGGGTATTTAAATTTTTGTGTGATATTTTGTTGATTGTGTACATTGCTATAATTTGTTAAATTTCATTGTTGAAATTTATTTGAATATCATGATTTGAAATTACATATATATATACACACTATGGACTCCAACATGTATGAATTAGGTCAATGCACATCTACACCTCCACACTTTGATGGTTGTAATTATTTGTATTGGAAGTGTAGAATGCAAATATTTATACAATCTATTGATTTCTTTTTATGAAAAATCATTGAAAATGGAATATCTCTTCCTAGACCAACTTGTGAATTCAATGATTTAGATAAACGGAATTGGAACTTAAATGCTCAAGCAATGAATATTTTGTATAGTGCCTTAAGTAAGCATGAATTTGATAAAGTTCAATCTTGTATTAGTGCTTATGATATTTGGAAATCTCTTGAGCTAACACATGTAGGAATAAATCAAAAGATTGAAAGTGGAGAAAACTCATCCTCCGAAAAAGAGGAGAAAGTGGTCAATACATGCTTCATGGCCAATGAAGAAATTGAGGTAACAAACTCTTCTAGCAATTCAAATTCTAGTAGTGATGATAATGGTGATTTAGTAAATGAATTGCTAGAAAGTTTGGATGCATTAAAAGGTAGAAATAAACCATTGAAAAAGAAAAATGACAATTTGATCAAAAAACATACTATTTTGAATAAATCTCTTGAGGATCAAATTGTAGAATTAAAAAGCATGATTGATGTTTCTAATGCTTCCTTTAAATCTCTTGAGCATGATAGTAGTAATTTAAATGTGTTAAATGATAAATTGAAATCTACTATTAACTCACATGAATATGAAATTGACTCATTGAATATTAAGAATTGTGATTTAATTGCTATTATTAATTGTCATAAGCATGAAATTTGTGATTTGAAAAATAGAAATGATGAATTGAATATTTATATCAAATCACGTGAAAATGAGATTCAATCATTGGATGCTAAATATAAATCTACTTTGGATGCTAATGCTAAAATTGAATCTCTTGAGATTGATATTTGTGAATTGAAAACAAAGAATGATGATTTGAACTCTATAGTGCTTAAATTCACAAATGGGAGCAAAAATTTAAATATGCTCTTGAATTCTCAAATGGTTTCTTTTGATAAAGCCGGTATTTGATATAAACCCTTTGAAAAGAATAATTACAATAATTTATTTGTTAGATTTTCTACTTGTAATTCTTGCAATTGTGTAGGATACAAATCTTTTTGTTGTCCTTTAAAATTGAATGATAAATTGGATTCAAATGTTAAATATAAATTTGTCTATCCTTTGCATTTGAACTCTAAATTTAAATCAAATGCTAATTTAAAATTTGTTTATCCTTTGGATGCAAAGTATAATTTAAATTCTAAATTCAATTTAAATTCTAAATTTGTGTGGGTTCCTAAAGGAACCAAACCTATAACAAATGGACCCAAAATGGCTTGGCTACCAAAATTTGCAAAATGATTTTTGTGGTAAGTTGGAGGTTCTCCCAAGAAGCTTGAAAGGAGATTGGATACTTGAATATCCAATCCAAAAAGGGAGAAGCTTCAAGAATGCCTCCAATGCTTTAAAAAATAGAAATAAACTTGGTGGAGGTACACAATTTGTTTTAATTGATTTAATTTGATTATTGAATTCTTAGTTTGGAATTGTGTTGAATCAATTCTATTTTCTTGGTTAGGTTTGAAAGATAATTTCATCTTGATTTTGGATTGAATTGATAGATATCATAGATTGTGATTTTCATTATTTCTCCAATTGGTATTTAGGGTTTAAATTATCTATTATCTCTTGAATTTGTTAGTTTATCTTTGATTAGCTTCAATTGATAGGTGGCATATAAGTTGGATATTTGTTGTGATTTAAATGATAAGGTGTTGATTCATTCATAGCTTTGATTTATGACATCAATATGATGAATTTATATTCATGTCTTGGTTTAAAAGATCGTTGAATGCTATGAATCCTTTATTGAGTAGAATATTTTTTTCTTAGATTCATTGTTAGCTTAATGTTTTTGTATATATAGATTGAAATAGGTTTTATTCATTCACTTAGTATTTTGATGAATGGTTCCAACAATTTGATTATAAATTACATATCTTTGAATTAGAATTATATTGAGATAAATTGATTTTGTTTTTGGAGTTAATGGATAGATATCATAGGTTGTAAATTTAGTTATTTCTTCATTTGATATTTCGGAATTGAGATGTCCTTATATTCTTTCAATTTATATTTTGAAGATTTGTAATCTAACAACTTAGTCTCTAAATTGAATATGTTAATTTGAACATTGGATTGTTGGATGACTAGTTGGATGATTATTATGAATAAATTGTTTTGTGTTTTTGAGAATGTACTTCTCCCATGAATTAAAATTAGCTTGAGATAAGGGGAGAAGAGTAGAAAAATTGTTAATTATGATGCCTTATTGTTTTCTCCCATGAATTGAAGTTGAATAACGAAATAGGGGGAGAAAATAGAATTATTTAGAATTGATTAAATCATTGACTTGTTTCAAAATTGTTAAATTTCGACTTTGATGAGTGTGCTTCCGCTATGCCTATAAATTGTTTATCATCAAATGGAAGAGAAACTTGTCTATCTTCAATTGATATTTTGAGTTTGAAAATTGTATTCCAACAAGTGAACTTCTATTTTGAATATATTGAATTGCTTATTTCTCTCTTGAACTAAAAATTAACTATTAATATAGGGAGAGAAAAATACAAAAGTTTTAATTTTGCTAAATTATGTTTCCCCTTTGGATTAATTTTGCTATAGATAAATAGGGGAGTCACAAATTGATTTGACTATTGTTTTGTTTTAAAATTTTAATGTTCTCCTTGAATTGAAATGAGATAAACGATTTAGGAGGAGAAAAATACAAATGTTTTAATCTTGATAAGTTTGCTTTCGTTATGACTAAAATTGCTTATCATCAAATGGAAGAAGAATTTGTATTTAACTTTCAAATTGGTTTTTCATAATCTTCTTTTTTTTAGTTTCAAATCTTTAAATGAATGTATTTATTTTTTCAATTGGTATTATATGGTAAGACCTTGTTTTTGGTATCATATTCCCCAAATGTTTTCAATTTTTTTATTTGAAAGGGGAAATAACTTTTGTAGTTGACTTTCAACTTGATATCAATATTGACCATTGGTTTGAACTCTCTAAATTGGTATCAATAATTGTTTTGCTTTAAACTTCTACAATTGGTATCCATCTTAGATTTCCATCCCCAATGTTTTAATTGTGTGTAATGATTTAGGGGGAGAGGAATAGTTCTAACCTTGAATATCCTTGAAAGATAGATTATATCAATTAGTATTTTTGAAATTAGATTTCATTTCATCAATTGGTATCAATAATGATTTTGTTTTAAACCTCTAAATTGGTATCAATCATTGTTTGAGTTTGAATTTTAACAATTATGTATCCATTCAAAAATTTGGTATCATCAGACTTAATTTTTTAATTAGTATCATGTATGAAACTATTTTGTTTTGGTATCAATGAAATATATTTTTCTCTTCAATTGGTATAATTTTTTTTATTATTTTTATTTGATTTCATGTTTTGATTCTTCAACTATTAGACTTTGTGTATAATGATAGGGAGAGAAAATTTGTTTCCAAACGTTGAATTCATCCATGGATTTATTTTTCAATTGGTATATTTTCTTTTTTGGATGGTTCTCTTAAGTTTTTGGATTCTCTCCTATTTGATAATTAATAAATTTATAGGAGGAGAAATTTATGAATTTGTTTTATTATTGCTCTAAGGGGGAGAGCAAATATTTTGAATGTGTGGAATATCCCCATTAGGTTGTAGTTGTGATTAACATAGGGGGAGAGATATTTGAATTGATTTTGATATTACACATTGGTATCTCTCTTAACATTTTCTCTTTGAACTTACAATTGATATCATAATTGGCAAAAATGATTAGTTTTTAACTTTGGATTTACAATTGGTATAATTCTTTGAAAAACTTGTTTAGCTTCAAATTGTGAATTATCAATTGGTATCCTTTGTTAATTTCTTAATTCTTAAATTGTTATCACTTGCTAGAAGTAGAAAATCTTGTTTACAATTCTTTGTTTTTAAAGTGGATTCTATTTCCTTCATTTGGTATCTATTTCTTGAATCCCATTTTTTTGTGCTTATTGTTTGAACTTAAATGCATAATACCCTTATATATGTTTAGACTTAATGAGCAAAAAGAGGGAAAATAATTTTAATTGAATATTTCCTAGTGGTGGTTTTTCAAATTGGTATCATCTTTTACACCACAAATAAAATTGGAATGCTAAATCTCTCAAATAGGTATGTATGCTTAGTGACAAAGAGAGATGATATTTTTTTAAATTGTGATTGTGGTTGCTTCATTTGGTATCTTATCCTTGATCACTCATGGAACTTTAATATTTATGTTTCCTCAAATGAGTTTCTATGCTTAATACAAAAGGGGGAGAATATTTTTGTTAAAAATCTTTGTGATTGTTGTTATTTATAATTGATATCTTTCTTTTAACCACAAATTGAAATTGAATCCATATTTCTCTCCATGGTTTGCTTTTTGGATAGATTCTTTGATTAAGGGGGAGAATTTTCCGCTTTGTTGAAATTATCTTAGGATTCTAATGCTTATTCCCTCAATAGTTTAATTATTGGATAGATTACTTGCAAAAGGGGGAGAATTTATTTTAATGTTGTTAATCTTATTTTGATAATATTTCATAATTGTGTTTGAACTCTCCTCCCCTAGAATTACTTTTTGATTATGACAAAAAGGGGGAGAAGGATATATAAGTTGTAATACTTTTAGGGAGAGTTTAGTAGCATTGTGCATGGATTTATCGTTGATATATTGCATAACTTACTTGGAGAAATATAATATGCAATAGTTATATGCAATTGCTTAGTTTTAGGGTAAACAACTTATTGGATTTTGTCATCATCAAAAAGGGGGAGATTGTTAGCCTTTTTGTTAGGCTAAGTTTTATTTTGATGATGACTAAATTGTGTGTTAATTTAGTAAATCAATAAGTTGTATTTTAGTAGCATGTTACTTGGATTAATTGGTGGATAAATTGCATAACTTAATTGAGTAAATCAAATATGCAATATTTGTGGCACATGCTTAGGTTTGGATATAAACAACTTTATATGTTTTGGACATCATCAATAAGGGAGCTTGTTTAGACTATGTGATCTAGATGATGTGAAATTTAATAAAGTGTAAAAGTTGTTTATACATTGAATTTTTTATCATATTTATCGATTAAATTGAGAATACCCTTGATCAAGGGTATTGGGAATGTTTAATGTGTTTCTCTAAGTCTATGCAGGAGAATGGAAGGTTCGTATGACTTAGAGGAAACATTTTGTGAAAGTATGAAGTAGGCTGTGCAGTTGCGGATGCTGCGGATGAGGCGGACGCGAGGCTTAGGCGTCCGATTTGCCTCTGTCCAATTCAGTGATATGCGGACAGTGTCGCAGACGATGCGGACGTGTATTGGCGTCCGCAAGTCTTCAGCTGTGCGGACGGGATTTGAAGAGAGGATGTCCCCAACTTTGCTGTACAGTCGCGGACGATAGACCCAGTCGGTGCGGACGCGAATATTGGCGTCCGATTTGAATCTGTTCTGTTCTATGGAATACGCGGACGATAGATGCGGACGCAGCGGACGATGAGAATGGCGTCCGCAAATGCCTAGAATTGTGCAACGGCTATTTTTCTCAACGAACAATTTTTTTCCCAACGGTCATGCAGACGATGTGGACGCTGAGGACATCCGGAGGTGCAGTGTTTATAAATATGAGTTCACTCCAATCTCTCTACAATGAACCAAGGATTCTAAAGCGAAGCTCTGCCGATTTTCATACGCGATAAAATCTCTGTGAGCTTTCGATATTGTTGTATATCCAATTCTCCCTATTCCGAACTTGCGAGTTATATTTTGGGAGAATTCAGATTAGATAGATTTGAGATTTAATCTCCGAATTATTATTGTGCTTGATTGTAAAGGGTGATTCCCTAAGAATTCATGACACTTGGGTGACGCCCCGAAATAGTCAAATTTAGGGTGACGACTCGTAAGAGTCTAAAGTTGACGACCTTATAATTAGTCAAGAGTGACGCCCCGTCTAATAGTCAATTTGTAAACGGTTTTATTGGCACCCGCAAGCCAATTACTTAGTGTATCTCCAAGTGTAACTTGGAGCGCGGACGTAGGCTAGTTTGCCGAACCGCGTAAACAAATATTGTGTGCATTTCTCTAACCCTTACTCTTTATATTATTGCATATATTTGTTATCGATATTTTAATTATATGCATTAAATCACTTAGGGTAATTAGATATTAAAATATCGCACGAAAAAGTTAAAACGCTATATTCACCCCCCTCTATAGGCATATATCGATCCATCAATGTTCATTGTTCTCAGTGTATTGCTTGTGTTTATTTATTTATTTTAGATGGTATTTCTGACTGTTATGTGATTCTGAGATGTATTTTGAAATTGTTTAAAATGTAGATAATGGAAAGCTTTAATAATGAAACAATAGAGAGTGTTAATGTTAATCCTGTTATTGGTCAAACGACGAGGAAAAAATCGAATGTTTGGAATCATTTTACTATGGTTGAAAGCACTGATACAAACAATCCTAGAGCAAGATGTAATTATTGTGCTCAGACTTATGCTTGCCATCATACAAAGAATGGGACTTCAAGCTTGAAAAAGCATATTAATGCTTGTAAAAAGTTATTGGCAAGTGTAGATACGAAGCAAAAGACTTTAAGCTTCAAAACTGTCGATAATATGGGATCAGCTTCCACATCTGCATCATTTAGTAGTGCAACTTGCCGAGAACTTCTAGCAAAAATGATTATTGTTGAAGAAATGCCTTTTAAGTTTGTTGAATCAGAGGGTTTTCAAGTTTATTCTAAATATTTACAACCAAAATTTGTTGTACCATCTAGATCTACTATTGCACAAGATATTATTAGCATTTATGAGAAAGAGAAGTCAAAGTTGAAAGATTATTTTAAGAACGCATCTCAACGAGTTTGTTTAACTACAGATACATGGACTTCTATTCAAAATTTGAATTATATGGTTTTAACTGCGCACTTTGTTGATTGTGATTTTATTTTGCATAAGAAGATAATCAATTTTTGTTTGATTGCAAATCAGAAGGATGAAACCATTGGAAAAGAAATAGAGAGATGCTTATTTGAATGGGGGATCGAAAAATGTTTTAACAATTATAGTGGATAATGCATCTTCTAATGACATGACCCTTTCTTATTTGGTGAAGAGAATTCGAGCTTGGAATGGTCTAGTTTTGAATGGTGAATGTCTGCATGTGCGCTGTTTTACCCATATTTTGAATTTGATAGTATGTAATGGTTTAAAAGACCATCACGACTGTATTATGAGAGTACGTCGAGCAGTGAAGTATATCCGATCTTCTCCTGCTAGACTACAGAAATTTCAGAAATGTGTTGAACAAGCTAAAATTGTGTGCAAAAGTAGTGTCTCTCTCGATGTGGCTACAAGATGGAATTCCACGTATTTGATGTTAGCCAGCGCAGAAAAATTTGAAAAAGCTTTTGAGAGATTGATGGAAACAGATGATTATTATCTCGCTAATTTGGGTGGAGAAAGTCCTCCCACAACAGAAGATTGGGCTAATATTTGAGAACTTGTAAAATTTTTGCAGGTTTTTTATGATATGACCTTAAATGTTTCAGCCTCATTGCATGTTACTTCAAATACATATGTTTGTGAAGTATGCAATTTGAAAATGGTTATTCAAGAGTATGCTGAATGTGATAATCCATTATTGAGGCGAATGACTATTGGAATGGAAAGCAAATTTGATAAATATTGGGGAAGCTGCGATAAAATGAATATGTTGATGTATGTTGCAGTTGTTTTAGATCCTCGACATAAAATAGAGTATTTGAAACATTGTCTTTCCATTGTAATGGATTCTGATAAGACGGATTATTTGTTAAGCCAAGTACAACTTGTGATTAAAAATTTATATCTCAAGTATAAAGGTGATGCGGGATTGGAAAATACAGAAGATAACTATAATAGTTCAAGTGTACCAACCACAGCTGCAATCTTACCACAAAAGAGCAATTTGAGCCACAATAAGATACATGGGATGTTTCATAGTCGACCAAAACAACCAAATGTTTCAACTACGCAGTCAGAAATTGAACAATATTTGTATGAAGAATTGGAAAACAATGCAGACAAACTAGACATTCTTATGTGGTGGAAAGTAAATTCATTCAAATACCCAATTCTGAGCAATGTGGCAAGAGATATATTGGCCATTCCTATTTCTACTGTTGCATCGGAGTCAGCTTTTAGTAGTGGAGGAAGAGTACTTGATCAATTTCGCAGTTCTTTGTCCCCAAAGACGGTCGAAGCGCTTATCTGCACTCAAAGTTGGATTCGATCCTCGAAATATGAATCAATCAACTTCAATGATGATATGAATGAGCCAGGTATCTTTTATATTTATAGTGTTTTCTTTTTTCTTTGTTTTATTTATTACTATTTTTTCTAAATTTGTTTTCAATTTATATTTTTCAGATATTATACAAATTAATGACGTTGATGATGAAGTGAATTAGTATGAAATTGATGGTGATCTCAGTGGTATGCCTTAAAGTTTATCCACTCGTTAGCATTATTATTAGGGGTGGGACGGTTCGGAGACCGCGGTGTCCAGGCAAAAATTGCCTGGAATTGCCTGGAGACCGCGGTGTCCAAGCAAAAATTGCCTGCGGTCTCCAGGCAATTTTTGCCTGCGGTGTCCAGTTTGACCCGAACTGATTCCCACCCCTAAGCATTATCATTTATATTTTATCATAGATCTTTGATGTGTAAAAGTCATATTTCTCTTCTATTTTGTAGGATGCAATCTGTTGACTGTTTTGTAAGTTTCTCATTTTAAGTTATACTTTACTCTATACATCATTTATCATATGTTTGAACTATATAATTACTGTTTTGAAGTTACAATGTACAAGCTAATTTTTGTGTCTGTTTTATAATACGAAGGGTTCACTCAAAACTCAATAAGAGTTGCTCAAGTTAGTTATATTTTTCTCCAAAATTGAAGTAATTGAACTCAATTATGTTAAAATAACCTTTGATTTTTTTCTTTATCTATTTTTCAATATTTTTTCAGTGGATGCTTCAAGTTTGGTGGCTCTTCGTGCATACACGTTAATATGAAGAAAAACTTGCCAATGTTAATATGATAATTCTGTAATTTTTTACTGATGTTTGCATTTTATATTATTATAATTTTACATTATATTTTTTAATATTTAAAAAAATAGGGTATAAAACCGGTACCAGACAGAAATCGGTACTGAAAAACCTGGTCTAGAACTGGTACCGGAACCGGTCCTCTGCGGGACCGGTACCAGTCTTCCAGAAAGGAGAACCGGTACCGCCGGTCCGGTGTCGAACCACTGTAAAATCGGACGAGACCGATACCGTGCACACCCCTAGTCAATTGCTGGCATGAAAATGTGTGCGAGTAAAAGACAAGATCCATAATTGGAGGATAAAGTTGTACAACAATTTAATATTCTTAAGCCATAATCATGGTTGACCTCCAAGCAAGGAAAGGTGCATGCTCATCTTATGGACATCATTATTTATATATAAATGACATCATTATTTATATATAAATAACATCTTATGTGTTAACAAATACACATACTATATCACAATCTCCATTAATTAAATTCGTGCCTCCGGCTGTGGACGCCAACCGGTATGGTCCACTCAGGCGAACTAGGGCTACACCCGCCCACCCCTCTTCCCGACAACCTCGATCCGTTGTTTTTGGGGCTCGGGCTCTTCATCACTTGAACGTTGGATGTTGCTCCTCCAGAACTCGACGAGTCGCAACCCAAACCTATACCCGAGAGTCGTCTTGTTGATGTGTTCCATTGTGGGGTGGGCTGCTTTATCGCCCCTTGATTTCTTACCTTTGCCTTTGCAGACTGGGTCGAGGCCATGTAGCTCGGGACGTTGATGGGCTTCGAGAGTCTCTCGTGCCGAGCTGAATACGTGCCGGATTCGGTGGAGTCTAGATTGAGTAGGCCCATGGGGAGTTTGTTTGGGCCCGTCATTGTGTCCATTTCAACTGTCTTCTCCGACATGTAGTCTGCCATGGGAGCAGCTGCAGCCTGACGGGCATGGCAAGGCTGCGAAGACATCCAATGGTCAAGCCAATTCCAACCCCATTGGGGTCTCTCATTATCTTTCCCCACAAACCCACCATCATCTGGAATAATTGACTTCAAAATTTCTCCATCTTGCTGTTGGTCCTGTTTCATTACCCAAAGTTAATGTTCGACAGACTCTTTTTAAAATTCTAGTTGAAGAAATTGACTTCACCTGATAAGCATAAGCATAAGCAAGAGCTCTTTCTCTCTTCATAACTGCATCGTGTTTCCACGAAGCATTATCTCTAGTTTTCTCATAGTTCCTAATGGATCTCTTAAGCTTTATGCCCATGTCTCCTTCTTCATCTTCTTCTTCTTCTTCTTCTTCTTCATCTTCTGCTGCTGCCGCCATTAATTTCATCTGCTGTTTTTCTTGGGCTAGTTGGAGTCTGCGAGCTCGCACTCTCGCCTGCACTCGCACCAATGCTTGCATGCAACGCATCGTCATTTGCGCTTGTTTTCTCACGTTGTGTCCTCTCACCAGCGCTTGCAGCCTCACCAATCCTTTCAAAGCACGCAATGCTCGTCGAGCCTATTTCATGTGATCAAGCCAACAACACCAATCTTCAACATGACATAAACAATAATAAAAATATTTGACTAATCATTCTAATACAAAAAAAAACAAGTGATTATCATGCATATCATTGAATATGCATCAATTTTTAAGGAAACAAACTCAATAAATACTTTGTCAGGCAAAAGGATGGAGCTAATCTAACTCGACTACAATGAGAGAAAGGCTTGGAAAAGTGAATGGCAAGAAGGGTTCAATAATTGAAGGCTTTTTAAGGGTAATTGAGTTTGGTAGAAAGAAAGCATTACCAAGTAGCCTCTGTAATATGATTGAATGGCAGTGGCAGCTCTTCCTTCCTTAGAGTGACGCCCATAGCCAGCAAGACGAACAACTTTGGCCGCAGCTTGAGCGGCTGCAACAGCCGCCTCAGCAGCGGCAGCAGTGGCCACAGCCACCGCAATGGCATGGTTTCGGTCCTCTGTCACATGACTCGAAATAGAGCTCTCGTCGTCTTCGTTCGTAATGTCAGGAGAGCTAATCTCTGTGGGAAAATGTTCGAATGACAGTACCTCTGGGGCATCATTTTGCCATTTCTGAACATTACTGTCCTGCAAAAAACAAATCATGCAATTCTACTATTTTCTGTCTTCTAAAAACTGAAGTATGCTTTTGAAGATTGATGGCGAAGTATCTAATCCAACCACAAAACATTGAGCACATGATGTTAAAGATCTTGATTGTGATGGCATAGGTGGCTTGATAATAAAGTTTCATAGGCCTTTCACATAGCTTGATAGAGTTGGGGACCATCTATGATACAGAAACATATACATCATATATTTTTACTATGAATCCATTCTTTTTTAATTCCCAGTCAAAGATGATCAGTAATCTCCCAGCGAAATCCACGGTTAATCTCATTGTTAGAACTGCAATCTAATTTGGTCATTTGTTATAAGCTTCAGAATTTGATTTTGGATTGGGCAAAACTCATATATACAATGACTAATCACTTGGGTAAATGAAGAAGATGAGAGAGTAAAATAGGGATTAACCTTTCGTTCTGGCAAGTACTCTTTGGAAGAAGATCTGAAAACTTTCTTCACTGACGACAACCAACTGCTTCCTTTCTTACCCATCTCCTGTAAAAACGAAACATCCCCTTCATCAGAATCACATTAACTGAAACATCTTCGTAAATGATACAGACCTCTACGATTAAACACTAAGAATAGAGATGAATTTCGGCATGGTGAGTAGAGAAATCCTCGATTATAGCTAGTTTCAAACATCTAAAAAGGGAGGCCTAATTCAGAGCTTCGAATGGCAGATTCAGATGAAAGTGAGTTGTCACCTCTGTTACGCGATCGTTATCCCATGGCTCTTCTTCTCAGCAACACTGGTTTCTCACATTTATCTCTCTCTCGCTTTCTGCAAAAACACTTGATATAAAAACCAGAGAGATGGATAGGAAGCGGAGGAGAGAGGAAGGGAGAGTGTGAGATCAGTAACTGCAACTCCGCGGGATTGCCGTCAGTATTTATGGATTTCACGAGAGCGAGGCTTACGAGACATGGTACAGTTCTTTGATTTGGCCAATGGAGTTTTGACACGTAGGCAGTGATTAAAGTAATCAAGAGTATAAAGCCAAGGAAAAGAGATTAGTGGAAGATGGAAGATGGTTAAGGCTCACCCGAACAAACCCATTTTTGGTTGGCAAAAAGCATTTATTATAGTTGGCAAGTCCTTTTGTATCCTCCTCCTCCTCCAAGGCTCTCTCTCTCTCCTCCTCCTCCTCCTCCTCCTCCTCCTCCTCCAATGCTCTCTCTCTCTACTCTTACTTTCACCTTCACCACCTCTCCCTCTCTCTCCCTCCTCCTCCAATGCTCTCTCTCTCTCTCTACTCTTACTTTCACCTTCACCACCTCTCCCTCTCTCTAATTTTGCCCGAAACACCTATTAAATTCATCACGTACACATTAGATGATGTTCATCTTGATCGTTGTCGTTTCTTCTCCTTCTTTCATTTGTTTTAATAGCATCTTTTGTTGTACCAATCAACTTGTTACATGTCGACATGCACAAATTCTCCCCGTCACGCATCAAACAGTAACATCTCAAGTAAACAATGAAAGCAAGTCCAACTAGCATGTTCAGGGGGGGTTGATGAGATCTATTGATTGTCTTAGATGAAAAATACTTTTCAATGCAAGTTGAAAGAGTTGTCAATGTCACATTACCTAGAACGAGGGTAATATTGTATCTTTCTTCTTCCACCCCCTTCACATTAGTCACTAATTAAGGAAGCATAATCACATTTAAAGCCTCATCAAGAGATGGCTACGTGGGGTTGTGATGCAATTAAAAGAGTTTGGTGAAAACACCTTTCATTCTATTAATGCCTCCCCTCTCTGCATACGCTTTATTGCATGGTCCTCTCTCTTTAAATACACTCCCATGCATTTCTTCTCCTTCAAACCCACCATGCTCTATAACCTATGGTAGACGGGGTCGACCAGTTCTTGCTCGTCTTGACTCAATCAGTTCGACCACAGACAAATCGTTGTATTGTAGGTTTTAGATCTTCGCTTATAAGTCGCGATCGTTTATTGTATCCTTTTAGCAAGGGAATACTTTCCATGTTTTGATATGTTCAGATAGGGGATACCTTTGTAAAGTCTTATCTTTTGGGTGTATTCCATGTGATTTCTACATCTTTTTTTTTTGTCATTATGTGGTGCTCCCATGAAGGTTTTCTTCCAATTGGTTTGGATTTTTCTCAAAAGAAAAGTTCGATTTTTAAGAAAATACGAATGATTGTTCCATGTTTTTTTTTTCACATGGAATAATCAATATGTTGGTCCCTATTCATGTGATGGCCTAGATTTAAGTTAACAATATTAATCACGATTGAAATAATAAATTGTGACTAGGAACGATAATCAAGTTTTAAGTATCAAAACTTCAAAGTTAGGCCATTGCATTGGAAGTAATTTGAGCAAGAGGACTTTAGTAAGGAAATTGACTAATCAAATGTGACTTAAAGTATGAACCAATTTAGGGTGTCGAACTATAAACCCTAAGGAGCGAATTGACTATAAAATTAAGTCAATTGGATTTGAAATGAAAAAGTTATAAATATTGGAAGTAAACACTAATGTTAGAATGTTGAAAATGGTGTTATGCTTGTAATTGATGGGCATAAAACAGGTTATATGATGTGTTGTGTTGTGGTTTTCCTATTGGAGCCCCAATGAGACATTAACACATGTCACGAATTAATTAAACTAATTAATTATGTTTAAAGTTAATTGAGTTTGATTTTATTGTAATTATATAAGTTCATTAAAAATGAGATTTATCTCACTTTTGCAAATATATACAAAAATCGTATTAAATTCATTAGAATTTTAAAAATGAATGGTATATAAACATTCTTGGTAGTTAAATTAACATGTATTGATGTTTAGAAACTATTAATTTTAATGAAAATTAACGGAAATCAGATAAAATTGAGGAACAAAATTGCCCATTCGGAGCGCAATAATGCTCATGGGGAGGTAGTAGAGCTCAAAATCTTTTTTAAAACAGTGTGTGAACATAGTTCTGCTCTGGGAGAGCATAGTAGGGCTCAAATAAATGAAAATTAGGGTGCAAAGCATTGTTTGGGTGCACTTTGCAGTACAATTACATTTTTTTGAGAGTTTCAAGTATTGGTTTGTCACAAATTTTGAAATATGATTAAATAACATCCAAGCGAAGATGTTGGCATAATTTATACAATATTTTGTTTTAAAAAATAATATAAATTGCATGTGTCATGACCCAGAGATGGTCCTAACATCAATGTCGGATCAAGCGACCTAATCCTCAGAGTGGATCCAACCACCCAGCCTAAGGTTAGGTTGTGAGTGGAAGACTTTTACGTTTTTTTATGCACAACTCGAATAATTGGGCCAAAGTCCAAACAACAATCACGAAATTAATAGTGCATAATCAAATAGAAATTTAAAACACTGTACAGTAAATCTTAACTATTTAGATTAAATTAATACAAACCCAAATTAATTAATCCTCACTAGAAAATAAGCTCCAAACACCCCAAAGAAAATCGGAAACAAATAAGATTGCCAGCCCCGGTGTTTTTTGCCACTCTTGCCTTTACCTGACGTGAGGAATTGATCGTTTGAGTGAGTGACTAGCTCAGTAAGAGATCTACACTAAATATAATTTATGAGATAACTAATTTTATCTTTCTCTTATAAACCATGATTTAATGCCTCTTTTACTATAAATGAATTTTTTAAATCATCTTTAAAATCTCTTCATCATTTTATTAAAAACAAGCTCTATGGCCCATCAATTAGACTTTTATTTAAAACGTATTATATATATAAATAACTATATCGTAAAAATAGGTCTGCATAATTTTTTATTTAAAAACGGCATAAGTGAAATAGGGTGGTCACACAATGACCCATCTGGTGCACAACATAGGTAGGTGGTCATCCGTCAATAGCAACACTTCATGAGTTTAAAGGAAAAGGTGCCCGCAGTTCGGAGACCAGGTGGTGACACCATTTGTAAAAATCAAATAATGGATAAGATTGTCAGCAACGAATTATTCCGTGACTAGCTACCTATTAGATACAAATTGATAAGGGTTGTCGATGAATATATGTCACGACCTGAAGGTGGGCCTAACATAAATGTTGGGTCAAGCGACACAATTCTTAGAGAGGACCTGATCGCCCAGCTCAATACTAGGTTTTCAGCGGAAGTCTTAATATAAAAATAAGCCCAAAACTCAAAATAAATGGGCCAAGGTCCACAGAGTGATCAACAAGAGTTAAAAATAGCGTAAAATTAACAAATAGAAAAAAAAAATGTTGTGCAGGAAATGAAGTCATTTAACATCACGACAATTTTAATACAATTGATACAATAAAGAAAATTTCTCACCAAAGGCAATAGGGAGACACCATGGGGAAACTCAAATCCAAGGTAATTGCACCTCAAACGCCATACTAGACCACCACAAACTAAACCTTGGATGGAGGGGTCGTTAGGGTGGGTGACTAACTCAATAAGAAAATCTTTACTAAATGCAATGCATGAGAAAACTGGTTTTACCTTTCTTATAAAAACATGGTTAAATATATATTCTTATCGTATATGGACTTTTTAAATCACTTTTAAAGACCACTTCATCATTTTATCTAAAAACAAGGCCACAACCCATCGATGAGGCTTTTGCGAAACACGCTATATTCATACACAATTATATCATAATATAGGCATACATCGTTTTTCATCTAAAAATGTCATCAGTGAAAAGAGATGGTCACACAAGTACCCATCCGACACACAACATAGACCAGTTTATGGAAACACCTCATGAGTCTAAAGAAAAAGGTGTTTGTAGTTCAGAGATCAAGCGGCAACACTATACGTATAATCAACAACAATATGATTAAATACTCTAATTAGGTTTGGGGATTCAAAACCCAATGAGAGCATCAACACCGCTCTATTACCCATTTCAACTTTAGGGATTTGAAACCCAAGGGTATGTCACCAATGCTGATGTGATCCGGAAAACCTACAAAAACCAATATCCATTAGGAGGCATGGGAGGCCCAAAGACTAAAGCAATGACTAAGAAGATGGACAAAAATATCCCTGCTTTTATCACAGAAATCCAAGATAAGGATCCTTCCAATGACAAGCAAAGACTCATAATGATGCTAAATATTAAGGAAGTAGCAATGGAGGAGCAAGGAAGCATGGAAAGCAAGAAAATATTGCAAAATTACAAAAAGGAGTCGGCCATCCCTTGTAGTAGTGCACAGCGCGCTGGCACAGTTCACCAGCAGGCGCATTGCTCGCAAAGAATGTCATCACCGTGCCTCGTCAGCGCATGCATCCCACGTATATCGAACCCCATCAAAGTCGACCTAGCCCAACGCCCTGACAGCGCGCCCATCGTCACATGCTCGCACCCTTTCAACACGCCCCTTCACTGCGCACATCCCGTGAATCCTGCGCCAGTCAGCGCCCCTTCAGCAACCCACGCCCGATTCGATCCCGCCTGACAGTGCGCCCGCCCATTAGCACCAGCCCATGCACACATGATCCAGCCTGCGCGCGTTGCCCTCGTCTGTTTCTGCCCAGCGTGGGCGGCCCAAGCCCAGCGTGCCTACCGCGCGGCCACCACTTCCAACCTGCCATCAAACCCTAAATTTTTGTGTTTTTTTTAGTCTTTTTACTATGTTTATAGGTTTAACCTAATTTTTCCTATTTAAACAAGTGTAAGGCACCATATGAGGGACTTGATTTTTTTTTTAATACAATTGTGGGTTTCTCCTTGTGAGGTTTTTCTCCTCTTGATTTCTTTGCGAAGAAGTCTTCTCAAACATTCTTCTTGAAGGATCAAACTTTGATAGTTTTAGTTAAACCAATTAGTTAGGATAATGTCAGGCTACTCTTCTGATAACTTTGGTTCAACCAACAAATTTGGTTTGGGTCAAGTTACTTCTACATTTCTTGATTCATATGACAATCCTTTTTAACATTCTGCGTTGTTGTTGGGTCTATGGTTTGTTAATACCCTAGGTTCACATCAGTTGGTATTAGAGCTTAAGCTCGAGCGAATTCAAGATGTTATCTTTTATTTCTCGTTATCAATTTCTTCATCTCTTTCTTGTTCTTTTCGATTATATATATAAAAAAAGTTCTTTCTTTCGAATATCTTCATATTTTCGATCATTTATCATTATCAAAGTCTTTTGACCCTTCCGATTATTCTTAAGAAAAAAAGCTATCTTTATTTCAAAGAAAAAAAGCTATCTTTATTTCAAAAAAAAAAAAATTGAAAATTCAAAAAAAGGGATGGCACATTCAAAATCAACTTTGAAAATAGTTTTGACACACTTCTCAAAAATTACATTCTTCTAGCAAATCATTGATCTATTTCTGTGAGTTTTTTCAAATTCTTCAGGAAAAAGTTTCTATTTTTGGAAAGATCATTGATACTTGAAAGAAAGCATATCCAAATCTCGAAAACACCTTATGATTACATCTCAAAGAGCGTAATTCCTCTATCAAGTCTTTGATCTATTTATGTAAATTTTTTTCGAATTCTTCGGGAGAAAGTTTTCTTTTGAGGAAAGATCATCAATATCTTATGCCAAATTCAAGGTATTAGCTCCTTAAGCTACTTATTCACAATAAGTAGTTTGAGTAGTTTGTTTTTAATCAATTTGGAAAGTTGAATTATAAGTTTGAAAAAATTTTGAACTTTTCTTGATTTTTGCTTGTTGAATACTTTCTTCTTTGATTGAGTTGTTCCGTAAAGATCTTAAAGCGGGAACGAGTGGTAAAAGGTAGGCGTGTGAGCCTATCATTATAAAAGTCACTCGAGAGCAAACAAGAGTTGGAGTGACCATTATTCGAGTGAAGCACGTGAGTGAGAGAGAAATGACATTTGTTAATTTTTCCTTCTTACGCACCATTTACTTTATCACAATTTACTTTACCGCAATTTACTTTATCACAATTTACTTTATCGTACTTCAATTACCTTTCTTTTTGTAATTTATTTTTTTTCTTTTTGCGATTTACCTTCCTTTTATTGTAATTTTCCCTTTTCGTTACATCTACTTTTTGGTAATTATTAATCTGAAGTCATGAGTGGAAGAGGAGAAGACACAAATGTTGACATAAGGATGTCATGAGGGACACGCAAGGCTAATTCTAAGCCCTAAATCAAATGATGGATCGTTTGGAAACGCTAACACCAACACATGCCCGAGAAAGGAGAAAATTTGAAAAAGGCAAGTTTGAGGATGAAGTGGTAAATAGCCAAAGGCGAAGAGATTTCTGTATGGATAGAAAAGATGGTAGTTTGAGCAACATAAAGGAAGATATACCTCCTTTCCAAGGAAGCAGCGATCCAGAGAATTACCTAGAATGGGAGCGTAAGGTGGATCTTATATTTAAAGGCCAAAATTACTTGGAAGAAAAGAAAATCAAGTTGGTCACTTTAAAGTTCATGAACTACGCAAGCTTATGGTGGGAATAATTGTTAAGAAATCAAAGGAGGTATGGAGACCCACAAATTCAAACTTGGGAAAACATGAAAGCCATCATGAGAAAGAGTTTTGTTCCTTTACACTATCTTAAGGGATTAAATTGGAAATCACAAGTTGATTTTGAGAAGCTTTTTAAGTCTTGTTAGAAGGAGAAACCAATTACCACGGCAACATTGGGTTCTAAAGAGGCGAGTGATGATCCAAATGAAGTAAGGCAAGTGAGCGACTTCATCAAGGAAGATAAGTTGTTAGAAAAGAGAGAAGTTAAGGGAAAGCAAGATGTTAAGAGTGTAAGTTCAAGCGATGATGAATTACCACCACTTGAGGAATGTAGCATGTGGAAGTGGAAGAACCCATCAGAGTAAAAGAAAATGTAAACTAGCTTGAAGATCTAAGCACAACATAGGCTAGAGAGTCTTTTATGATATTCTTTACATATTAGTTTGTAATGACCCAGAGTCTGTATTATATTATGAGGTTTGAGTCTTATATGAAATACGGCTCGTTATATTATCTGTGGGTTGTATTTGATTTTCTTTTATGTCCCTATGGATTTATGATGCATGGTATAGTTTTAGTTTATAACATATTTAATTTTACAATTCTTTATGCTCATAATTCATGAATTGCATGTGAGCTAAAGAACGAGATTGAAAGAGTGACATTTGGGATGGATTGTAAAAGTTAGATATGCGGTCACTCTCCTTCCCATTTTGAGAATCCATGAGTCAAGACCGTGCTTGGGGTGTCCATGACTGGGCCCTCCCAATTTACTATCATTTCAATATTACTTTTATTATTCTCATTTAGTTCACAACATAGGGTACCATGTTAAGGTAGATGATTTGCTTTGAACAAAAGTTTATAATTAATTTCAAATAGATGGCTTACATTTTTTCAAAATAGTTTTAAAAAACCCTTGAACTATGAGAGTAGTGATAAGCTGACTCTTAAACTAATTTCGTTACAAATTAACTTTTTAACTATTCTCCATTAACAAACTCATCCTTCTCGTTTTAATTTTTGTTAAAATTGACACGTGCACGACATGTTCCTCTAGGTTTCCTCAAGTTCCTCTAGGCATCTAGTGAGAGTGTCCACTTTTCAGGTATGGGCGTTCGCAAGTTAAGCTTGAAAAATAATGTCTCGGGACTAAGCTTTTCTTGGTTCCTCTGAGCATTTGCTATGAGTGTTTGCTCTTTAGTTCTGGACGTCCGCAAGTTAAGCTTGAAAAATCTTGTCTCGGGACTGGACTTCTGCTCTGCTCTACGACACAGGGTGCCGTTAGACCAAACTTGGACACTTTTGAGACCTTTTTATTTGAGTCTAAAATATAATCTTTAACCAATTTTGCATAGAATCCACAAAAATATTAATAAATCCTACTACCCACTTTCAAGGATATTTCAAAAGTGAATATAATTTACAAATAATAAATAACAAAAATTAACATTGTTTGTTTGATCGACACGTCGTTCTGTTAATCCTACACTGCCACTGCCACTGCCAATGTTTTACTTCTGACTCAACAACATGTCAGCTCAGCTGAGAGAAGTGTGATATTTGGCAAACAGAGGGAATCAAAATTGCCCTAACCCGCCCTACAGAAAGAAATAGGGAGGGAGAGAGGGTTGAGATTGTTAGGTTTCGTCCTACTCAATTCAGCCATGTTTCAACTCAATAATCAGGTTAGTCTTTCTTTCGTAGCTCTTAAGTGTCCTCTATTTGATCGCTCATAAAATGCGGGTCAAAAGACAATCGGAAATGGGTAAATATTTTATAAGTTGGAGAAAATTTTGTTGTTGAATGGAAGATTGTCAATTTCCAGTTACCTTTTTCCTATTCTGTTCATTCTGTCAGCAAACTAAATCATCATCTGGTTTGAATTTTATACACTTCGTTTTGCATTCTTGGATATGAAAAATATACTTCCTTGTCTCTACTGCATCTGAAAGCTGTTTCTTTCATGGTGTGTTCAACTTTAGAAAAAAAATATAAGCTGACTTTCATTCCCTGAAATTTATCATTATTCTTTAAAGAAAGGCAGCACACCTATGTACAGGACTTTGACTTAGTTATATTTCACAGTAAATTCATCAAAGTGGAAAAAATTCACGACTGTAAATCTCTCCATGCATCTTGTTAGTAGTGGCCATTTTGATAAATTCAGCTAGAAAGAATTGCTTATCACACTTTAGCTTTGATGATCTTTCCCCCAAATTGTTAGATACGGATTTGAATAAGATCACAAGCTTGAGAAGTTGATACAATCCATACTATTAGAAGTTTTGAAGGAAGTAATTCTCTGCAGTATCCGTATTGTCATTTTCATCACTATTTTATTCTATCCATTTTTGTTGAACTCAATACTATAACATTTTGGTAGCCAACTTAGCAATACAGTCAACATGTGGATTCATCCATTTTCTACGAAATTTTAAGTTCAATCATCTAGCTAAAGAAACATCAATATCAAAGGAAAGAGGAATCTAGTTAACAAGAATCACTAAGCTTTTAAATATATATATGCTTTCTTCATTTTTCAATATTTTTTTATTATTTTAGTTATACGATATCAATAAATAAATAAAATCATACCAGTCTGTGTAAATGGAATGCACTAATATTATGAGAAAAAAAAGAGTGAGCCTTGTGTCCTTTCTAAATTTATTGTTTTTAATCTCGAGTATTGAATTTGCTTTCAAATAATATAAAGGATACTTATTAATATGCTCATTCAGATTTCCTTTTAACCACTGGCCATATCTATCCAGGACTCACCAGCATTAATGCAAGTGGATGAGAATGAAAAAGCTATAGTTGCAGTGGATGAAGTACAAAATGGAGTTTTTTCACATGCGGAATCCATCATCTATAGTTCTAAGGTTTTATCTTTAAATTCTCATCATGCATTTTTTATGTATCAAGAATTGTTTGACTCATCCATTAGTTAACTAATGTAGCTTGATCATAATTTACTGGTTTGGAGATTGATTGATTGTTTTAAATGGTATTTGGCATTCGTGCAGAAACTTCAAGATGATCTACAGATGTTAGGAGTTAAAATCAAACAGCATGAAGATAACATAAAATTTTTGAGAGTTCAGAAAAACCAATTGGATGAATCAATTCTCGATTTACAAGGTAATTCTTTAGGTGATCTCTTAATTATTGTTTTTTAAGAAATTTGGATCTATGCTGTCACTTTGGAGAAAGAATGTCTTTTTGAAGTGTGTGTAAAGTGTTTGTATGTAGGACTTCCAATGCTTTTACTTGCACTTAAGATCCATTCATCATTGTTTTCTTATGAGTTTTTTTATTAGTTATCCTAGGAAAGTATCATTCATCTACCCCTCCAAAGATAGAAAAAGAGGACGAGGATGAAGCTACAGGACAGATTTTACGGCTTGAAAAATCTGCTGCAGGCATTTTGTGCCAAATGAAAACTCGGCATGCAAGTCATGCTTCCAACCTTACTCTAATGAATGATGTGCTGGGCATTGTTGCTACACTTGGAAAAGTAGACGATGATAATCTTAGCAGGTCTGTTGAATTATTATATTATTTTCCTAATCATTAAATCTATGGAATCTTTCCTTATCCAAAATCCTATTTTTTTAACATTTTCAAGTATTTGACCAATCTTTGTTCTCATGTTCTTGTTTACACTCCTTTTGCTTCTATGAATTGAACATCCTTCTTACCGATGCTTATTAGAGTATCAATGACAACGTAACCACATGAGTAAGATCTTGGAATGATCAAATGAATGCTTTACTTGACATATTTTTTTATTGTTAAATATGGAATGCAGGCTTTTCTCAGAGTACTTAGGATTGGAGACCATGCTTGGAATTGTCTGTAAGACATATGATGGAGTCAATGCCATAGAAATGTATGAAAAAGAAGGTTGCATAAATAAAATTTCTGGTCTACATGGGCTTGGTACGTCAATCGGGAGAACAGTAGAGGGTCGGTTTCTTGTAATCTGTCTAGAAAATTTACGGTATAAACATGGATTCTGTTTTTGTTTGTGCTATCTGGCATATTGTTTTAGTTTATAAACATTCCAAAGTTTATTTGATTTCTCACATTGATTATTTCTAGCAGACCTTATGTAGGTGATTTTGTACTTGATGATCCTCAAAAAAAGCTTGATCTTCTAAAGCCAAAATTACCTAATGGGGAGTGTCCACCTGGATTTCTTGGGTTTGCTGTTAACATGATTAACGTGGATACCACACACTTGTATTGTCTCACAGCTAGTGGATTTGGTCTCAGAGAGTCTTTATTTTACTCTCTCTTTTCTCGTTTGCAAGTATACAGTACTAGAACAGACATGCTCCGAGCCCTTCCCTGCATAAGTGATGGAGCACTTTCTTTAGACGGAGGGATGATTAAAACAACTGGGATTTTTTCTCTTGGCAGTCGGTATTAACCACTTTCATCACTGTTCTGATTGAATACATGCTGTTCGTATTTATCACGTATTGTGCTGAGTCATAACTTAATCTTTTAATTGAAGAGTTTTATAATGTTCTTTGATGTGAGAGACTTATGAAATGGATCTTGTGGCTAATGGTTAAATAGAGACTGAAATTTACAGTTTCCGTTGCTGTTGATTCGAGTCAATACCCATTCTGTAACGCATAGGGAGCGGTCATTCGTTCTAGATATATTTTTCATTCGTCTCAGTTAAATGCATATTCTTCTCTAATGTTGCAGAAAATATTTATCCTAGTGAATTGAGTTGTGTTCCATGTCTTTGTATTTCAATACATCTTTTCTCAGGGAAGACGTTGTGGTGAGATTCTCAAAGAGATTGTCTAATTCGAGCCTGCCTCCAAGCTATGTTGAATCAGAGAGACAGATCCGAGAATTAAAATGGAAGAAGGATAAAATGCTCGAGGATATGAAAAGAGAACAAGCTTTGCAGGACAATGTGAAGCTCACATTTGATAAGAAAAAGGCGGAATTTCTCAAGTTCCTAGCACAAAGTTCATCATATGCGGCTCAGGTGCCCCACTATTTCTGAAATTTAACTTGTTTTTTTTTTTAAATTTGTTGATGAATTACTTTCATATATATTGCAGGTTATATCAAACTATCACATAAAATAAAACAGTATTCTTTTGAAAGTACTGAATAAAATTCCATGTAAAACTTGTAATTGCTATTTTTGTCAAACTAAAAAAAAAACACTGATATCATTGCTATAGTTGATTTTGTACAAGGTATTTACATTGCTGGACTAATGTAATGTGACAAAGTGCCGCTAATCTCATGTTGTTGGTGATTTCTCTTCCCAAAAAGTTTGTAATGATCTAATTGTGAGCTAATTACATGTATATTTTTGAATATTTTATGCAATCAAAGCAACAAGGCCAGGCTGCACAAGGAAAGTTGACACCAAGATGACTAAGAGTCTGGCCGGCAGCTTAACATTTTGAAGGACATCAAGGTAGTGTGGAAATGGGTGAATTGAGGGGTTAATTGTGTTTTGGATTTTGTGAGCAGAAGATGGCTTAGGAGGTGGCAGCAAGTCACTACCAGTACCAACCCAAATGAGAGGAGAAAAGCATCCTTTTTGCCGTGGTAGTAGTGTAGTGTTGTTATTAGAGTAGGCATTTATTTGCCTTGCACTCTTTTTGTTTATGGTGTATGTAGTATTAATTCATGTATATCTCTCTCTTTCTCTCTCTAGAAACTATTCTACCTTTTTGGGTGAGTAACGAAGAGGGGCCCAGAAAAGAGAAATTAAAGCCTGAGAAGTTGGGTACAAATGTAAATCTGATTACTTAGCAGATAGATTAGATTCACCCACCCATCCTACACTCTTTGCTAAATTAATAGGCGATTAAAAGAAACTCAAAAACTCTCGAAGAAGACAACATCTGAACAAGCGCCCATTGTTTGGCCGGCTACAGAAACGAGGTGGAATCAGATAGGATGAAACGACACCTTCCTTGACTTGCGGACACGCTCTCTCTCTCTCTCTCTCTCTAAGAGCGAGGGTTTTGAATGAAGACTGTTAATTTATTAGATTGATATGGCGAAAGGGTGTATATTTTACGACATTATTGTCCGACCCAAACTCTAAAAGTCGACCAAAACTCTAAAAGTTGCAGCTCTGATGGGTGCTCTAATGAAAATTTGAATTTTGGCAATAGATGCTCGAGTAGGTTAGCCGAGAGATGGACCACTTGGCTCTGCCCTCGAAATCTAGCGGGCTGACGGGCTCTTTCTTCTGCTGAAGGACACGTTCACGTCCAACCAAAACCCATGTTTCTCCCGTCGGACCCCACTACTGCTGCATTCGGACTGAAAGACTACCCTCTATTTCTCCGTTGAGTTGCGTCTGAAAGAAAGGTCAGAGGTTTTGGGTTCTTTATCTCCTAATTGGGTTTTTGTTTTCTTTTACTGCTGTGTAGTTATGAATGGTGGGTTGGGGTCAATTGTGTTGAAGAAGGGGAAACTAAATTAGAGGAGCGAAGAAAATATCTTGAAGCATCAACTGCTTATGGTGCTGAGCAATGTTGAAAACGAGGTGGGAGTTTTAGACCAGGCACAGAAAGAAAGGAATTACGGGAATGTTATGATTGGTGAAAATGGCCTCGTTATTGAAGTTGATGGTCAGAGAGAAACAGCAAAAATACCATGTCGTATAGAAAATATGGAAGGTGAAGATGTGAATCTTGGAGGAGAAGGAATTCTTGGTCATTATGGTGGATCTTGTGGAATTTCAAGAGAGAATGGTGGTCAAAATTTTGTTGGCAATGAAAGTACTCTTCAGTTATGGAGTGGTGAAGATTCTTGTTTCTATCATGGTGGAGAAGTCGGGGTTGGTGCGTCTAGGGAAGCTCATTTTGGGAAAATTGAACATGGGTTTGGGGAAGTAGTCAAGGTGGGTGGTTCTGTTAGTGAAGCTTGTGAAATGGATAATTTTGGCCTTTGTGGTGAAAGAATCAGAGCAATATTTGGTGAAACTAGTGACAGAAATGATAGTCTGAGCCATGACGAGGAACGATTTCAAGATGTTTTTGGTGAAGTAAATGGCGGGAAGAGGGACTTGAATCTGGGATGGTGTACAGACATTGTTAATCAATCAGTTCCAATGTTGTCTGGTGAACATGAATCGGTTATTGGAGGTGCACGAACTGAGTTTGATGATTATGGGGGAAAAAGTGGAGCAGAAGTGACGATCAGCTTGGGAAAAAAGCGTGGCAGGCCAATGGGATCAAAAAATAGACCAAAATTAATCAATGCAGAAGAGAAGAAAATAGGGATTGAGCTTGCAAGCAGTAGTGTGAGGGAACATGGAAAGCGAGGTCGGCCAAAGGGTTCGAAGAACAAGATGAAAACTCAGACAAACGATGGAGTTCAGGGACTTTTTATTCAAGTCAACGGTGGAAATGGCGGAGAGACAATGGGGTTGGACTGTCGGACTGCAAGTTTTCAAGGTGGTGATTCCATTGATTATAATCAGAGTAAAACTGTGATTATATGGCCAAATTTTAAGCATGGTCGCGGTCGCGGTCGCCCCAAAGGTTCAAAAAATAAGAAAAAACTTCGTGGTTGTGAAAATAGCAAAGTTACAAGTGAAATTAAGGCAGCAAATGATTATGGTGAAAAAGAAACATGGCCAACCTTCGATGTCATAAATGATGTGAGAATACCTTGCACAGGAACTGTTGGTAATGAAGGGGGAGATGAGATGGTCAAGGCTAAGAGGAAGCCTGGGAGACCAAAGGGTTATATGAGCAATAAGAAAAGCTTCATAGATGGAGAGTGTGGGAACAAATCTCTTGCTTCCAAGGATGGTGATGATGGCAGCATTCATCTACTTAGTTTGGATGATGGACCATTTAGAACATATCCCTCTGCTTCATTTTGTATTAATGACAATGAAACCAAGACTGTGCAGCCAAGACAAGGGCGGGGGCGGGGGTGGGGGAGGTCAGTGGGCTCTAATAGTGAGAAGAAAAATCCCTGGCTGTCTGAGGGAAATCTAGTTGCTCATAACTGTATTGATGTTTTGCAACTCAGGTTGCAGAGTGATAGACCAATGAGTGAAGCCCAAACAATGGCGAAAGTCTTTGGTGAGAATGTGCAGTCAGAAAACAAGGGTGGTCGACCCAGGGGTTCAGAGAATAAGAAAATATTAGTTTCAGGTAAAAATATTTCCACGGCACCTTGTACAATGAGGGATAGGGGAATGTTTGATGAAGTTACCTTTGGAAATGTTGGTGAAAACAAGTTTGCCCAAACAGAATATAAGTGTATCCGAACTACTGAGGTTATGATAAAGAAGGAACAAACGATAGCGGATAAAGATCATGAGGCTTTAAAAGCGATGGACAAAAAGGACAATGTAGATGAGAGTTTGACATACAAGCTACGAAGCAGAACGATTAGTTCAAAAAGTTTTCCAGGTGCAAACAAGGTGCGTTAATTTGGAAAGCTGTCAAGTAGTTCATTTGATTGCTGAAAAAGATATGTGGAGTTAAAATAAAGTCAAAATGAACATTAATGTAGTTTTATTTCTTTTATCTCACGGTTTGTAAGAGATTGTTAATGAGATATGCAGAATTGGAAAAAAATGTTTGATTGCATAAGTTGTGGGGGAAAAGGTGGTTAGCTATTAAGAAGTCTTTCAGTTATCTTTATTAAATATCTTGCATTTTTACTTGGTTGTTTTAAATGGGGAATGGTACTGCACAGACAGTTTAGGCAGCTTTTCTGTTTTTGAATTATCTGGTGTTGTTTGACTACGACATTATGAACAAATGGCTCTTTGGCACTTTCCATTAAAAAAACAGTAGCTATAGCTTTTAGTAAGATAATTCAAATACCAATTTGGTCAATTTCTGCATTTTCTAAGAAACTCTAACTGGGACAACCGTTTTAATTTTCTTTTCTAGAGTCCTCCCCCGCACTTTACTGAATTTTTTTTTGTGTTACATTCAACAAAGAATTAGTTTGATTTTATATATTTTCCATGTATATTTTTAGAATTCAAATGCTACATGATCTAACTTGTTTATTTTTAGGTGGTTGCTAGATTGAAAAGGACTTGGCGGAATTTAATGTGCCATCAATGCAGGAATGATAGAAGTGGTGTAATCGAATGTCCAAATTGCAAACGGAGACGTTATTGCCATTCATGCCTCCAAAAATGGTAAAAGGAACTAAGTTTTTTAAGGCGTGAGAAAGAAGACTAAATCTACGTATCAGAACTTTGGTGCTCGATTGGTTTCATTTAATTCACCAAATTGTGAAATAAAATTGAAGGTACCCTCAATTAGTGAGCGAAGGTCTGAAGAAGGGTTGTCCATTTTGTCGTGGCTTCTGCAATTGCAGCCTTTGTCTGAACAAGAATTTAGTCGTGAAGGTATGTACATGCCTTGTTAGTCTTTCCTCTCTTTTTTCTTTCTTTCTATTGTGCTTGAGATACCTTGATATTGAACTATTTATATTATTTAACATAGGCTCAGAGTGAACAAACAGACAAAAATGTAAGACTGAAGAAGTTGCTTCATGTGCTGCACTATACTCTGCCTCTTCTCAGACATGTTCAATGGGAGCAAAAGGCAGAATTAGACATTGAATCGAGCATCCAAGGTAATAATTGTCTATCCGTTTTCTGTTTTTCATGCTGATACATAACTAAAGATGCTTGGTAATACCTTTTATGTTCTTCCATAGGAATTGTTTTGACTGAAGAGGATGTAATAAAGGCTGTTCTTGACGATGACGATCGTATTTATTGGTATCTTCTTATTTTCCTGAAGCCATACTTTGCTCTATGTATCTCCAGTTCATACTTCCTTACTATGCCACTGGAGTAAGCTAGTGTTCATGGATTGATGATAGATGTGTAGCTTTGAATGCATATGAATTTGTTTCAAAACCTCCTCTGAAATGTGAGTCTTCTAGTTTGCATATCACACTTTTGAGGGGCCTTTTAGAAATAATTTTTCAATTGTATATTTTTTTATTATTAGTAAAAATAAACTAAAGAGAATGCTGAAGAACAATGGTAGAAAATGCTGAAGAACAATGGAAGAATATAAAAATGCTGCTGAATTGAGATAATAAATAGGATCATTGAGAAAAATTTTGCTCTCTTTTTATTTTTTTGGGTCTACAATCTGCTAACAAGTTTGTAGAGAGGCACCTGTATTTCAAATGTAATTATTATCACATGAAAGAATAAGTAATGTTGGACAGAAACTTTTTTAACAGTGACAACTGCAGCACCTCCATTGTCAATTTCCATAGAAGCTGCTCCAATCCTGAATGTTCTTATGATCTCTGCCTCACTTGTTGTCGGGAATTGAGAGAAGGATTTGGCGTGGGAGGTAGTAAGAAAGAAGAAGCTCTTGACCAGGAATTTTCCCAAATATCACATGGCCAAGGTATTGATTTCATATGCAAGAATCTTGCAAAAATGTTATGAAGCAATAATTGCTGCTGGGTTTTGGACTTTCATTGATTAAGTTGAGAATTGACACTGTATTAACTCTCCAGAATGGAAAGCCGAGGTGGATGGGAGGATTTTCTGCCCACCAAGCATGCAGGGTGGCTGTGGTTCAAAGGTTCTTATTTTGAGGCGGATCTTTGAAGCCAATTGGATTGAAAAGCTAATTTTGAGCGCAGAAGATCTGACTGTAAATTATAAGTCTTCGCTTCCTCATTTTTCTCAAGTTTGTACTTTGTGCCATCCTAAGGGTTCTGTAGACAAAAAAAGTTGCGCAGAAAATGGAGAAGAAATTTGTGAAGCTAGGCAAGCAGCCTATAGAGAGAACAGCAATGATAACTATCTGTACTGCCCAAATGCTGTTCTCTTGAAGGACAATGACATTGAACATTTTCAAATGCATTGGTCAAGAGGAAACCCCATTATAGTTCGTAATGTACTAAAAAATGCTTCTGGTCTTAGCTGGGAACCGATGGTAATGTGGAGGGCTTTTAAAGGGGCAAGAAAAGTATTGAAAGAGGAGGCTGTGAGAGTTCGAGCTATTAATTGCTTGGACTGGTGTGAGGTACTTTGTACCTTTAATGCGGGAGACTATTCTTTGTTTCGTTTTTCCATCTCTGTCATCATCTTTTTCTTGCATGAAATTTAAAATATGGAGCTAATTGAATATATCTTTCAACCGTTGATTTTGATTTCTTCTTCTACTAGTTAGATCATGTAATGCCTGCACTGCTCATACTTAACTATTACTGCTATTTTGTTTGGAGTTTTGTGGCATACTAAGGTTGCATGCATGCCATAGGTGTTTGGATCACCTTTTCTTGTGCTCTGTTTATCAAAATTTTTCACATTGAAACAGTAATATATTTCCCTTAATATGATATGCCAATAACTTGGTAAAGAAATTGTAGGAAATCTGTACATCTTTTGAGACTTGCGCGTTTCTTAAGCCCTAATAGGTTGTGTAGCTTCTTTTTCAATATAATTATTTTTACTAATAAAAAATAAGAGATAGGTAATTCATTCTACTTTTTGTTGGATGGGACAGGTTGAGATTAACATCTCCAAATTTTTCAAGAGCTACTCAGAGGGTCGTCGATATAGAGATGGGTGGCCTGAAATGTTAAAGCTGAAGGATTGGCCTACATCAAATACTTTTGAACAATGTTTGCCAAGGCATGGTGCTGAATTTATCGCTATGCTTCCATTTAGCGACTACACCCATCCAAAGTTTGGTATTCTGAATCTTGCTACAAAGCTTCCTGTTCTTTTGAAACCAGATTTGGGACCCAAAACGTACATTGCCAATGGATTTATAGAAGAGCTTGGCAGAGGTGATTCTGTAACAAAACTACATTGTGACATTTCTGATGCGGTATACTTTAGTTCTTGTATATGCTGTCTTCGAGATTTAGCTCACTTTTTTCTTTCTTGTTTTAATTTTTGTGCAGAAATCTCAAGTTGGTATTATCTAGTTCTTGGATATGCTGTATATTCATGATTTAGTTTACCTCCTTTTGCGTTTTACTTTATATTTTTGGTGCTATATGTTGGAAGGGAGGAAACTCATATTAAAATATATGGTGGATGGAATGTATCCTATAAATAAATGGCTTCGCTGTCTTTTCTAATAGATTCATTTTAGAGTGCAGAGCCATGAGGCCCATGTGTCAAAACGAACAATATTTTATTGAACAAATCCATCCAAATTGAAGTCTTGTTCTTATTTTGCTTTATTAGTCGTAGCTTTTTCTGGAATTTTATCTGTTCCATTATGATTTTCACATCACCATTTTTGTCCTATCCTGCTTTTATGATAACTGCTAAAGTGTTAAATTTCACTCTATTTAGGTAAATGTACTAATGCACTCAACTGAAGTTAATATGCGGCCAAGGAAAGCTTCTTGGAAAACTGGAAAAAAGTATGGAAATGGAGCTGTAGAATATCCGCCTGGATTCTCTGAAGAAGTGGAGAACAATAAAAAATCTTTTTCACTAGAAAGGACAAATATTGGTGGTGAAGAAATGAATGCCCATCAAAATAAGTTCATGGATTTGGATACAATTGGATCGGAGAAGGCAGTGAATTCTCGGCAATGTCCTGATTCTGCAGAAATAAACTGGCAATCGATTGAACAATTGAATGCGAGGGTGGAGAATTTTGATCTGGATATGAATGATTTGAGCCTTGGTTCCTTGATGGTGGGAGAAATATGTGAAAGGAGTTGTGATATAGTTAAGAAAGAGGATGATTTGCAAGGGTTGTCAAAAATCTGCGAAGACCCTTTTAAGGAAATCTATTCACTTGAAAGTTTAAATCTCATTGAAGCCAATCGGATCAGCGATGACCAAGAAAAAGAAGTTTTTACAAGGAAGACTGATGAGATATGTGGCAGCAACTATTCAAGCACTTCCTTGATTGATCCAAATGCATCTGTTCTTCCCTGTCACTTGCCAAATGATATGATAGATTACACCTCTGGATTATGTCATGATGGAAATATATCCACTCATAGTCAGATTGTTGAAGATCCATGTCTAGACTTGAACTATTTTGCCAGCAACGGTGATGAATTTCCTTCATCTAATGAGAAGATCTCAGTCCTCACTTCTTTGTTTAATGGAAACAGCTCCAAAAGTGAGGTGGCCTCAGACCTTAGCTGTCTTGCTGTTGAAAATGTTCATTCAGCTGTAGGACATGAAACTAATAAACAAGCTTCAAACAATGGAGATATTTTTCAGGCTCCATTGATCTCAGTTGAAAAACCTGATTTAAATTCAATCGGAGATTTATCTAGAATCAACGGTTGTCCAGAGATTGAATATGGAGGTGCCGTATGGGACATTTTTCGTAGACAAGATGTTCCCAAGTTAATCGAGTACCTTAATAAACACCAAGAAGAGTTCTGTCACATCAATAATCTTCCCGTGAATTCAGTGCGTAAAACAACTATCATAGCCTTAAAATATTGGCAATATTGAGTAGAATATGTTGTATTAATTAGGTTGTTGCTTCAGGTTAATCATCCTGTACATGATCAGACTTTGTATCTGAGTGAAAAGCACAAGCATAAGCTCAAGGAAGAGTATGGTAAGAAATAACTTCATTTTAGCACTATCAATATCTTTACCCTGCGATGTGCATAACTTTGAATTGTTATTAGGCATTGAGCCTTGGACATTTGAGCAACACCTTGGCGAGGCTGTTTTTATTCCTGCCGGATGCCCCCATCAAGTGAGAAATCGACAGGTTAGATTATCCTTGACTATCCTTAATGTGGTCTTTCCTTTGCGATCGCTCAAAAAAGAGCCGGCTTTGCTGAAATATACCAAAGACTTTTATGGAAGCAGATCTGGAATGTGCTCTGTACTCTGTCAAGAATATCTGTATATTAGCGAGGCAATTACACTTGATCATGCTTTGTCTTTTTATTCTAAATTCTTTGGTTTATATGTTTTGGGGTCAATATTTTCTGCAAATTGAAATTATTAAAGGTCATTCTTTTTGGTGGAAGAAACAATAACAGTTAACATTTTATCAAATCTGTTTACACGAATCTCACCACCGTATTAAGGCAGCTGCCTTGCCAAGTTTAACCCTGTGTCTGTTTTTCATTCAGTCGTGCATTAAGGTTGCTCTTGATTTTGTTTCCCCGGAGAATGTTCAAGAGTGCATTCGATTGACAGAGGAGTTTCGGTTGCTCCCAAAAAACCATAGATCCAAAGAGGATAAACTAGAGGTACCCATTATTTACCTGTTCCATAGCATTAAGACCATAGATGATGATACCAATAATGTGAAGGCTCAAATTTAGTTCTGCTGGACTCTGAATTGAATACTTGAGTAATATGTTAGCATTGCTGATGATTCCTTACTCTGCAGGTGAAAAAGATGGCATTGTATGCGGTTGATAGTGCTGTGAAAGAAGCCAAAGATCTGATCTCGGAAATGCAGTAAGATGTGAATTCATTTAGATGATCGTGTTTCCATTTAGAAAGAAAATAATTTGCCAAAGAAAACGTCTTACGAATGAGAGGGCATAGTGTTTATGGTTGTTCCTATTGGCTAAGAGGGAAAGGGAGACATTTCTTTTGGGTTTCAATTTGGTAGGTTAGTTATGGTTCTTTTCCGTGCAGTTCGGAGAAATTATCGCGTCCATGAGAGAGGACTAGCTGATTTTCAAGAAAGTAGAAGTTTTGTATTTGGTGCAGTTGTGTGTGAGGAGAATATGAATATGGAATATGCATTTGTACTTGCTGATGTAAAATGGTGTATTAGCATTTAACAAAGTGAAATTTCTTTAGTTTTAACAAAGTGAAAATTGCCAGACCCATTTTGATAAGTTTGTCTATTTGGTTATCAAAATAAGATTAGATTTTGATAGATTGAGATTAGATTGCAGAGATAATCATAACTACATTTTTATTATTTAAGATTTTATTGAAGATGTTCTTAATATTTCACATTTGCTGATTAAAAAGAAGAACCCTTAATTTTTTAAAATAAAGAACAAGTCTTCTCAAGCAGAGAGGAGGAGGTGTCTGCAACGAGGAGTGGCTTGGAGAAGCTTCCAGAGATGAAAAAACCTTTAAAATTTGTATAGCTTGTTTTGCAGTGGAGGAGGAGCTTGAGGTAGTACCAGAGTAAGGAAGACGGAGCTAATTGGAGGAAAGAGAAGGTCGAGTGGCGGCCTAACTCGACTAGACTGATCTTTACTTAAGATTTGTTTCCTCTTTCTTTTTTCCTGCTGGATGGTTGGGACATGATTCTCATGCATGTCAAGAGTACAAGGTTGTAGTGTTGTTGTGTTTAATTATTATTATATTTTCACCTATGGAGAGATTATTGATGTTTGAGAAATTTCAAAATGAATTGAAATTTTTAAGGTCATTTGGGTTTATTTTGGATGTTTTTTCATTGAAAGGTTCTTAATAGAATAGTAATTTCTTCTCGCACACTAAAAAAACAGTAGGGTTATTACCATCTGATACCTCCAATTTTGGGTGCCTTTTTTTATCTAATACCTTAAGGTTTTAATTTTTTTGTTCAACACCTTAAACTATCAGCAGTTTGCAAGCGGCACCTTCTGTTTCACTTCTGTTAAGCAAATCTCCCGAAGAGCACTCCTCTGCAACAGCTCATTTCTCCGAAGCACGAAAGCGACGACGACAACTTGAAGGCAAAGGTGTTGACGAAGGTGACCTCCAATCGGGCGAAGACAAACCCTGCTTTTTCGAATGCGACCCCGGGCTCGGCGAAAGTAACCCCTTCTCTGCGAAGATCGAAGAGACTCGTCTTCAAGCCCCTTGCAGCTCAATTAGGTTACGTTCATTCTATAGCATAACATATGGTCTGTTCTTCATATTTTGTTGGTTGAAGAAGTTCTTAAGTTCAATTTGACTGTAGTATTTGTTATGATAACAACTGGTCTGTTCTTCGTATTTTGATTGTCGATTGTTGAATGTTTTGCTCTATTATTTTTCTCTGTTCTGTGTTGCAGCCAAAGAACAAAAACGTTACCATGTTTTGTTCTCCAATTTGAAAATGTTCAGTGCTTGTTATTTTCATTGGTGCGTGATTATTATTTTTATTGGTGCATGATTGTCATTCATTTGGAGACGTGAAATTCAGAAAAACTTCAGCCAGAATTTCAGAAGAAATCCCAGACGACACATCTGCATCCCTAACTAGATATATGCATCTTACTTTTGAGTAATCTGAGCTATTCAAAGCACTTGGTTTAATTGATTCATGTACGACATGTTCAAGCATATTCTATTTTGAGGACTAGTTCTTCATCCAACAATTTCATTTAACAATTTCAATTATAAGCATGCCTTAATATTGATTGGTTTTCGCTAGTTACATTCAAGCCAATTCTGCAACAATTTGAATTCCAGCAACAATTTCAATTTTGCAATTTCAATGGGGAGCAATTAAGCATGCCTTATTTGGCTGCACATAACCGATTCACAAATAATCATATTTCAAGCCAATTCAACAATTTCACTCAAGCAAAAAAACATAACAGGAATCCAATTTCATTCAAGCCAATTTCAACAAAAGCCAATTTCATCTACACATATCCATAAAATTGTGCCAATCAATAAGTTGCAACTAGATTTGAAACCAAGAACAGTCGATAAGTTGCAACCAACGAAATAGTCGATAAGTCTCTTCGATCTTCGTAGCGTCGGGGTCGCTTTCGCCGAGCCCCGGGTCGCCTTCGCAGAGCAGGGTTTGTCTTCACCCGGTCAGAGGTCGCCTTCGCAGAGTCTGGCTTTGCCTTCGTAACACTTCGCATTCAAGTCGTCGTCTTCACCTTCGTGCTTTGGAGAGATGTGCTGCTGTAGAGGAGTGCTATTCGGGAGATCTGCTTAACAGAAGTGAAACAGAAGGTGTCGCTTGCAAATGGCTGATAGTTTAAGGTGTTGAATAAAAAAAAATAAAACCTTAAGGTATTAGATAAAAAGACACCTAAAGTTGGAGGTATC
Source organism: Begonia loranthoides (assembly GCA_022433065.1). NCBI lineage: Eukaryota > Viridiplantae > Streptophyta > Magnoliopsida > Cucurbitales > Begoniaceae > Begonia > Begonia loranthoides. Next base: position 316,920 of record CM039476.1, read on the forward strand.
AGATGATAATAACCCAAAAAAAGTACTAATATTAGGGATATTAACAAAACAACCATTGAACTACGTGATTAATGACAAATAAACTTATAAACAATTTTTGCTAACAAAAATTGATATCACGTTTTTCGTTAAAAATATTTTCTTTCCACTACGAAACTTTGACTTGTCATTAATCTCATAGTTCAATGGTTATTTTATTAATTTTTCTTAATAGTACTGATTTAAAAATTAAAAGTGTAATTGAAAAATAAGTGGTTGTGAATTTTTCTTTTCTAAAATTATTATCTCAAAAAATATTATAATTTTATTTCTAATAATAAATTTTTGTTAGTAAGTATTTTCTAAAATGATTATCTAGAAAAATATTAAATTCTTGTTTGACAAAGTCAAATATTTCTAAACTTGATTTTTTTTCAAAATTTGTTTTTCTATGTAAAAATGCTAGATGTGTGTTTTTATCTATGGTTTCTCTTTCTTCTTTTTGTTATATTTTAATGAGGCAAAAATATTCAATGTAATATTTGGTAGGGGTGTGCAAACTGAACTGGTGCTGAAGAACCGAATTGGAACAGGCGGTTCGGTACCAGTTCAGTGTGGTTTTGGCTATAGAAGAACCGAATTTCGGTTCTGATTATGCAGAACCGAAAATAACGGTCCAGTTCTCGGTTCCAGCTTCGCAGCACCGAAGAACGGGTACCGATCGAGAGAGGGCTTAATTAGGGCAGGGACCCTAGCTCTCAGCACTCAGCACTATGCAGACCCAATTCTCGAACGAAGACGCTCCCGACTCTCCTGCCTCCTGAGTCCCGAGCTCTCCAGTCTCCCCTCCAGAGTCCCGACTCCCGAGTCTCCCGATCCCCAACCCGAACAGCGACCGAACGACGTTCGTCTTTCTGTTCCTCTTGATGTCTTCCTTCCGTCAACTGAGAGCTTGCCAGACACCAGTTGATATTTTTGTTTCGTCTTTCTGGTTCGTATTTCTGTTCCGTATTTGAGTTTTTTGGTTCGTATTTTTGTTCCGTCTTTGATTTTTCTGTTCGACTGAGAGCTCATATGTTGATATTTCTGTTAAACAGGTCCGTCTTTGATCTCGGCGGACTATTGTTGCCTCTGCCTGCTACCGAGTACCGAGTGCTGAAATTTTGATTGGTGCTGCCTCTGCCTGCGAGGGTAAGATCCACTTATCCCGCTTAATGATGTTATGATTCTGGAATTTGGAGTGTTTGCCTTGTTGTAGTTTGATTCTGTTTGAGTTTGAGATTATGATTATGTTCAGTGTTAAATTGTTGTTGATTCTGGAATTTTGTTAAGGCTAGTAAATAATTTTTGTGAATGCAGTTAATTTTGATGCTATAAAGATATTGATTCAAAAAATTTATCACATGTTGATTATGAGATTATGATTAGTGATTGTTTGATTCTGTATAATTGTTCTTTGAATTTTGTATTTTTTATTTTTATAAAATTTTATTATAATATTAAAAAAATAATTTTTTATATTCGGTACAGAATTTTCGGTTCGGTACCAGTTTTCCATTGGACTGGTTCTAGTTTTGGATTTCCAAAACTGGAACCGAACGATTCGATGCGGTTCCACTTCGGAATCAGATTGAACCAGACCATAAACACCCCTAATTTCGGTGTGGATATCGTGTCATTTTTCATACAACCTATTATTTTTTCCAACATAGGAGATGTGCAATATTTAAAATTGAGAAACAAAAGAAGATGGAGAAATGAGCTTGGTGAAAAACCACAATGTTTAAATTGCTTTTCAAAAATAAAATAGAAATGAAGATACCATGGAGTGGGACAACATGGAAGAAGAAATTAAAGTGTTGAAAATAAAAAAAAATATAACATGAGAAAATTCACTTGGATGAACGACTTAGATATAATGACAAAAATCTAGCAAAAAAAACATGAATTCTGCATAAATTTAGTTAGATTATGGCCTTTCTCATTATAAGTCGCTTTGTCTCTTCCTAATAACGAGAGACCCTCCTTATTTAATAAAATAAACATAACTTGGTCTTATTTGAAAATTCACTTATCTAAATTGGTCTCCATAAATGAACTTCTAATACATATAGATATTCGTCAAACACAACATCAGTAAGCCAATCTGAGTCAGTAGGCGGTTGTTCACCAAAAAGCTAGATTTCCTGCCCAACATCCAGTATCTGCATCTCCTGTGTTTGCTGCTTCTAAATAAACAGAGAGATGAGGTGTCGAGAGATTGTGGTTCGTTCTTCCGAGATAATAACTATTGAACTTCTTGAAGCACCTAGTGATTTTTCCATCATTCCTCTCACCTGAGGGTCGGCTACAAGGCAAATACCAAAAGAAACAGCAGAAAGTAATATCAGAACAAAGACGACCCATGGATCTACCCCTGTCGCCATCGCCTCTTTCTTTGGAATTCTCTATAGCTTGTTTTGAACGACATCCATTTCGTAGCTCCTATGTGAAGAAAGAAGAGGTGGCCTCAGCTTTGTTCTTCAAATCTTTGTGAAAGAAAGGTTGAAGGCAATAATGTTGGGTGTCGGCTCTTGTGAGCTGGCAAGGGGCCCACAGCGTTTTTTTAATAACCCTAAAGCGGCCAGGAAAATAAAAAGAACAAGACAGCAAATAGGAGAGAGAGAGGGAAAAAGGCAGGAGCGGGAGAGGGAGAAGACAGTTTCGAATTTTACAGGGGAGGTCTCAGAAATTCTCCGTTTGCCGGCGTTCCAATTGTTGGATCAACCTGAAACTTTGACAACAGGTTTGCGACGTCCTGGGCAACATTCTGAACGGTGGAGATCTCGTTTCGTGCTCTGTAAGTCCGTCTTCCAGGTTATACACGAATAAGAGAAATCGGATTTTCTTGTCCGTTTTTGTTCTTCTCTTCATTCCATCTTGATAGGTGATGATTGTGCTGTATTAAGACATAGTTGTACCCATTATTATCGTTGATAGTGGAAGTTTTAATCGGCCGAATAGGTCTCGTGGTTTTTACCGGTTTTGGGGTTTTCCAGGCTAAAATTGGTGTGTTGATTTGATTAGTTTGTTATCTCGACTGTTATTGCATCTGTGGTGTTTGTTTGTGATTCAAATTAGGTACGAAAGATTGAAAAAACCATATTCCGCATATTTGTTTTAGGTGGTTTTTGTCAACAAAGTGGTATCAGAGCAAAGTTGTCGTTCTTGTGCTTATTCGAATCATGGAAAGTAATACAAGTAGAATGGTTACTTTAAATGGCTCCAATTATAATGTTTGGAAAGGAAAGAAGGAAGATCTCCTTCATGTGAAAGACTATTATTTGCCAGTATTTGCCAAGGAGAAGCCGACCAATAAAACAGATGCAGAATGGGAATTATGTCATCGTCAGGTGTGCGGCTACATTCGGCAATGGGTAAATGATAATGTCCTCAACCATGTTAGTGAGGAAAAGAATGCACAGAGTATGTGGAACAAGCTTGAGGAGTTGTATGCTCGAAAGACAGGTAACAACAAATTGTATTTGACCAAGCAATTATTAGCGTTGAAGTATCAGAATGGGAAACCAATGACAGACCACTTGAATACATTTCAAGAGATTATAAATCAGTTGGCTGGAATGAAAATCAAGTTTGATGATAAGATTCAGGGTTTGTTACTTCTTGGTACTTTACCAGACTCGTGGGAGACATTCAGAATGTCGTTGTCCAACTCAGCCCCGGATGGTAAATTGACTATGGATGTAGTCAAGAGCAGTGTGTTGAATGAAGAGATGAGAAGAAAGTCAACGGGTTATTCTTCACAGTCAGATCTTCTAGTCACGGAAAACAGGGGGAGGAGTCAAAACAGAGGTCCGAAAGATAAAAGCAGAAGCGGCAGACATGCAAATTTTCAGTGTCATTACTGTGGTAAGAAGGGACACATAAAGCGATTTTGTCGAAAGTTCATTCGAGAAAATCCCAATGTTAAGGGCAATGAAAAGAAGACTGCTGAGGGTGATATAGACGAAAAGGTAGCCACAACCACCGATGAGTTCTTAATTGTCCATGATGAGGAAACCGTAAATCTCGCTTGTCAGGATCCTCATTGGGTAGTAGATTCGGGTGCTTCATACCATGTTACTTCTCAGCGTAATGTATTTTCTACCTACAGTGTCAGTGAGTTTGGTCAGGTGAAGATGGGGAACAATGCAGAGTGCAGGATAGTAGGCATGGGTGATGTCTACATGGATACTGATGCCGGATGCCGATTCCATCTGAAGAATGTGAGACATGTTCCTGATATCCATCTCAATTTGATCTCCACTAGTATACTTGATGATGAGGGATACCATAACCACTTTGGTGAAAATAAATGGAAGCTCACTAAGGGATCATTGGTGGTTACCAGAGGAAAGAAACAGAATTCTCTTTATTTGATGCAGGCTACTTCTTATAGGGGAGAAGTGAATACAGTTGAGGACTTGTCTACTCAACTATGGCATATGAGGCTTGGACACATGTGTGAGAATGATATGCAAAAGCTTTCTCAGAAAAAGATAGTTCTTGATTTGAAGTTTATAGAGCTAGAGGTATGCACTCATTGTTTAGCTGGTAAACATAGGGTATCTTTCAAAAGTTTGCATCCGATGAGAAGACCAAATGTGTTAGATTTGGTGCATATTGATATTTGTTCAATGGATACTATGAGTCTTGGTGGTGCTCGTTATTACATTACCTTTATTGATGATTATTCCAGAAAGGTATGAGCTTATACTTTGAAGACTAAAGATCAAGCTTTAAGTTTCTTCAAATTCTTTCAAGCGTCAGTTGAGAGGGAAACTGGCAAGAAATTGAAATGTGTTCACTCAGATAATGGTGGTGAATACAGAGGGCCATTTGAGGAGTACTGTAGAACTCATGGGATCAAGTTTAGAAAAACAGAGTCAAAAACGCCCCAGCACAATGGAGTTGCAGAGAGGATGAACCGCATGATTAATGACAGGATCTGTTGTATGCTCTCTCATGCAAAGCTGCCAAAACCTTATTGGGGGGAGGCAATGAGTTTAGCGGTTGACTTGATAAATCTTTCGCCTTCAGTTCCTTTGAATCATGATATACCTCAAAGGGTGTGGTCAGGGAAAGATGTTTCGTATGGGCACTTGAGAGTTTTTGGCTGCAAGGCATTTGTGCACATCCCTAGAGATGAGGGATCTAAACTTGACAGTGAAATGAGGCAATGTATTTTCATTGGGTACAGTCATGAGGAGTCTGGGTATAGATTTTGTGATCCGATCAACAAGAAAGTTATCAAAAGTAGAGATGCAGTCTTTTTGGAAGACCAAACCATTGCAGACTTTGATGAGACAGAGAAGCCAGAGTCTAGCAGTGAAGAGCAAGTTGATGCAGGTATGGTTCGTCTACCTATAGTGCCTTACAACAGAGATACACAGATAGATGATCCTCTTCCAGTTGATAATGAATCAGTTGAAGAAAACCCAATAGAGCCACCGGTTGAGCCTCAGTTGAGAAGGTCCAACAGAGACGGAGAATCTTCCAGAAGATATTCTACCAGTGATTGTGTGTTACTCACTGAAGGGGGAGAACCAGAGACTTATGAAGAGGTTCTTTCAGATGAGAAGAAAAACGAGTGGTTGTATACAATGCAAGATGAGTTAAAGTCCTTGCATGAGAACAACACTTATGACTTGGTGAAACTACCGAAGGGTAGGAGAGGTTTGAAAAACAAGCAGATGTTCAGATTGAAGTCAAATGAAAACAGCTTACAACCAATGTATAAGGCAAGAAAAGTTGTGGAAGGATTCAGTCAGACGAAAGGTATTGACTATGATGAGAATGGATCTCACATGATGATGAAAACTTTGCCTCAAGAGAAGTTTAAAACTTGCAGGCAGAGAGCGGCTTTGTTGGAGCCCACTTTTTGAGCCGAAGGGGGAGTTTGTTGGGTATCGGCTCTTGTGAGCTGGCAAGGGGCCCACAGCGTTTTTTTAATAACCCTAAAGCGGCCAGGAAAATAAAAAGAACAAGACAGCAAATAGGAGAGAGAGAGGGAAAAAGGCAGCAGCGGGAGAGGGAGAAGACAGTTTCGAATTTTACAGGGGAGGTCTCAGAAATTCTCCGTTTGCCGGCGTTCCAACCGTTGGATCAACCTGAAAATTTGACAATGGGTTCGCGACGTCCTGGGCAACATTCTGAACGGTGAAGATCTTGTTTCGTGCTCTGTAAGTCCGTCTTCCAGGTTATACACGAATAAGAGAAATCAGATTTTCTTGTCCGTTTTTGTTCTTCTCTTCATTCCATCTTGATAGGTGATGATTGTGCTGTATTAAGACATAGTTGTACCCATTATTATCGTTGATAGTGGAAGTTTTAAGCGGCCGAATCGGTCCCGTGGTTTTTACCCGTTTTGGGGTTTTCCACGCTAAAATTGGTGTGTTGATTTGATTAGTTTGTTATCTCGACTGTTATTGCATCTGTGGTGTTTGTTTGTGATTCGAATTAGGTACTTAAGATTGGAAAAACCATATTCCGCATATTTGTTTTAGGTGGTTTTTCTCAACAAATAAGCTCTGAAGAATGAAGCACAAGTCACGATAGTTCATCCTGGTGATCATATAGAAGTAGTGACGAAACTTTTGAGGGATAAGTAGAGAGGGCGAGAACTTTTGTGCTAGAGAAAATAAAGAGTGTAAGTTAAAAATAAGCAAGGTGCGTGATATTTAAATTTTTCTTAGCGAATATTTTTTATATATTATTTCTCAAATGTCCATCTAACATAAACAAAAGTTATCAAATGTCCATTTAACATCAATAAAATCCTAGTTGTCAAACCTTATATATAGAAAAGGATGCCTCATATATACAAATTAGAACTCAACGTAAACATTGTGACAACACAATGAATTTTAAATATTTTTTGATAGCTTATATTATGTTCTTTATTCACTAACATTTATCTTTATGCAAAAGAAGAAGGAAAACACTTTGATGTTAGAGAGAGAGAGAGAGAGAGAGAGAGAGAGAGAGAGTACTAAGATGAAGAAGAAGACACATCACAAAATTTTTTGAATGTATTCTCATAATTGACAAATGTAAAGGGAATACTACTATCCTCTCAATCCACAAACAAAATTGAACCAAAGAGAAGATCAAAACAAAATAATGCGATTACAATATTTACTGGGAAAGGAGAGTGTAAAAGAATAAATTTTCAAATGCGGAAAAGAGAAATTGTATGATTTCTCTCTTTTTATTTTCAGTCATGTTTTCTCATCTTCTAACAAACTTCCACTATAATTGAATAAGTCTTGGGCTGGGCGATCGAGTCCACTCTTGTTTGGCTCGGCGTTTCTGTTTGGCCCGGCGTTTCTGTTTGGCTTGCCTCTAGGTCGTGACAATCCTGGCCGTCCATTCTTATTGAGGGACGTCTATCTCTCAATCCAACAACTATGAACCATCGTTCGCAAGCCTATGGAGGATAACTTAACTTCATTCTTTGTCGCCCATCCTTGTCCCTCGATCCAACAAGAAGGACAAACGTCTCTCCATTGTTTGCCTGTTGGATCAACCTAGGACGTCCTTTGTTGTTGCGGGATGTTCGTTGATGTTGCCTTGAGCGTCTCTCTTTGGTGGTCCTCAACGTTAACAAAACTGAGGCATTAACATATACGTCTTTTGTTCAAAAACGTGCCTGTCGCAGTCGTTCTTTTGCCATAGTTTTGCGCAATTTTTATTCAAGGTTTGCCATGTAATTGGCACAAAATTATAGGGTTTATTTTGTTAATTTCCCTTAATTTATGAAGAAAATAATTTGCTAGTGTTTCAAAGTTATGAATTCGGATTTTGAGCTAAACCATATTATTTTTCACCTAGGAAATATGAAAGACTTGTTTTTGCCAGTAGTTCTTAAACTATTAATGCTTTTTTGAAATGAAATCTTCAGATTTTTTGAAAGCTGGTTATGAACATACCCGTATCTTTCGTATACATCAACTAAACTCAAAGCTCTCCATTGTTATTCATCTCAACACTGATCTTGAATGAAAGAGGGCATAGTGTTTATGGTTATTCCTATTGGCTAAGAGGGTAATGGAGATATTTCTTTCGAGTTTCAATTTATGTATCTTCTGGTAGGTAAGTGATGCTTCCTTTTCGTGCAGTTCATGGAATGGCAAAGAGAAATTAGCGCAACCATGAGAGAGGACTAGTTGATTTTCAAGAAAGTAGAAGTTTTGTATTTGGTGCAGTTGTGTGTATGTAGAATACATTTGTACTTGTTGTAAAATGAAATTAACAAAGTGAAATTTCTTCAGCGTTGGAGCAGAAACTTGCAAAAAAGAATAGCAGAGCTCAGCTAAGGACCAGCCACATGGCAAACACAGCAAGCATCACTAGCACAAAGATAAGAAGAAAGTAGATCCATGGGTCTTTCTTGCCTCCCCTCCAGCTCTAGGTGGCTTCCGTTTCAATTCTTTGTATCCAGCTCTACAAGGGAGTTGAAGGCCATAAGATTGGAAGAAGAAATCTCTCTGGTAGAGGATGAAGGCAAGAGCCATGAGGTTGAAGGCAAGAAGGCAGTCTCTTTGTCAAAGGTTGAGGCAATAAGCAAGAGGTGCAAGAAGAGTTTGGAATGGTTATAAACTAAAAAAAACTATGCCAAATAGCACAAACAAAACAGATTCCACGTTTTAGAAGTTAAATCTTCCAGACAGATTACAAGAAACCAGCCTCTAATATTCACAGTATTCAAAATTCTACTCTTCTCCTACTATCCAACCATAAACAAAAAAAATGAAATAAAAATCCTACTGCTTTTATCTATCCACAAACAAAAAACGACTTCTTGAGGAATTGATATCCCTCTAATCCTATGTACAACAGTTCACTTGTATGAGTGGGTATTTTGCAAAATTAAATGATAAAATCACATAACAGGGTGGGATATACATCTCTATCCAACAATTCCCAGCACCAATCTCACTAAAAAAACATCCACATTTCTCCAAAAAAATGTGGGATATGATGGGTTTCCAAACACCCCATCTCCATTCTCTCACATTGCCAACCGCCGCAAAACCATCGCCCACACTCATCACTGTACCTCAGCACGGTCGCCTCCTCCTCTGCACCTCTCTCTACGCTCCCCTCCCTCTCCGGCTCCTAGCATTCTGAATTCCTGGTACTCAATTTTGTTGGGTGTTCTTTTCATCCCCCCTTTATTGAGAAATAAAAAAATCCCCAACACCTTATCTCTCTAACCAAGAGTAGGGGTGGTGGAAATAGTCTGTTCGGCTCGGTTCAATTTTTTCGTCAAAATAGAATTAAATTGACTCAGTTCGATTTTATAATTTTAAAACCGAAACCGAACTGAAGATTATAAGAAATTGAGTAAAAAACTGAACCTCAGTTTTGGTTTTTATCGGTTCAGTTTGGTTTTTTTCTAGACATTGAATTTAAAATTATGATATCCAATTTTAAGCTTAGTTATAACAATTTTTAGATTTAGTAGAACCATTTATAATATTTATTCATACTATTCATTTCATAATATTATATTAAATTAAAGCCTAATATTATTATTTGTCAGAGTTTCTTCTGTACACTCCTCTATAAACAGGATGTCTTGTCTCTTTACATTTTTTTTTTCTCTCAATACAACACCAAATAATAATTTCAAAGATCTGTTTTCAAAGTCATTTGAATGCATTATATGAATTATGGAGTGTGACAATTTACAATTTACACTTTTTTCCTGGAATTTTACTGTTTTAATTCAAATTATCTCATTAATAAACATATGAAGTAACATAATTAGTATACTAAATATCAAATTCTACAAGTCTTAAAACAACTTCTAAAATTAATTTGAAGGTGTACAACATATTACTTTTACATGTTTTGATGTTTCACAAGTAAATATATATAAAAAGGAGTGTCCATCACAATTCAAACAATGGTTTAACTAAACAATTATTTAATCAAATAATAATTTAACTAAACTTCATGAATAGTCAAAAACAAGAACATACAGTACCAAACAAACAAAATAATTATTTGATTAATTCACATAATTGAGTTCCAAACTCTCTTGCCTCTAAAAAAAATTGAAAATCATAAAGTCCCAAGTTAAAAAATAGGAACTGAACTTGGAACCGAACTGTGTCGGTTCGATTTTGAAAAAGAAAAATATTTTTAATTCAATTGGAATTGGAATTAACTCAATTAGAGAAGAAAAATTGAAATTAAATTAATGACTCAATTAGGTTTTCAAGTTTAGTTTTATTTTCGGTTCGGTTTGGTTTTTCTCACTTACAACCAAGAACCAAATCGAAATGATCGGTTCGGTCCTATATTTTATTTTTTTTTCATATCAAAATCGAACCGGATCGATAAAAAATGATCAGTTCAATTAAATTATTTGGTTTGAACCGAACCGATTTCCACCCCTAACCAAAAAAATTATAGTGGGCGTGTAGAAGAAAGTTTAAAAATGATTGATATTTACAAAATTTCCCCGTCATCCAACCTAATTAAACAAACCCACATAAATTTAACTCGACCCTTATCATAAAGCTTCAGTTTGACCCTAACACAAAACCAGGCCATAGCTCACAAAGTTCAGAACAACCAACCTGATGCAACCCAGCCCACAAAACTTATCAATATAAGTTTCTTGTTTTTTTTTTTTAATTTCTTTTTATGTGTAATGGAAACTTCATCTATTGTTTAAAATATTTTGAAAATATGATGAAAGATAGAAAAGAAAAGATTACGTAAAAATTTGCATTCTTTCTCATTTTGGCATTAATAAAATCTAAAACTATTAAATTTATATGTAATTGCATTCATAATTTATTTGATAATATGATTGATGTGATTTGTCAAACCCACAGCAAGTCAAATTACAAAAGAAAATAGATTTATCACTAGAATATTGTTCTTCATTGTCTTGTGCTTTGAAAGCAAAAAAAAAAAGAGGAAATAATTAAACATATAGTAAGAATTAAAAAATTATCATGAACTTTCAAGAATATTTGGAGTTTTTTTAGCAACAATTTTTCAATATAAAACACCTTTATATTGAAAATAATCCTTACTACAAGTAAGTGAATAATTTCTCTTGAGATTTATTAGAAGAAATGGTACCCGTAAGTGCCTGAGTCCAGCTTTATTAGCATTCTGGTACTGATATCTTTCAACTTTATGTGGTCAGTGCCCTATCTTTTGGATGAAGTATCCAGGTTAATCATGTTAAAACCAAACCACAAGAAATCCATGTGGATATGGACACTCCCTATTAGGTACTTTTGGCTTTAGAAGATCAAACTTTTTTTGAGGATTATCAAGTACAAAATCACGTACATAAGGTTTGAGAGTATTAAGAAATAATCAATTTGAGCAATCTAATCAAATATTAAAAAGCTTGGAATTGGTTAAATTGCTCACATTGTAACTTTTTAGAATAAAACATAAATTTCAATTTTTGGAGATTAGCATTGTTATGCATGTATCTTCTGGTAGTTAGAAGTTGATAATAATCCTTTCCTTAGAAAGTAAACAATTTCTCTTGGAATTTATTAGAAAAAATGATACCCGTAGGTGGCGAGTCTAGCTTTATTAGCATTCTAGTACTGAATATTTATCGATGAACATTCTGGTACCCATATGTTGGTTCTAATAAAGATGGACTCGTATTTATAGATAAGTATTCTTGTACTCGTAGGTGTCGAGTTCAGCTTTATAAGCCTTATTAGAACCAACCTACGGGTACTAGAATGGTCATTTATTATTTTGTTGATATACTTACTACTAGTATTTTATGAAGTAGTAAGAAAAGTTTGTTTTGTATTCAAATGAGATAAGAATGAATTTGTTTGGTGTTGTTCAAATAAATTTTATGATTAGTAATCTATTTGAAATATATTGGAATTTTGTGATTTAAATAGTTTTTGAAATAAGTTTTTTTTTTTTTTTTTACTTTTATAGGTCGTACATAGCCAATTTTGTGATTGAATTCAATTACAGAGTGTTTAACCTACTTTATTTATATTTATTAGATATACAAGTTTTAATATAAAACCCCAAAAAATTATATTGAGAGAGAGAGGGAGGGAGAGTTCATAAATCAAAATCCTCAAACCACCGCAATTGTTACATAAAATGTTAACTAAGTAGATTGTTTTGCTTTACTCATCTCCACATGAGAGGCAACCTTAGCAAATTGTAAATCACATCTGTTCTCCAAAAGCGTCGCCTAACGCGAAAAGCTACTGCAATGGCGAATAACATGAATGTGTCAACCCATCTGAACTCAAATTCCCCTCCCAAATATGCTGCTTCCTCAAATTTTATTTTTCGGTCTCCATGTTTTGATTGGCTAATCTTTTTCGCGAAAGGTATCAGCACGAAGTAGAATTCAATGCATAAAAACAATGTCAAGTAGAAGAACAAGTTAGCTTCAACTAACAATTTAGTTGAGTCCGTTAGATACCTCTCATTTTCGATACTATGCATGGATGATCGTCTCGGAATTTCATCATCAAAGGTGGATTCAAACTCAGAATCAGAATAAGTATCATTTCTCTTGTATATGGGAATCAAGTTTTTGTACCTTACTGGAGATTTGCAGATAGGACAGTCATCGTTACATGAGTGATGTTTGAGCCAGTGGTAAAGACAAGGCCAACAAAAGATATGACCACAAGGAGTAGCGACTGGTGTTACAGGTCGTTCGAAACAAATCTTGCATTCAATACCACTCTCGGAGTTGTTTGAACAAAAGGGAGTCTCCATGTGTCAAATGAAAATCCTTGGTGAAACAAGCAAAAAAAATATTTAGGGTAGAGGCAAAAATTGTGTTTCTGTAGATGAAGGAAGTAAAAGATAGAGTGCAACCGACGATAATTGTGAATGAATAAGAGACGAATGGAGAAAGGAAGAGTGGCTTATATATTTAATATAGAAAAGCTAACTTTATATAGTATGTTAAATAAAACCAAAGCATAAAAGGAAGGCAATATTTTAAGATTTTGACGTTAATATAATCTAAGCTAAAGATTTTTGTTATAATTTTAGTTTTTATTGGAGTTGTTTTATTTATATCAACAAACGATCTTTTAAGAACTGTTTTTGAAAACCAAAAAAACGAGAAATCAGATGGCTGCCATAATCAGACCTGTCACGGTGGCTGTGCTCAGAGTGTGATGGACGACAAAGCAGATTGGCAACGGAGGCGATCCAAGGGCTCTGGGCAGTGACAGAGCTCTGACGGAGCAAAGGTTGTCGGACAGCGACGAAAACTCGGCAAAACGGCGACAGGGGACGACGAAACACCTCCGACGATTTGGTTCTGGGCATCAACGATTCTCTGGTCGGGGGGACAAGGCTCGGCTTCGATCGGGACGGCCACGAGCGGCGAAGGAAGCACCTGTTTGTTGTATTACGCTTTGACAGTCAAAAAACAAAAACAACTAAATAATTAAACATGTAATAAAAATTAAGCAAAGTTTTCATAAAATTCAAAATCAACCTTGATAGTATCCATATCTTTTATAACTAATAATGAAGAAGGCAAACGTCTTGAGACAAAACGTAATGGCTGCATAAGCTTCATCTCTATTGAGCAAAGCTCTTCAATCATTGGGATTTAATTTTCCTCTTGAAGGGAGAACGAATCTCTCTCCCTCAATTTCTAGATGTTTCCCCAGCAAAAAAATATACATGTATTAAACCATATATTATCTTTCATCTTCTTCCTCTCCTAGTTAGATAAGAGGCTGGTCTTTGTCTTTTCTAGCAGAGGGAATTTGCTGGAGTGGGCATGCTGGAATTTACGTGCCAGGGAGCGATTGGATGGTATCACTTACGTAAATAGGAGTTACCATTTTGACGTCGACAGAAGATTTACATATAGGGCATTCGTTGATGGGAAACCATTTATAAAGACAAGACCAACAAAAAAAATGGCCACATAGAGTAAGAATCGGTTCTTGCGCCAGCTTAGAACAGAGGTTGCATTCAAAACCACTCTTGTAATCCTTTGAGCAAGAAGAACAAATTCGAGCATCACCACTCACCACCTCTCCCTCCATCTTCTAAAATTAAATCCTTGGAATAAGCGGAAATATGCAAATCTTAGAGCAAAACTATGATAGAAGACTCTGAGAATGAAATTAAAAGACATTATATATTTAAGGTGATATTTTGATAATGAGATCAAATAAGGAGAACTTAATATTTTGATATTAATATTGTTAAGATAATTACAGAGAGAATAATACTTCAATATTTTTTAAAGCTATATATGAAAGAAGTTTAAATTGATTCATCCTTTTATAATTATTTAAAAAGCAAAATCAACTTTGTAAGAGGAAATTGCAATTTTTCTTTATGCAACCCTAAATTAAATAATTCTCATTGTAAAAAGGAAAATCTTTGTCCATGGAAGATAAATATGGTAAAATTATGAATTTTCTTATTTTACCATATTTCTAAAATTATTAATAATTAGCCATAAAAAGAAAATTCAACTAATTCAATATTTACTGTACAACCTATAATCTTGAGCTTTTAAACTGATATTGATAGAGTTTAACCTACTTTATTTATATTTCTTAGATATACATGTTTTAATATAAAACCCCAAAAAATTATATTGAGACTTGAGGGAGACAGAGAGTTCATAAATCAAAATCCTCAACATGTTATTATTATGTTAACTAAAATAAATAATATCCAACCAAATAAGAAAATGAAAGAGATGTGTAACTCCAAATCAAGAACATAACATGACCTAGGTAGGTTGTTTTGCTTTACTCATCTACGTATGAGAGGTATCGTCAACAAATTGTAAATCACGTCCGCTTTCCAAAAGCGTCGCCTAAAGTGAAAAGCTATTGTAATAGCGAATAACATGAATATGTCAACCCATCCAAACTCAAATTCCCCTCCCAAATACACCGTGATGTGCGCGAAAGAAAATTATAACAATGCAAACAAAAATAAAGATCAACACACGGAGTTACGTGGTTCGGACAATGTTGTCCTACATCCACAGGAAAGGCGAAACTCTTATTATCAACGTCAAGATTACAGAGATTAAGGCTAGAAGCATACAAACTCAACTTACAAATCCAGAAGAAGCCTTGTCATGCAACAACAGATACCCACATTACAGAACATCTTCATTGCTACTGTAGCACTCTGTTTATCTCTGCTTTCTTCACCGAGAACAGAGAGCACTTCTTTGAAGCTTATTGCTTTTACCGCCAAAATGTTTCTCTTCTGTTTTCTCAAATGTATATATCCCGCCCAGATTCTAAAATAATATTGGATGTACAATATTACCCCTGGAAGCTTTCTAATATTGAGTCAGCAATATAACAATCTCCACCTTGATTCTATATTAGAAGAGCATCGCCTATCCTTCACCATTCACAGATTATCCCTGAATGTTCAACAAGTCTAGACAATGTCTAAACTTGTTGACAAGAAGCACCTTTGTAAGCACGTCGGCAGGATTATCTTCAGTGCCGATTTTGCGCATTTTAACCTATCCCTGACCAATAACCTCCCGTATAAAATGATACCTGATCTGAATATGTTTTGTTCGATCATGAAAAATGGGATTCTTCATTAAGTGTAACGCACTTTGATTATCATAGTAGATAATTGCACTGGAATTATCTATGCAGAAATCCTTTATCAATCCCTTAAGCCATTAAGCCTCCTTAACTCCTTCACAAGCAGAAATATACTCTGCCTCTGTCGTGGATAGAGCTACCACCTTTTGAAGAGAGGCTTTCCAGCTTACAATGCTGCCATACACTGTACAAGCATATCCTGAAATGGATTTCTTGGAATTTAAACATCCAGCAAAATCTGCATCTACATACCCGGTTAAGACATTTTGTCCTGTCATCCATTTTCCGAGTACAAGTACAATATCTAGGTTCCAAATATGTACCTTAATAACCATTTCAATGCATGCCAGTGTTGAATACCTGGTTTGGACATATATCTACTGATAACACTGATAGAATAAGCTATATCAGGCCGTGTACTTATCATTGTGTACATTAAACTCCCGAGGATATTGGCATAAGGAATTTGATCCATTATGGTTTTATCTTCCTCGTTAACTGGACTCTGTTGATGACTCAACTTGAAGTGAGCTCCCATTGGTGTCATAACAGACTTCATATTGTTGTATTCAAACCTTTTAAGTACCTTTATCAGGTAGTCCTTTTGAGATAGTGTGATAATGTTGTTACTTCTATCTCTGAATAAGTCAATGCCCAATATCTTCTTCGCTTCTCCCGTGTCTTTCATATCGAACTCCTTTCCTAATTGGCTCTTTAGTTCGGATATGAGAGTTTTGCTTTGACTAGCTATTAGAATGTCATCAACATATAAAAGAGTGAAAATCTGCATATTTGTTGAGACAATTTTTCTATAAACACAATGATCATAACTACTTTTGGTGAAGCTGATGCTTGTTATGAAAGTATTGAACTTCTCATTCCATAACCTTGGGGACTGTTTTAACCCATATAATGACTTATTCAGTAGACATACCTTATTTGGACCACCTACCTGAAATCCTTCAAGTTGGTTGATGTAGATATTCTCATCAATTTCTCCATGTAAGAATGCTGTAGTTACGTCCATCTGTTCCAGCTCCATGTTCTGTACTGCTACCATAGATAACATGACTCTAATAGACGTTTGCTTAACTACAAGTGAGTATATCTCATTATAATTGACACCCTTGCATTGGGAAAATCCTTTAGTCACCAATCTGGCTTTCAACCTTGGTTTTTCCCTTTGCATAATGGTTCCTTTATTTTGTAGACCCATTTACTTCCAATTATTTTCTGTCCTTTTGGTTTATCAACTAGTGTCCAGGTTTGGTTTCTTTCAAGAGATTTCATCTCTTCAGTCATTGCTTTAATCCATTCAACATTGTCAGACGATTCCGTTGCTTCTTAGTAAGTGATAGGTTCTGCATAAACTAAGTCTGCAGAAACCATAAGGGCATATGCTATTATATCTACATATCTTAGTCTCTGGACTGGTTTCACTGTCCTTCTTGATCTATCCCGTGTAGGTTGATAGTCTAACATTTGTTCTTGATCACTTTCATCTATTTCGACTGACTGTTGAGCATTATCTTCTTGATCATGGAGTTCCTGACTATCTTCTATCTCGTCTGTCCGGTACTCCACCTCAATTTGATCAGTTTTATGTTCATCTTGCTGATTGTCTGATAAGTCTGATCCTTGAGTTTTGTACGGGAATTCAGCTTCATTGA
The DNA here is from genome assembly GCA_022433065.1 of Begonia loranthoides. Classification (NCBI taxonomy): domain Eukaryota; kingdom Viridiplantae; phylum Streptophyta; class Magnoliopsida; order Cucurbitales; family Begoniaceae; genus Begonia; species Begonia loranthoides. The sequence continues at coordinate 334,210 of CM039476.1, forward strand.
AAGTTACATCACGGCTGATGATTATCCTGTTTTGTCCAGTTTCTAAGGACCAAAGTCTATACCCCTTTGTTCCTTCTTGATAGCCCAACAGAATACATTTTCTTGCTTGAGGTTGCAACTTTTCCTGCCTGATGTGAGCATAAGCAACGCATCCGAAAGGCTTCAGCATGTCATAGTTTGCAGGATACTGATGCCACATCTCGAATGGTGTTCTAAAGTTGATGGCCGATGAGGGACACAAATTTATCAGGTAGGCTGCAGTCGTGATTGCCTCAGCCCAAAAAATCCTAGGCAGTCCTGCAGTTTGTAACATGCACCTAACCCTCTCCAGGATGGTTCTGTTCATGCGTTCAGCAAGACCATTCTGTTGAGGGGTATGAGGAACTGTCCGATGTCTTACTATTCCTTCACTGCTGCAAAAGTCGTTAAACAAGTTTGAGCAAAATTCCATTCCGTTGTCGGTTCTAAGTTTTCTAACCTTTGCTCCGGTTTGAGTCTCAACCATTTTCTTCCATGTTTTGAAGGTTTCAAACACCTTGTCCTTCGATTTCAGACAGTAAATCCAGAGTTTTCGTGAATAATCATCAATTATTGAGAGAAAATAATGCGCTCCACCCTTAGAAATAACTTTCTCGGGTCCCCATAAATCTGAATGTACATATTGCAATATCTGAGTTGATCTGTGATAAGATTTGTTAAAACTCACCCGAGTACTCTTTCCTAAGATACATGTCTCACAGAATTGTAATGCTGATAGCTCCTTTCCTTTAATAGCATTTGCTTCTTAAGTTCAACCAGACCTCTTTCACTGACATGCCCGAGTCTAAGATGCCACAGATCAGTTTTGTTCAAATGGTCATTGCTAGCTTGTGATGCTTCACCTGTCACGGTTTTTCCTTGAAGTACATATAGACCATTGTGAAGATCTCCTTTCATGACTGTAAAAATCCCTTTCTGTATCTTCATTACTTCCTTCTCAACTTTAATTGTACATCCAGACTTATCTAACATGCCGATTGAAATTAGATTTCTTTTCAGTAATGGAACATACCTGACATGCTATATAGTTCTGATGCAGCCATCGTGCATGATCATCTTAATCATGCCTTCTCCTTCAACTTGGCATGCCTGGTTATTTCCCAAGAGAACTTTATCAGCAGGTTTCATACAAAAATTTTGAAGCCAGTCCTTCCTTGGTGTCATGTGGAAGGAGCAGCCTGAATCAAGGATCCAGATTTCATTTGAGTCAGTTGCCGAGACTACCAGTACATCCGATGGCTCATAACCATCGGATGCCACAGAAACTTCTCCCTTCTCTGGTTTTCTATCATTCTTTTTGCGTTTCCACTCATAACAGTTTCTTTTGTAGTGTCCTTCTTTATTACAAAAGAAGCACTTCCGGGCACCTTTGGATCTGGATCTGGATTGCCCTTTGTGTGTTTTCCATCTCTGTTTTGTGATCTGCCCCTGATAGTAAGACCTTCTCCTTCGTTTACCTTTATATCAGACTTCTTTTGGAGTTCTTTTGAGTTTAATGCTGCCTTTACTTCAGACATCGTCAGAGTCTGTTTCCCATATAACATGGTGTCGATGAAATGCTCATACAACTTAGGCAGTGAGCTCAACAATATTATTGTCTGATCTTCCTCCTCAACCTTAACTCCAATGCTGTTGAGATCAAGAATGATTTTGTTAAAATCATCTACGTGTCGTCTCATTTCCTTTGTCTCATCCATTCCCAGAGTATATAGTTTCTTCTTTAGGTACAGTCAATTGGCAAGAGACCTTTTCATATAAAGGGCTTCGAGTTTTGCCCATACTTGAGAAGCAGATTTCTCCTTAGTAACTTCGCATAGGACTTCATCACCCAAGCTCAGCAGTATTGCGCTATGGGCTTTAGCTTCAAGATCTTCTGCTTTAGTCTTGTCCGTTTCTAGCAGCGTTTTCATGGTTGGTTCATCAATGGCCTGTGCCAATCCTTGATGAACCAACAAAGCCTTCATCTTTACTCGCCATAGGCTGAAGTCGTTACTTCCCGTGAATTTATCAACTTCAAACCTTGCCATAGATTGAGGTTGAACGCTGCCGTAAAAAAAAAGTTTGCAAGAACTTGTTTCTTGGAACGAGATTGAACACGGAACCTTGAATCCACGCTCACCGCACCAATTGATGTGCGCAAAAGAAAATTATAACAATGCAAACAGAAATAAAGATCAACACACGGAGTTACGCGGTTCAGACAATGTTGTCCTCATCCACGGGAAAGGCGAAACTCTTATTATCAACGTCAAGATTACAGAGATCAAGGCTAGAAGCATACAAACTCAACTTACAAATCCAGAAGAAGCCTTGTCATGCAACAACAGATACCCACATTACAGAACATCTTCATTGCCACTGTAGCACTCTGTTTATCTCTGCTTTCTTCACCGAGAATAGAGAGCACTTCTTTGAAGCTTATTGCTTTACCGCCAGAATGTTTCTCTTCTGTTTTCTCAAATGTATATATCCCGCCCAGATTCTAAAATAATGTTGGATGTACAATATTACCCCTGGAAGCTTTCTAATATTGAGTCAGCAATATAACACACCGCTTCCTCAAAAAGTATTTCCCTGTCTCCATGTTTTAAGTGGCTAATCTTTTTCGCTAAAGGTACCACCACGAAGTAGCATTCAATGCATAAAAACAATGTCAAGTCCATGAACAAGTTAGCTTCAACTATCAATTTAGTTAAGCCCATTAGATACCACTCATTTTGATACTATGCATGGATGATCGTCTCGGAATTCCATCGTTAAAGGTGGATTCAGACTCATAATCAAAATAAGTATCATTTCTCTTGTATATGGGAATCAAGTTTTCATACCTTACTGGAAATTTGCAAATAGAACAGTCATCGTCATACGAGTGATGCTCGAGCCACTGGAAAAGACAAGACAAGGCCAACAAAAGAGATGACCACAAGGAGTAACGACTGATTTTACAGGTCGTTGGAAACAAATCTTGCATTCAAAACCACTCTCGCAATCGTTTGAACAGAAGGGCATCTACATGTGTCAAAAAAAATGTATTTTTGTAGGTTAAGGAAATAGAAGATGGAGAGCAACTACAGAAAATTGTGAATCCTAAAGTCGATGAGGTAAATGGAAAACAATAATAGAGAAAACTGACATTTATATATTTAATATAGAAATCCTGCTTAACTTTATATATTATGTAAAATTAAATCAAAGCATGAAAAGCAAAGGAATATTTTAAGATTTTGACCTTAATAAAATCGAAGGTTAAGATTTTTGTTGTAATTTTATTTTAGAAAAATGACAAATCAACCATCATTCTTTACAATCAATAACAAGTCAACAACTAACTTTTTTTTGTTAGCAAATTAATCACTAAATTATGAGAAATCGTAGCCGCGAACATCGCCATTAACTTTCTGAAAATCGCAGTAGAAAATAACAAATACCAATGAAAAAAATAAAAAGAACTCGTGATTTTAGAAAAGACTTTCAGTGAAAAAGAGTTAATATTCATGGAGAATTGATTTAGAAAATTTTGGATTTTATAAAAAAATAGATTTAAAAGATTTCGAGTTTCATAATTTAGAAGTTTTTACAAAAGAATATTAATGCTTTAGTTTTTGAATGATTTAGAATTGTTTTACAGTTCATGGGAGAATGTTTGTGTCGTCTATGTTTTTCTACAAAAAAGATAATGAATAGTATTTTTATTTGCAAACAATCCGTCGCATTTTAACAATTTAACCCTCGAACTATGAAGATCTGTCGCAGTCAGTTTAACAATTTAACTCCTGAACTATGATAACAAACTGTTGCGGTTTAATAATTTAACTCCTGAACTATGATAATGAACCGCTATGATTTAATAATTTAACCCTTGAACTATGATGATGATCGCTGTTGTTTAACAATTTAACCCCTAAACTATGATAATTCACTGCAGTTTAACAATTTAACCCCTCAACTTTGATTATGAACCATTGCAATTTAACAATTTAACCTCTGAACTATGACGACGATCTGCTTCGATTTAATAGTTTAACTCTTGAATATGATGCGGTTTAACAAATTAACACTTGAACTATGATATTTCGCTGTGTTATAACAATTGAACCCTTGAACGAAAAATGTAACTGCGATGTTTACTATGTTAATATTTTATAGTTCATAGTTAATTTGTTAGTAAAAAAAAATTTGTGGTTGACTTGCCATTAAATACAAAAGAGATGGTTGGTTGTCATTTGCCCTTTTATTTTTATTGGAATTGTTTTATTTACATCAACAAATGATCATTAATTTTGCAGGAAGTATTATTTTTAAGAACTGTTTTTGAAAACCAAAAAACGAGAAACTAGATCGCTGCCATAATCAGACCTGTCACGGTGGCTGTGCTCGGAGTGTGATGGACGACAAAGCAGATTGGCAACGGAGGCGATCCAAGGGCTCTGGGCGGATCGGAGTCGTTCGACAGCTTCTGTTGCGTTGGACGGAGGCTCCGGTGGTGGGACAGTTTGGTGGAGGCGGGCTGCGGGTCCTCTGTTCTAGGCTTCTTCGCTGTGAAGAAGAAACCAGCAAATTTTTTTTTAATTTTTGTAATTTTCCTTTTCAAAATAATTAAAAAAAAACCTAAAATATCATTTGAAACAGGATTTTCAAAAGACATTCCATGTGCACATGATATCAATGGTTGAGAATCGAACCCTAAATTAAAAAAAAAAGAACAGATACATGAAATTTGAACAAACTCAAATTTCTGCCAATTAAAACTGCTGTTAAGGCTTGAAATTTTATGGTGAAAGTTGGCTCAAAATGAGAATACGATGCAAAATATGAATAATAAATCAGCCTCCACCTGAGATTTTATTGTCAAAGGTTAGAATCATGTTGAAAATAAGTGTTAAGGCATTCATACTATTATTTATAAAATATGAAATATTATTATCATTATTATGATCCAAATTTCAGTACAAATTGTGAAAAAGAAAAGAATTTCAACATTTGGTAAGCCTTCGATATCCATTATTCAATACAAGTGATTTGTGAGTGACAATTAAAACTTTGTACTAATAATTTTATGATCTCAAAAAGAACATAGATGATGTCCCTACCAGATGTTGTTTTGAGGGCAAGTTTCTCCTCCTAATTCTGTCGATATTATCGTGTTTAAATCAATTTATTATCATCTTTCGTTTCAAGAAATGTAATAATTACATGAGAATGTCCAATTGCTATTATTTGCAATCTAATAATTAGATATAAAGTGGTGATCTAGTGCAGTCTTCTGTACACTCCGACATAAAAGTAATTGATGTTAACTTATCCTTGTCTTTAATTATTTTCTTGTGTTGCAATTACAAATAACATTTATAATTAATTAAGAATTTAGAGGAGAAAATTTCATCTCTCAAAAAGTAATCCACTTGATCATATAATTAATTTTTTTTTGTAAAATATATTTTTAGTAGAGGTGGAGATTGATTCGGTTTGGTTCAAACTAGACAACCGAACCAAACCAGACATAAACGTTTGGTTTGTTGCTAATGTACTAAACCAGACATAGATGCTCGGATAATTACTGCCTCCCATGTCCCCTATGGACCTGTTTCTTAGCCACGCTCTCGACTTTCCATTCCAGGCTTGATCTCAACTCTCCAGTCTAGCCTCGATCTCGACTCTCTTGTGTTACAAACATTATCATCTTCAGGTGAAACATCTCAAACATCATGTGAGAAAAGTTATTCCAATTGTTGGTTTTTCAATTGACTCCGTCCATGTTTATCTTTACAAGCCAATTGAATTGTCTCAATTCTTTTCTTCATTAGTATCATGCTTGTCCATGTTTATCTTTACATGCCAATTGAATTGTCTCAATTCTTTGCTTCATTAGTATCATGCTTGTACAATTCATAGATGGATAATCTTATTTTGATTAGTTTTGTTGTTTCTGCTGGAAATTTTGTGTTTTTTTTGCTTCTGCTAGATAATCTTATCATATTTGTAGAATAATTTATACTAAGTTGTTCAGTTTTATGTTGTTTCTACTAGATAATTTTTTATTTGAATGTCATGCATGACCTAAATAGTGATCTTAGCTTAGCCAAAGATCGTGCGAAAAATGTACAATGAATTGGCAGGTTTTTATTGTCTTGGAAAACCTCTACTTTAAAGCAATTTTGATAACTCAATTTGATTGAAAATAAAAAATCGAGCTAAACCGAAATGGAAACCATGCCCAAACAGAACCGGAACCAAATCAAGAAAAACAGAAAACTGATATTCGATTTTTGATCTGTTTTTAGGTAGATTTGGTTTTGTTTCGATTTTTCTTTTTCAGAATCGAACTGAACTGATCGGTTCGGTTCCAATTTGGTCTAAAACCGAATCAACACAAACCAAACTGATTTCGCCCATAATTTGTAATTTATAGATCGTGATAATTTATTCTCTACAATTTTAATTTTCTCAATAAAATTTTCATAGTTTTGATTTTACTTTTAAGTAGTTTTCTAAACTATTTTCTCATATAAATTGTCAAAAGAAAAATCATATGATACCTTTTAACACTTCATTTATATACGTCATATAAAATGTTTAATTGTGAAATAATAATGGACATTGATTGAGTTATTCTTAAAGTAAACAAAATTTTTTTTAATTGATTTAGTTTGAAAATCATAGAAAACAACAATCATTTTACTTTGAAACTACATCAATTAAATTGAAACAATCTTGAAATTACAAGTAATAAAGTTATTTTACCCCTACTTTTTGAAGAGATAAACCTATTTTAAAAAAAGTGATGGCATCATGGACTTCGAGATGATTTGATGAGAAATGTCATAATATTAGGTTATCAAAATAAGCTTGGATGGGTACATTAACTTAGATTGTATTCATGATAATGATTATTACTTTGTTAGAAATTTTATATTTAAATTTTTATAAAATTTAATGGTTGATATTACTGTTAACTCATCATTTTAATTATTATGTTCATACATTTTAAAGAGACATGTAAAGTTAAAACATCAATTATTAGAGATACATAAATAATTACTCATATAACATAATTGCTTTTATGATTTAGAAATCATATTTAGATCATGATTAAACTCTTATATAAGATATATTTATCTTATATAATTGTATAATATAACTAATGCAAATTTATTGTTAGAGCATCAATAGCGGGAGATACAAAAACGATGTATTTCAAAAGTGACATCGTTTCATGTTATTTTTCCGTGCTGCCACGAACATTCCTTCCCACAGGTCCTTGAAAAATCCAAATTTTATAATTGTTATTTTCTTTTCTTTAACATTCCAATTTTCTCCCAATTAAATAATAATTAATTTTTATCACTTATTTTTGTCCCGAGTTACAAAAACAAGAATAAAATGTAAATACAAAAGATAAATAAACGTCACCTTGAGATATGATTAAAACTTTGTACTAATAATAACACCAATTGTTTTATGATCTTGACATGAAAAAGACCATAGATAATGTCACTACCTGATGTTGTTTTGAGGGCGGCTTTCTCCTTGTAATTCTTGTAATATTTCTCGATATTATTGCGTTTAAATCAATTTTATTGTTACAAAAAAGAAAGGTCATTTCATTATCATGTAATAGTTACACGAGGATGTCCAATTGATCTTATTGGCAATCTAATAATTAGATGAAAAGTGGTGATGTAGTGCAGTCTTATGTGCACTCCACCAAAAAAATAATTGATGTTAAGTTATCCTCTATCTTTAATTATTTTGTTGTGTTACAATTACAAATAACATTTATAATTAATTAAGAAGTTAGAGGAGATCTCTCAAAAAGTAGTCCACCTGATCATATAATTACTTTTTTTTGTAAAATACATTTTTAGTAGAGGTGGAGATTGATTCGGTTTGGTTCAAACCGGATAACCGAACCAAACCAAACATAAACATTTGGTTTGGTCCTAATGTACTAAAAGCCGTTTTTGAAATCAAATCAAACAAAAAAATAACAAAAATTTTCTGTTCGAGTCTCAATTTTTATTATGAAAAACTAAGTAAAATCGAATCGAATCGAACTAAACTAAAGGTTAGTTAAATATTATTAAAAAACCGACCTACAACTCTCAAAACCAAGTCAACCCCCAAACTTAACCTAATCTTCCTTCTCCTCATGCGCGGCCGACACAAACGCTTTCATTCCCTAAACCTAATTCTTCTTCTCCTTGCATGGTGCCAAGTGTCGACACGCTCATTCCTCAGACTCTCTCTGCAATTAAAAGTTCAAACTTGCACTCCAGTATCAAATTCTTGCAATCTAGCTCAAAGGCTCTCTATCTCATTGTCCCCCCTTCCAATCTTGCACTGATGCATTTGCACTCTTGTCGAACTCGCACAATCGCACTCTCAAGTCTCTCTAGATGGGTGAGTGCAGACGCTCGCACAGTTGCTGTCTCCCATGTTGTCACGACCCAAAGGGGGGCCCAACAGAACCGCCGGGTCAGGCGACCCGATTCTCATAGAGAACCCGGTTACCTAGCCCAAGGCGTAAATTAATTTGAAAGACTTAATGAGAATACAATAGAAAACTTAATGATACAGCGGAAGACTTAACGAACATCTAAGCCCAAAGCCAAATAACATGGGTTGGGTCCACAGAGTGATCAACATGAGAAGATAGTAAAAATATAAACAAGAAAGGTACTGCAGGAACTCCAATAAATCCAATATATAGCAATAACTGAGGGATTGAACAAGGACCATCCATTAGAGAATACTGGAACCATCTCACAACTACTCGTACTAATCCAGTGCACAAAACTTATACCCTAACCTGGAAAAAAAATGTAGTCGAAGGGGTGAGTGACAAGCTCAGTAGGGAAATCGATACTAAATGCAATACATAAAAACTGTTTTTGTCATAACTTTTGAAAAACATATCATTTTTCTCATTTTACCGTACATGGATTTTTAACTGAAAACTCTTCATCAGTTTATTAAAATTGGCCAATGGCCCTCGATGTGGCTATATCAAAATCTGCTATATACGTAGACAGCTATATCGTAAAATATGCCAACATCGTTTTCAGTATGAAAACGTCATTAGTGAAAAAGAATGGTCACTCAAGGACGCATCCGATACATACCACAAAAGGCGACAAAAACAACACCTCATGAGTTTGAAGAAAAGAGGCAACATATAACAGATAATGATGAGCAATAAATTAAATAACAGAATTTAATAAAGGCGATACTCAGGCGATCGCAAAAGCCAAAAGACCCTGATCAGGTTTAAGGATTCGCAACCTAAGGACACGGCACATACAGCTGTCCTATTACCTATTTGCACTTTAGGGATTAAAACCCAAGGACATTTTAAAAGAAATCCCCTTTAAATAAATTAAAAGATACAAGAAATTTACCTTCACGCTGCAGAAGATGTTCATATCAAGAAGATTCACCCACAAAGTATAGAGAGAATAGAAATAGCAGAATACCATGTACGATAAATTAAACGTGAGAAAACATACGTACATATACGTAAAAACAGACGTGCTATCGAACAGTCCCCGTCAGATTTTTATATGTGGCAACCCACAAAATAATAGTTTGAAAACCGTGATGAAATGCAGTGCATAAAGTATAAAAATCCCTACCTCATAGGCGACCATGATACTCTTACCGAGTAGCCAGCAAACAGGCACTATCGGGAATGAAAATCGTATCTTAACATCTCCAAAACCTATAACAAGGTCGAAAACAAAATCCCAACAATCAACTAAGGGATAACAATTAAGTCTTAAACCAGACTATAATCCAAAATAGTTTCTAAGGATAATCTCTAGTTCAAAACGGAACTAAACTAGGTAGACAACAATTATCTGAAACTAGAAACCAAGCTTAAGGTCATCGAGATAAAACGAAGGTCAACCGGGACCTCGCAATGCCGACCAAATTCAACAATAATTAATTGAGACCTTTTTGTTTCGACGGTCAACCAAGAATCTCTAACGGTCAAAATGATATGATTACAACTATCTAAATCTCAATAATCGTCTAATAATCGATTAGGACAACTCAAGACATAACCGGAATAATTTTCCAAAATTTCTGACCGAAGTAAATAGTGAATTCCGGCATGAACAGTACCGGCGTGAACAGTGTCGGTGAACAGTACACAGTGAACAGTGTCCGGTCCGGCGTGAACAGTACATCGCCGCGGTGAACAGTGTCACCGCCGGTGAACAGTACTGCGCCGCCGACCGGACGATAAAAATTCTCCATTTTCGTCCGATTTTGATTTCTAACGACAAATAACATTACATAAACTTTTATTCTATCAATATAAACCAGAATTGTCTCCCGGATTCGAGTTTCCAACCTCGAATCCGAAACCAAAAATTTCTAAAATTTCAAACCTTAACTTGGATGGAAAAACTTAAGATTTCGAAAAATACCTTCACAAATATTACTCCTTTGGACGACGGGAACACAGATCTATAGTCGGATTTTGAAACGGTCACGGTCAGAATTTCTCCTCTCCTCTCTCCGTCGCCCTCTGCCTTTTATCATCATAGAGAAAAAGATGAAGACCTAATGTCTTCTTCTTTTATTTTAATTAAAACAATTTACTTTATTTTTTAATAATATAATATATATAATAAGATATTTAATAAATTAAATTAAAATTTTATGAATGTAGGTAACACTAACAAAAGAATCAATAATAAATAGTAAAATAATATTATTAATCCCTTAGTAGAAATAATTTACCAAAATCATTTATGAAATTTAATTACCACTCAGTAAAAATTTGATTTGATCATTTTGACCATTTGACGAAAAATCACACGTCACCGCTACGCGACAAAACGAGTCAACCTTTCAACGATTGATCAAAAATTGGCGAAAAATTTACACGTGAAATTTTAAAAATCATTTTTAAAATCTGGGATTTTACACATGTCCCCTGTGGACCCGTTTCTCAGACACGCTCTCGACTCTACAGTCTAGGCTTGATCTCAACTCTCCAGTCTAGGCTTGATCTCTTCTCTCTTATGTCACAAACATTATCACCTGTCTCAAACGTCATGTGAGAAAAGTTGTTTGAATTGTAGGTTTTTCAACTAACTTCGTCCATGTTTATTTTTATAAGCCAGTTGAATTGGCCCAATTCTTTTCTGCATTAGCATCATGCTTGTACAATTCATACATGGATAATCTCATTTTGATTAGTTTTGTTGTTGTTGCTGGAAATTTTGTGTTGTTTCTGCTTTTGCTAGATAATCTTATCATGCTTGTACAATAATTTATACCAAAATTGTTCAGTTTTATGTTGTTTCTACTAGAAAATTTTTTATTTGAATTTCAAGCATGACCTAAATAGTGATCTTAGCTTAGCCAAAGGTCGTGTGGAAAATAAACAAAGAATTAGCAGGTTTTTATTGTCTTGGGAAACTTCTACTTTTAAGCAATTTTGATAGCTCAATTTGTTTGAAAATAAAAAACCGAGCTAAACCGAAATGAAAACCATGCTCAAACCAAACTGTAACTAAATTAAGAAAAATTGAAAATTGAGGTTCGATTTTTTAGCAATTTTTAAGTAGATTCGGTTTGGTTTCAATTTTTCTTTTTCAGAACCGAATCAAACTAAGTCGATTCGGTTCCAATTCGATCTATAACCAAACCAAACCAAACCGATTTTGCCACTAATTTTTAGTTCTTGTAATTTGTAGATCGTGATAACTTAGTCTCTACAATTTTAATTTTCTCAGTAAAATTTTCATAGTTTTGATTTTACTTTTAAATAGTTTTCTAAACTATTTTCTCGGGTAAATTATCGAAAGAAAAATTATGTGATATTTTTTAACACTTCATTTATATTTCACTTAAAATGTTTAATTGTAACAAAATAATGGATATTGATTTAGTTATTCTTAAAGTAAACAAAAAAAATTTAATTGATTTAGTCTGAAAATCATATAAAACAACAATCATTTTACTTGGAAACTACTTTAATTAAATTGAAACGATCTTTAAATTACAAGTAATAAAAGTTATTTTGCCCATACTTTTTGAAGAGATGAACCTATTTTAAAAAAAGACAGTCCATCATTTTAATTATGACAATTTTACGTTCATATATTTTAAAGAAACACCTAATATTAGAAAAATACATAAATAATTTCACATATAACATACTTGCTTATATGATTTAGAAATCATATTTAGATCATGATTAAAGTTTTATATAAAATATATACTTATTTTATATAATTGTATAATATAACTAATGCAAATTTATTGTTAGAGCATCAATAGTGGGAGATACAAAAACGTGTATTCCAAAAGTGACATTGTTTCCTGTTATTTTTTCACGCTGCAGTGAAAATTCAAATTTTATAATTTTTATTTTTATTTATTTAACTTTCTAATTTTCTCTTAATTAAATAATAATTAATTTTTATTACTTAATCTCCTTAGAATATTACAAAAACAAGAATAGAATGAAAAATATGAAAGAGAAATAGGGTCAACTTGAGATTTCATTGTCAAAGTTGGATTCATGCTCAAAATGAGAATAGAATGCAAAATATGAATGATAAATAAGCATAAAGTAAAATATACATTTATAATATTATTCATAAAATGTTGAATATTATTATCAGTTCATAATATTTATGATCCAAATTTCGGTAGTAATTATGATATTTATTTAGGTGAAGAAAATAGTTTCTACATTTGCTTAGCTTTCAACGTCAATTATTCAATAGAAATAATTTGTTAGGGATGATTAAAACGTTGTACTAATAATATCACAAATAGTTTTATCATCTTGACACGAAAAAGAACATAGATGATGTACCTATTTGATGTTGTTTTGAGCGCAGCTTTCTTCTTGTAATTCTTCACCAAAGTTGTTTCGATATTATCGCGTTTAAATCAATTTATTGTTGCAAAAAGAGAATGTCGTTTCATGAAATGGAATAATTACATGAGAATGTCCAATTGATAATTATGTGCAATCTAATAATTAGATTAAAAGTGGTGATGTTGTGGTCCGCCCTGTGAAGATAAGGACAACTCAAAATACGGTTGATTTTAAAGGTTTAGACCATACTAGTGGAGGAGCACAATCTTACATCGCTGGGGAAAGTGAAAAGTAAATGGTTTATTAGTAGAGTTCTCCTCCCTACTTAGTGCAAGGTGTTTTGAGCTAATCCTAAGAACAAAATTGTGCGGGTTTCGGCCCAAAGTAGACAATATTGTACTAAGAGCACTAGAGGACTCCACAAATGGTATCAAAACCAATTTTCAACCAAAAGTGTGGCCAATTAGAATGTTGGGCCTCCAAGGGGAGAGATTGTAGTTGCTCGCTCTGTGAAGGCAAGGACAACAAAATATGTTGTTTATTGTGAGGGCCCAACTCATACTAATAGAGATGCACAATCTTATATCGCTTGGAAGAATGAAAAGTGAATGATTTATAAGTAGATTTTTCCTTCATACCTAGTACAACACATTTTTAACTAACTCCAAGAACAAAATTGTGAAGGTTTCAGCCCAAAGCAGACAATATTGTACTATGAGCAATAAAGGACTCCACAGATGTAGTGCAATCTTCTGTACACTCCGACATAAGTTATCATACAATTAATTTTTAGTAAAATATGTTTTTAGTTCTTGCAATTTATAGATCGCGACAATTTAGTCCTCCAATTTTAATTTTCTCATTAAAGTTTTAATAACTTTAATTTTGCTTTAAAATAATTTTCTAACCTATTTTCTCATGTGAATTAACAAAAGAAAAATTACATGATATTCTAAATACTCTTTCCGCAGCGTTGTTCGATTTCTATGGTTCAGTGTGTTATTTATTAGCAAAAACTATTTAGTGTTTGTTTTATCACTAATCTCGTAGTCCAGTTATTGTTTTGTTAATTTCCCTTTTTTAACACATCATTTATATATGTCATATAAAATGTTTAATTGAAATAAAATAGTTGAGTTCTATTTAGTTATTTTAAAAAATAAAATAGTTCAATTTTCATAAAATTTAATGATTCATATTACTGATAATTCATCGTTTTAATTATAATAACTTTACGTTTGTATTTTTTAAAGAGACGCGTAAAATTAGAGTATCATTGTATCAATAGTAAGAGGTACTTAAATAATCCCAAATGGCTTATATGATTTAAAAATTATGTAAATTCATTGTTGTCCATATTGTCTACTTTGATATATAAATACTTATTTAGTGAAACGTTACATCCAAAGTCAACTTGCATTAGTAAGCATTTGTCCAATTCACATAAACTAGTATTTAATCAATATACCCTTTTTTGTCTTTTTTTATGGTACGAGTATTTTCCAACCACCACTACATTTTATAATGAGTTCTTGACTTTCTATTATACAACCCTTGTTAATTATATATTTAAGTGATGCAGTGATATTTAGGTTCAAGATAGTAACTTGTAGATTTGCATGCATTAAAGGACTTCTAATAGACTATCGGAATTGATGCCGATGATGGATTTAGGGCATCCCCCCAAAATACGGACGTCCCTCGACCAAGGACGGATGTCCGTTTTGACTTGAACGATGTAGTTTTAAGTCGATGGACATCTCTTGTGAGACTAAGGACGTCCGTCATAGGCGTAACGACATAGTCTTAAGTCAAGAAACGATTGTTTTGGGATAAGGGATGTCCGATCTGGGAACAGAAAAATTCTTTTTGGACGAGGGTCATCTAAATTTGGAAGAGAGACGTCCGTTGTTAGCTGAAAGATATTTGTTGTTGCTGCCTTGATGAGAAATGTGACTACAAGGTCGACGTTTGTTCTTTTTTCATAATTTAAAGTCTTTGTTATCCATAAATATTTTGTAGAATTTACGGTGTGACTGACGTTAAGATCTGTAGTGTTAATTTCCCATAATTAAATCAAAAGTTAATATTCAAACTAAACTAAACTAAGTTTGTCTCCCATTTTATCATCCACGTATTAGACAGCAAAAAAGAAGAAGCTTTTTTTGACTAATTTAAAAGTCTGCTCATTAATTTAAAATTTAAGATTCAGTGTACGTATAACAAAGACACATAGATGCTGCAGTGACATTGCTAGGTTCTATCTTCGTTTTGAACGATGGAGATGGAGATGGAAGAAAAGCGATTTACACTCCTCAAATTCTTGAAGTCAGTGAATAGGATTGATACTTTAATAATTATTCAAGTGAAACTCTCTCTCTCTCTCTCTCCGACGAGCTTAGGGCATGTGATTTTGGAGAAAGGGGTGACAAAAAACCAAATTTGCGACGGCTTTTTGCTCGAGAAATCATTCAAGTTGAGAAAAGAGGAGCATTAACGTGATGGGTCAGCTCTCTCTCGGTAAATCATCTCTCTCTGTCTCTCTCTGTCTCTTTTCCATCAACGTTGATGGTGTTTTGTAGTCTGTTCTGTCCTTCGTTTCGGTGGCGTCTTTTCTTTCTTGTCAACAGAAGTGGGCTTTACAAGTTCTATATATGTCGCTTTTTTCCCCTGATTCTAAACACACAGAGATAGAACGAATCTTTCACTTTTCTTTTTCGTGTTGTAAGATTATTTTCCATTGGAAAATGGGCTTTGGCAATGTCTTGTACTGACAATTTTATTGAAGGATGTCTTCATTTGCACAGGTGACGCCAATAGTGGAGGAGAGGCGTGAGCTGGTCTGCAATGGGTAGCTGTTTCTCCTACAAACGAAAATGTCCTGGCTATGAAGAGCCCACTGTTCTCGCTGCTGAGACTCCTTGTGAGTATAGATCACAACCCTTCTCCAGTATTCGTTCTAATCTCCTTGCATTTGATCTATAACAGATAGCAACTGCAAGTCAGTGTTCCTGTTTTGTTTGGGGAAGTATCTGATTGAAATTGGCCTTCTTCTTCTTCTTCTTCTTCTTCTTCTTCTTCTTCTTGGATTCATCTTTTTTATGGTTCTGTCCTCTGAAAAACATTTGACTTTTTCTTCTGGCGCATCTGCACTGATATATTTTGTTTCTTCATTCAACATGCATTCTGCTACTGCTAAGATTTAATCATTGACTAATGTTCTGCAGTTAATGTAAGCGAGGTAGAGGCTTTGTATGAGCTGTTTCAGAAACTGAGCAATTCTATAATCAACGACGGGCTTATCCATAAGGTGACACTCATGGTGACAACGCAGCCAATTTTAAATGTTTTTTTTGGGTACCTTTCATTTTTATCCTTTACCCAGGAAGAGTTGCAGCTTGCACTTTTCAGAAATCAGAATAAGAGAAACCTATTTGCAGACAGGGTGGGTTCTAAAATTATATAATTTGCAGCCTTAATCTTCCTCCTACTGTCAAGAATTTGTGAATATTGCTGCAGATTTTCGACTTATTCGACTTGAAGCAAAATGGGGTTATCGAATTCGGGGAGTTTGTTCGATCTTTAGGTGTTTTTCATCCAAATGCACCTACAGAAGACAAAATTGCTTGTGAGATCAACTTTATTTGCTCTTGAAGACAAAATTGCATTTTGTTCTTGCCATATCCTGATAGCCATATCTGCTTTTCTGCAGTTGCTTTTCGACTGTACGATCTAAGGCAGACTGGATTTATCGAGCGGGAAGAGGTGACTAGCCAACAAGACTCAATTACACGAGCTTTTCATGTTTTGATGATGTGAAATTTGTTTGACAGTTGAAGGAGATGGTGGTGGCCCTTTTGCACGAGTCAGATCTTATGCTCTCCCATGATGTCATTGAAACTATTGTAGATAAGGTGAACATGTCCATCCACTTCCCCGCCCACCTCTCTCCTCTTCACTGCCCAAGCTTTAACTATCCTTTCGTGCAGACATTCGTAGAAGCAGACACGATGGGGGACGGAAGAATCGACCTGGAAGAATGGAAAGCCTTCGTTTCGAAGCATCCTTCGTTGATCAAGAACATGACTCTTCCATACTTAAAGTCAGCTTCAAAAACAACTTCATTATCTCGCTTTGTATTTGAGTATTTCGTCTATTTTCTTTTGTTGATTTTTCTGAATGTCTTCTGTCTCATCGCTAAGGGACATTACCATGGTGTTTCCGAGCTTTGTGGTTCGCTCTGAGGTTGAAGACACAGATATGTGAAGAAGATGCTGTCTTTCAGCCTTTCATCTTCAACTCCCATTAGTTTTCTGCAGTTAAAACTTTTGTTATCAGGCTCAAGTTGCCACGTCCTGAAATTTAGACCATTTCGTATGAAGTGAATATACGTATTTTTAAATATTTATTTATCGTTTAGTTTGCTTTTGAAATTTTTTTTTACTTAGCAAAAGACTTTATTTGTAAAATACGTTATAATTCAAACACTTAAAAACTTTTGCTTTATAAAATCCTTTCGTGAATATAAAACATTCATTATTAAGTTCTATCTCAAAACGTTATACAAACGAACTTACATTAAAATTTTTTATACAAAATACTCTATTATGAGTTATAACCCACCAGTCAAAATCATAATAACAATTTTAAGTGCTTCTCAAGAGTATGCGTCATCAAGTGTCTCATCATCTATGTCTTTAAACACGAGTGTCATCATCAAACTTTTTACCTACATCACAAGATTTATCTATGAGTCAAACTCTTAGTAAGCAATGCATAAACAATACGAACATGATCTGTATTTTTTGTAAAAACGTTTGTAGTTCTGTTCTTTCTTTTTCTTTCTCATTTTTTTGTTTTCTTTCATTTCTCTTTTTTCATGTTAGCATTTAGTGAAAAATAGACATGACTTTGAGAAACACACTATTTCTGTCTCGTGAACTTTGACAAAATAGTCTCAATTTATTGAAACCTCTATTAGTTGTCATGTTTATCATGTACAACGACCTCACAACCTTTGTAAAAGTTCCTGTGGATGATGACCTCGCAACCTTTGTCGAAATCATATCACGTGACGATCTTGTGAACTTCGACCAAACCCCTACATTACCAAACTA
Source organism: Begonia loranthoides (assembly GCA_022433065.1). Classification (NCBI taxonomy): domain Eukaryota; kingdom Viridiplantae; phylum Streptophyta; class Magnoliopsida; order Cucurbitales; family Begoniaceae; genus Begonia; species Begonia loranthoides. Next base: position 352,213 of record CM039476.1, read on the forward strand.
ACGAGCTTATCCCCTATAGGTCCAACCTGTGTGACAGTATGTCCTCAACCCCTCATATCTTTTTTACATTCATTCATTTTTGTTTCAAATTTTCTGTTAGAGATCGAATGATAACCGGAAAAAGAAAATACGATGTGGGACACCAAATTTACGTGGAAAAAACCCTTTCGGGAAAAAACCACTGGTAGAGGAATAATCTACTATGAAGATCAAAATATAACCGCGAGTTTTGCGACTCTAACTTACAACAATTTATAGAGAAAACAAAACTCTAAATGAAATCTATAATGCTGGCCCACCGGCCCGATCCAATAGAATTGGGGTCACACCAAATCTAACAATCTCCACATTGACATGAATTCTATGAAAGAGATCCACAGCCCGTGCTTGTCAGCCCAGCTCAACAAAACGAATTCAAAACCTGAATTCTGACAATCTCCATCTCAAAACAAATTCTGATGCAAGGAGCCAATTTTTAAAATTTCAAATCTTCCTCTTCCACACCCTTAAAGAAGATCTACAACAAGAGCTCACCTGCCCATCTAAAAAATTTATAGATCACTAATATAAAAGTCTTCAAGGATAAATTCAGCAACTGATACTGACCAGATTTAAAAACATTTAAACCACAATGGTGATATCTTCAAATCCCCCAAAAAGTCAGTCAAATCTATGCGAATATATCTCACCTATTGACCTGCCATATCAAAACCGTCTTTTAAAATCTTTTAAAATTCCACTATCGTTATCTTACCACAAGGAAATATCGAATCTCAATTAAAAAGTGGAAGATCTACTTCAAAGATCTCATCGCTCCAAAAAACATAATCTTTAACAAAATATCTGACCCAAAAAATCACTAGCTTCAATAAAATATTCATTCCAAAACATTGAAGCGGAAAACTATGGATCTCACAAGATTTCAAAAAATATTCCTAAAATTCAGATATTTTTGCCATAACCAATCATCCCTAAAATCAAATCAAATCTAATCGCCAGAATAATCACAAATATTACAAAATTCAAACCTTATTTGAATTTCAACAGAAAACAATCTCCATGATTGAGATATTCCCGTTTCTAAATCTACTATCCATCAAATTTAATCTCCCAATATGTTCAAAAAATCTCAATGATTTTCAAAAATATTTATCTTTGGCAAAAATTCAATTTTGCAAAGGACACTCTTGCAGCAACCTCAATCGAAATAGCTTGATAGCGAGAATGGAGAATACAATATAGATGATCTATGACGACTTATGATAAATAGAAAACCCTCCAATGACGAACCTGTTGTTTGGAGACACAACTGCTCTGAAGAACTCCAAACAGAGATGAAAAACGAGGCAATTGTTTCTGATGGCAACTAGATGATAGAGAGAACAAATCTCATGAGCAAGACGAATGGCAGATGAAACAATTTTCCCGTTTTTTTTCTTCCTTTTCTTTTTCCCAAAAATTGTAATTTTCTCAAAAATTACACAAATCTTGTTCGATGCAGAATGACCGGAGTGAATTTGTTTCACCATACTTGGAAACACGAACTCCCAAAACAAAAGCTCTGATACCATTTGTTAGAAATCAAATGATAACCTGATGTGAAATGGGACTATTTTATTATTTATCAAGTCTCAAAGAATATCATGAAGATCAAGCATAAGTGGAAGGTCAAGAGAATAATTAAAGATCTTTCCAAAACTGTCTTCATTCTGACCTTTACCAATAGTTTGACTATTTTGAAAATGAAGACTATGTCTTTTCAAGAAGTGTTCTTCATAAAGATTGTAACCAACTTCCTAAGCTTTCTAACACATGTTGGATCATTTAATTAGGAGTCCATTTGCTATGGTAAAAGCCCAAAGAATAGAGAGTAAAATTTTAAGGGAAGCCCAAGCCTCTTGTGTGAGTTATATCACGAGAGAAACTCGCATCCGCATCGTTATCCAAGGAGGTGAGAAGTGGTGCATTGATCCACAGTTCATCCGTTGGCATTCCGTGCGCATATCATTTGGTATCAGAGCTAAAACGTCCTACTAATTTATGATATTCTCTACACAATGACGATGTCACAAAACTACTCATGAGATTATTTTTCAGAAGAGGAATCTTCACCACCACCAACATCAAAGTATAATTCAGGATTTTCCCAGATACAATAATCTGAGCGCACACAAGCCATTTTCAGGGATATATCTCAAACACTTAGCAAACTGTATGATTATTTGGCGAGGAAACAAGAACTAAAATACTCCGCTACCTTAAAAGTACATGACTAAAATGAGGCATTAGAAGATACTCTTGAACAAATTGAGGAAGAGTGTCAAGAAGAGCAAATATCCGAAACGATAAACGACCAAGTTGACTCCTTAACAACAACAACAAAAAAGGAGCAACATTTTCATACTTCATGCTCCCACGTGAACAAGGTTTGCTCTTTAGATGTTAAAGATGAAATTTGTGTTAATATGGTTCCTTTGATCATATTTAAAGGAAATAGCTTGGAAATATTAATGCATGACATCCTATACAAATATGGTGACACAAGATATGATTCTAGGTCGAATTCTTTTCAACCCCTAGAGAATGATGTGAAATGGGACTATTTGATTATTTATCAAGCCTCAAAGAATATCATGAAGATCAAGCATAAGAGGAAGGTCAAGAGAATAATTGAAGAACTTTCCAAAACTATTTTCATTATGACCTTTGCCAATAATTCGACTATTTTGAAAATGAAGCCTATGTCTTTTCAAGTAGTGTTATTCATTAAGATTGTAATCAACTTCCTAAGCTTTCTAACCCTTGTTGGATTGTTTAATTCGGAGTTCATTTGCTATGGTAAAAGCCCAAAGAACAGAGAGTAAAAGTTTAAAGGAAGCTCGGGTTTCCAAATTTGAAGATCAAGAAATTCAAGATATGAAAACTATTTAAGTGGACAATTTTGACAAGGCCCAATGATAAGAGCAAATGCTCAAACCCAAAAAGATCAAAGGAAGCCCATTCACTTACTACAATGGAAAGAAGCCCAAGAAGACATGCTTGAAAGACAAGAAAGTCAATCAAAAGCTATCAAGTTGAAGATCAATGAAACTTTTTAAATCGGCCGAGAATCGCAACAAAAAAGATCCACTTATCTAGGATATCTAGATCCACCTATCTAGGAGATCTAGATCCAATTATCTAGGTTATCTTTTATTTAGTTTTTTAATTTATATTCGTAAAAGGCTATATAAAGCCACCTAATTTTATGTTTTAGATAGTTGAGAATTGAATACAAATTAAAGTTTTACTTTGATTCGGAAATTGGAGTCATCTTTTTCCTTTATTTGGTGAGTTATATCCAAAGGCCTTTGGTGAGTCATATCCAAAGATCCTCTTGTGTGAGTTATATCACGAGAGAAACTTGCATCTGCATCCTTATCCAAGGAGGTGAAAAGTGGTGCATTCATCCATAGTTCATCCGTCGGCATTCCGTGCGCGCATCATAACCGAAAAAAGAAAATACAAAGTCGGACACCGAATTTACGTGGAAAAACCCTTTCGTGAAAAAAACCACAGGCAGAGGATTGAATCTACTATGAAGATCAAAATACAACCGTAAGTTTTGCGACTATAGCTTACATTAATTTATAGAGAAAACAAAACCCTAAATTAGATTTACAATGCGAGCCCACCGGCCTGGCCTAATAGAATTCAGGTCACACCAAAATCTAACATTTTCTTATATGAAAACATATGTATAAAAATCATTTTCATTTTTTCTTGAAAACATGATGCATGAGAATGAATGCATATTTCACATATCTTAACATATCATCGAACAATATACTATTAACCAAACATCATGACAAACAACATAGCACATCCTCGATCAACCTCAATCATTGTCATTATAAATACTATTAGTCAATTTCATCAAACAATGCAACATATCCTCCAGCAACATATTATCATTCAATAACACAACATATTAACAAATAATAGCATCACCTAATGACATGACCCTACCATCTTGTGATGTCGACCAAAAGTGGTCATACACATGCAACATCACTTACTTAGAAATATGAGCACAATTATCACAGTTTACTCAACTTTCCTTCTTCAAACTTTTTTCAAAAGTAGAGAAAAATTGCCCACTTCTATCGTATTTTTACCTTCAATCCCTATATCAATTAGATATATTTCTATCAAGTATGAGATAGAAATATCATGAGTTATCTATTAAGCTGATATGTCAAACTTTCAACTGAGTATCTCATCCAAATTAATAAAGAAAATGTTTTGTCATTCTATAAAATTATGTCATCTTACAATTAAAAGTTGACAACCTTTCAACTTGCCAATTGCCAGCACGTCCTCTATAGAAACCTACGTATCTGCTGTGAATATCCGCCTCACACTTATTTCCCAAATATCTGGAGGAGTGTTTCACGTGATAAAATAAAAGTCAAGACATCCGCTTTTGAGAAAGACTTAAACCCTAGACGTCTGTACCTTTGCCGAAACCTACACGTCCACAGCAAAAAGCTACACGTCCTCTATAGATATCTTCACACATAATATTCACCGACACACATTGCAATGTCCTCAATCCTCCTAGTACAATATTATCTGCTTTAAGCTAAAGCTCACACAGTATTGTTTTTAGAGTTAGCCCAAAACGCGTTGTACTAGGTAGAGAGGAGAAATCTACTCATAAACTATGTGTTTTTCATTCTCCAAAGCGATGTAGAATTATGCACCCCCATTGGTATGAGTAAACTATGTGTTTTCCATTCTCCAAAGCGATGTAGAATTGTGCACCCCCATTGGTATGAGTTGAACTATCACATAGGTCATCCTTGTTTTCATAGCCGCCCCCATAGGGAGCCCGATGTACTTGTCAACCTCACTTCTAGTTGAGTTTTGACTTTGATACCATTTTGTAACGTTTTCAGTTCTCCTAATACAATATTATCTGCTTTTTATCGAATCCCGTACAGTTTTGTTATTGAGGTTTGCCCAAAATACATTGTACTAAATAAAGAGAAAAATTTTACTTATAAACCATGTGTTTTTTATTCTCCTAAGCAATGTGAGATCTTGCACCTCCATTAGTATAGGCTGGACTCCACTTGAGTCATTCTTACCTTCATATGGTGAGTTGCCACAAATTCATTTTTCTTCAATCATCTGTCCTTTCGAAACTAAATATCCACGAACACTCATACTTCCATGAACACGTCATCACACGACTAAAATACACGTGGACACTTATTTTTTTGTACCCAAGAATTGTCCAAACCTTGACATGCGCACTTAATTCTAAATGTTCGCAACACCTCAATCTTGATATATAAACCCTTAGCATTTCATTTCATCTATCCATAAAATTTCAACTTAATTCAATCAATAACAATTAACCATTTTCCAAATCTCAAATATTACTTTGTACCAGAAATCATAACTTAAAATTTTCAAGTGTTACACAACTGGTCTATGAATTTTCAGAGATATTTTGGAATGTTTTACAAAAACCACCCAAAACAGGACGAACATTCACTAACTCCCTAGATTTGTTCTCTGGAAAAAAAAAAAACATTTGATTGCTCAGAGATGTTGGTCGTTTCCAGCTGTATCTAAATTTCAATACTTTAATGTTGAGGATAGGGAAAGAAGAAGCTTCTACTTTTAGCATCATCTACCAAAGGAGTGATCACAGGTCCAGTTCATTAATAATGCGGGCCATGCTATGTATTTGTGTACAGATGGGGAATTAAAACATTGGTCTATATTTTTTTGGGCATAATTTTATTTTATGGAACATTAATACTTGTCACGTACGTATGCCATAAGTTATTATATGTTATAATGAATGGTACGGGTGGAGGAATATGAAATTGAAATAAGTGGTGAAGGTGAGGTGGTGATTGCTCAGTTGTGGGCCCATTCTTCTACGTGTAAATTAATGTGGGTCCACTCTCTCTCCTCCCACCGACAAAGCATTAACAAAGCTCCAATCTAAGCCTCAAAAACCAATGGTATCCAAAATAATGGCTCTGCCACCCATAGTCAACTCATTAAATGTACGCGCTACAACTATCCTTCGTTCATCCAATTTATTATCCAAATTCAAAACATTAATCAAAAGTAGAAGTTGTCTTTCATTAATTAAATTATTATCAAAAAATATTTTAGTGATTAATTTATCATTAATTATAAAATATGGGAGTTAATTTTTTAATTTTTGTTGGGTTCTTTTACCTATTAAAGAGCAATTGGGGTTTATAATCTCGTTATTAACCAAATGGAACCAAGCCCACTAATCTATTAAATCTAATAAATCCTTGACAAGACTCACATAGAGAATTAGCTAATTAAGAGACAATATCCAACAGAATTACACGTACATGTTGCATCTACGTATAATATTATATTGGACATGCAAGGCTGGGCCGAAATTATGTTCTTATCCAAAACAATTGGATTTTAAAGAATCAATAATTGGAGGGAAAAATTGTTAATACTATTCATATTGAAAACCTATAAAGGACATTAATACTTTCATTCACTATGAGGAAAATAATACCATATGAAGTACATTTACAGCAATTTCATAAACACATAAAAGATGGGCATAGGCTTATTTTTCTATGTAAAGTACATTGAGATTTAATGTTAGCTAGTTCGATAGTCCGGCCAAGAACGCAACTCCGGTGGATGGTAGCCATGATGACCCGTATATAAATTGAGCTACCGTGAACTTACTTGCTTCGATGGTCGATGTAATGACTCGATATCCTGGCCAAGCAATCCGTTGACCCACCGCTCCACCAGGACCGTAGTTCATGTATTCACCGTAGTACAACGTGTCTAATGCAAATGTTGCATTCCATTCTAGCCATCCTCTAGGATGTACATGATCCCCCATGAATGATAACATGTACACGGTCCTAGAGTATAGTTTCCACGGTCGACCGAGATATGTCGGTAAGCTACCCTTTGACAGCTCGAGATCGGAGGTGGCCACAATCTGACAAGCATGGATTGAAATGCCCGAGTTTTGGTTTGGATCTTTTCGGTTTTGGGCCGTGATAGTGTTCTTTTGTAGAGGCATGGGCTTTCGAGCGTAAATAGTGCAATTTTGAAACACGACTGCAGCGTTGCCGAAAATGAAATCAACGGTTCCGTAAATGTCGCATTCTCGAAAGAACTGACGATTAGAGTGCACGTATAGGGTGTCTTGGTAGCCAATGATGTTGCATCGATAGACAACTGCATGGTCGGCTCCGATACGGAGGGCCACCGCTTGGTGCTTGCTCGGTCCTGCCCAATTCTCGAACGTAATGTCCCTTAAAATCACTCCCGCTCCCGTTGCGGCTGTAATATCGAAACCCAAAAAATTATAATTTTTTGCCTCACTTGAATTGAATTATTTCACTTTGAAGAATAAAGTAAACCCAATAAGATCAATGTCACGAGGCTACCATTTATGTAGAGTAATGAAAGCACCATGATCATAATTTATAGGTTTCGGTGACAACGGGTAGTTAGGGAAGTGTTAACGTAAGCAAGTGATAGATTTACCAAAGGTGGCTGTGTGAAATGTCGTCATCTCATCGAACACACTTTTGCCACCCGATATGACCGTTTTGCCCTTTCCATCTCCGATGAACATTATGTTCGTCTTTTTCCTTCCCACCTTTAAATTATCTTCTTCGTACCTGAAAAAGGGAACCCACCCATTTCTCTATTTTACTTTGTCCTCCAAATCAGATTCCAAAATAATAAAATTTATAGGAACTTACTTTCCTGCCATCACGTAAATTATCGTTCGCCGATCGCTGTTCTCGGGCACCTTCTTGATCGCCTCCGTTAATGTTTTGCAAGTTCCGTTTCCATCCTTGGACACTATAATGTCTGCTTGAATCGCCGACACAGGCAAACTCAGTAATTTTCTCTCTTTCCGACTCATCCATCTCGGAAATTCCTCCGATTGCTCTTCCTTTTCGTCCAATGTATCCGCGGCTTCCATTAGCCTACGCCTGTTCTGAATAGGCACGCCAGCAAAATCGCTGGAGTCGGTGCCGGAAAAAATGGCCAGGCAGTTGCTTACTAGCTCCGACAAATCGCGGAGACCCTCAGTCATTTGATTCTTCACAGTTCCGATAACATCTTCGAATCCTTCCATACAGGTGTCTTGGTTGGTCAGAGCGGCGCTGAGCCAAGTGAGGATGTCGTGAGTGGAGCCAACAGTTTGAGCATCCTCGCCCGGAAGTGGTGCGACGGAGAACAGTGAGCGAGCGAGCGCGTCGATCGAATCTTCGAGGAGCTCCAGGCAATCTTGGTAGGCAGATCGGACGAGAGAATTCATCGGAAAATTGGAGATTCCGGTGGAGACGTAGAGGGCCCTGGAGAAATGCTGCAGCGTCATGTTGAACGAAATGTGGACGAGGTCGTCCTCGGTGGCACTCTCAGAGCCGGGGAAGGCGGCTAGTGAGTTGAGACATAGAGTCGGGAACCGAGTTCGGCTGCAGGTCCGAGAAATAGCCTGCGTCGGTTTACGAGGGAGATTGATGTCGGGTCGACCCGGAGTCTTAGTTCGAAGACCGACGAGGAGAACGGCAGAGACGACGGCAGCGATGAGTAGGATAACAGAGAGAAAGGACAAAATGAGGAGCTTCTTCCTCCTGCTACGTGGTGGAGGAGGATGCGAGGGGGAGGCTCCAAATTGGTTGAAGGGCGACCCTCCTGGGTCGGACGGCTTTAGCTTTCCATAGCCCATTCTCTGTAAGTTCAATTTAGAGAGAGAAAGAGACTCTAGATAGTAAACTGGGAGTGAGAGAAATGGAGCTCCATACATATATGGTGCAAAGAGAGAGAGAGAGAGAGGTTGATGTGAGGTCTGTGTTCTGGGGATGAGCTGGCTGCTACTACACAGGAGAGAGAGAGAGAGAGTACACTTTCTGCAGACAGGGTAGAATTCATTGTCACGAAGATTTCTGTGTTTGAGATTGAATTAAGGTAAACCCAATCTCCATTTAGTAGAACTCAGGTTTAGCAAAGCTTCTAATTTTAGAAAACTATAGAATCTTAAAACCTTATGTCATTAACAATAATCACCAATCTTAATTGTTTTCTAACCTTCTTAACCTATGCTTCATTTACACAGATAGTGGGTAGAACTAGCTAGAGTTGACTCCTTAACTTGTATTTAGGTTTCGAATGATTCTATTTTGATTTTTGAAAAACTAATTTTAAGAGCGCTCTCAATAAAATCGAAATTTCTTTTTTTCAAAAGCAGATAGAAGATGATTTGGTTGGAAGAGAAAATTGATCAAAAACTAACTTCAATCAATCCAAACCCACCAAATATTAGGCAAAACCAACCCAAGTGCAACTCCAAAAAAAATTAAAACCCTAATACTAGTAACCTTTAGCTTGATTATGTACTCTTCTTTTGACACGTGGGAGTGATTGCCTCCAATCAGCTCAATCAACTACGAGTGATTGTTTTAGTAATGTAATTATCAATTTAGCTTTTAAAGTTTAAAAGTCCTTTCAACTAACATCTTAAACTTTAAATTTTTAAATTTGACACCTCAAAGTTTGAGTTGTTATCATCCAATACCCTCACCATTATTAATTAGTTAAAATAGGGGTATGTGATGCACGTAAAGTTGGAGAACAGACTCACTCTTCAGTCTTCAAATTTCTTCATCGTTTTTCTTAGTTTCATAATCATTTTCGGCCTCAAAAACACCATTTGATATGAACAACTTTTCACCTTGAAACTCAGTTTCAGAGCTCTCATATGTATCGCCAATAGCTAAAATTTGATATTGGTTGTCGCCTAAACCTATCTCCAACTCCATGTGTATCTCACGCCCCTATTTTTACAAATTGATAACAGTGAGGGTATTGAACGATAACATCTCAAACTTTGAAATATCAGATTTCAAAATTTAAAGTTTAAGGTGTCAATTAAATAGACTTCCAAACTTTAAAAACTAAACTAATAATTATCCTAAAAAATAAAAAATGAACCGATATCAAACCAACAAAATCTAGTCGAGACTAATCCACAAGACCATTATAAATACTTACAAAATTTGTTATCACTACCAATTGAAGAATTGCCATGCAATATAACTATATAATAGTGTAGCCCATCTTTTTAAAAATTCTATCCTTAAAATAAATATAAAAACGAAATTAAAATATGTATAAAATCCGACTAAATTTACTGTTCATATAAATAAATTAATGAAAAGTTATGATTATATGTTTTTTTATATCCTTTTCAACTTTTACAATATAGAAAAAAAAAAAAAAAAAACAGGAGAATCAAGTCCACCGACGAAAGCCAAAAAGACGAGCATAAGTCATCAAAACTTTAAAATAATTAGTTAAAAACTCTTTATTTTTCTGCAATTAATATTAATGTTGTTATTATTATTATTATTATTATTATTATTTCTTGAGAATTTCAGTTAATGCATGTCTTCCCCACCCTCACCAATAAAACTTTATTATATTAATTTTGCATTTGTGAAGTTTAATTTATTTATCGTGTTTTTTTTAAAATTTATTTTGGATGCAATTTCAGCAGACCAATGATGACAGACTATTAAGACATATTTCTTACAATATTTAATTATTTATTGCTCTCCACTTATTAATAATTATGGTCTTCATTTTCAATTTTAATTTCTAACTTTACATTAATGTTTAATTTAATATGAAATGACAAATGCCATATGATTAGATTGATCCATTAAATCATTGAGAGTTTTTTTTAACATAAATTAAATAATTATAATGTATTGTCAAATTAATTAATGTCAAGAGTGACATTATTTTAAACTCATAATTTTATTATTGACAATCCTTTTATGACAATGATGACATAAATATCTTAAAGAAGACTTTAAAGGACAACAAATCTTACTGTGAACAACGAATTTTCAATCAGTGTAATAAATAATAAAATTTTCTTGAGTTTTCTCCATAAATCAAAAATATATTTAATTTAGAGTACATTGATTTTTTTAACGAATAATTAAATAAAAAATTTTTATTTTGATACCAAAATTAATTTCGAACAGCTTAATGATTCTAAAATCTATTTTCGAGTTTTCTTAGTGAATCAGAAATATGTTTAGCTTGAAGTATATTAATTTTTCAACAATCATTTAACTAAAAATTTTTCATTTTGATACCAAAATTAATTTCGAACAGGTTAAATAGAAATATTTCATTTTGAAAAGTCTTTTGGTTTTTAACGTTTCTTTCAACAGGTTAATGACGATATTTGCGTCGTTCATTTTTTATAGTTAAGTGTTTTATTTGTTAACAAAAAATTGTTTAATTTCCTTATCTCAAATAAGAAGACTTCAAAAAAAAACTCATTAAATGAAATATAAAATTTTAAAAAATTTATTAAAAACTTCAATTTAGCATGTGGATGGTTTATGGTGGTAGGAGCCACACCAAGACTGGCACTAATCAATCACAAGATTACTATTTGGTTTAATTAATTATTTACATCTATGTTATTTTACATGAATTATTAACATTGATTAATTTTAACTTTATAAGAAATAGCTTCAAAATTAAATATTTTTGAAGCACTTGTAAATTCCCAGAGTATGATTAATTTTTAGGAACAAATGATGTGTAGCACGATATGACACTATGCTATTACATTTGGTAATTTAATCATTTGTAAAATCAAAGAATGACATGTTCTTTTTTTAATTTTTTGGCTAAAATATGGTGTTTTGTTTCTTGAAATTTAAATGTCGTTTTAATTTATTTTTTATGTTAAAGTTCTTATAATTATAATTTTATTTTTAGATGATCCTTTAATTTTTAGTCGACGCATTAATTTAACAAACAAAAGTCACACGGTAATTTTTTTTATGTACATTACATATTCATACCAACTAAAAATACTTAAGTTAAAGTCAAAGTAAACCAATTATTGTTTGAGGTTAACTTTAAACTAATCTAATTGAGAAATTCTTAATTTAGTTAAAAGATAATTAAACCAATCTAAAATATTTTACTCCAATGATAGAGATAAATGACGTGACCAAAAAAATTATCTCGTGATTTTTTTTGTTAAATTTAATGAAAAAAAATAAATTAGATGATTATTTAAAATGAAATTGAAACTATAAAACCTTAAAAATGAGAAAATTAAAATTGCAGTAATTAAATTAAAACGATTTGTGAACTATAAGGCAAAGAAAACATGTTCTACCTTATTTTTATTACATATCTTAAAAAAAATATTATATCACTATATTTTTATATTTTTAAATGGTTCTCTATCTCCATAAACATAAAATTACTCGACATTCCTCGAGGCATATAATAAAAAAGACACATTTACATCAATCATATATGCATTTGACGCGGACATAACAATACATCGACAAATAATTGATCAATTACTTTCACAATACACCAAAAACTTTATCGTATAAGCATATCACTCAAGAACAACTTGGGGAAAAAATTCCTTTTAGGGAAGTCGGTCCACTTTTACACAAAGTAGATCAACTCCATGAAAAAGAATAAGATGACGAAGGAGAAAATGGAAAACTCGACCTAAACCGTTGAAAAGAATAAGATGAGGAAGAAGAGAAGAAGGGAATATGATAAAGGGTTTCAAGTTAAGAGTGATTGTGACGATGACCTAGCACTCCTTCCTTTTGATTTGTCGTTCATGTTTTACGACCCAACTTTCAATCTCCTTTTCCCACGTCTCTTTCCCCCGAATAAGAATCCTATTTCTAATTCAATGGTGGCCAACACCCATGTTACCCTCCCACCCCCTCTTTCTATTTTTCATATCCTATCATCATCCCTCCAATTTGTAGGGTAACCCTTAATTTGTTGGGTAAATTACCTGATTTGTCATCTTGTATGTAAGATTTTTTTGTTGCACTAGTGTGTTTATGATTGAGCATATCTTGGTCTATGCATGTTTCAAATATCCATGGAGATAGGAATAGTTAATTGAGCGTCACAGAAAGTAAGATGAATAATGAACATCGAAATTTTACATGAAATCACTAACGAGTAAGAAATTGCTGACAGAAAAAAAAAATTCATTGTGCCAAAATTTGAATTACACAAAGAGCTTTTATGTATAGTATCATATATAAATTTATGGGTAATTATCAATATGATCCTTGAACTATGGAGGTATCTTTAACTGATACCTTGAACTTCAAATTTTGAATTATAACACCTCAATGTTTGAGGTGTTACCAACTGATACCCTAAACTTCAAATTTTGAATTATGACACCTCAATGTTTGAGGCGTTATCAACTTATACCATAAACTTCAAATTTTGAATTATGACACGTCAATGTTTCAGGGTGTTACGAACTGATAACCCCCCTCCATTACTCCATTCGTTAAACGATTCGAGTATTGTTTCAACATGCTGACACCCAGACCTGAGAAAATGTTGTGTCGTGGTTGTCCAGACTAGATAGCAGTTTTTATTTGTGGAGGAAGCGAATATCCAGACTTGAGACACATATATCTAGATCACATAAATTAACACTTTCACAAACGACTGGTATACAGTGAACAAACGCCTATTGCGTTTCTTTCATTTCACTTGCAACTTATGCGAATCATTTAATAAATAGAGCAACAAAGTGGGTGTCAATTGGTAATGCCTCAAACAGTGAGGCGTCGGAATTCAAAATTTAAAGTTTAAGGTATCAGTTAATAACGCCTCAAACATTGAGGTGTCAGAATTCAAAATTTGAAGTTTAGGGTATCAGTTGGTAACGCCTCAAATATGGGATGCCAAAATCTAAAATTTGAAGTTCAAGGTATGAGTTGAAAAGATTTCCATACGTTAAAGGCCATATTGATAACTACCCAATATTTAATTATATTTTGGTCGAGGAGAATATTTAATTAATATGAAGAGTTTATATTAATTAACGAAATATTATTGGAGCTTAAAATTATAGGTCCATCGATCTCTTCGTCACCTTTTATCATTATTTGAATAATAAAAAAATGAACAAAGAAGATTAAATAATTAATTATTTAATACACTCAATAATAAGTTTATTATTTTTCATTAGATGAAATAATTGAATTATTGATTATTCAATTAATTAAGACAAAATGACAAAAGTTGTCATAGTTAATATATTTGTTATATTTTATTAAATGAAATAATTGAATTATTGATTATTCAAATAATTAACAAATATAAAGTAACTTTTGAAAATAGTTTTTAAAATAAATTTTGTCAAATTTGAGTTAATGTCATAGTGCCAAGTGTTGAGCTATGGTGACAAGACCTTTTGTTTAACATAACATTTTTGGTATAAATGTATTATAACTTAAATGAGAGATTAATAAGTTAATGTCATAGTGCCAAGTGTTGAGCTATGGTGACAAGACATTTTGATTTTCATAACATTTTTATATATGTATGAAATAAATTGTAACTTTAATGAGGAATTTGTAGTGTTTTTCTTTAAGTGTCATAATGGCTATTATAGAGCAATACCACTATAAATAGAGGTCCAACCTCATTAGGTTATGAGGTTGAAGTCTTTGAGATTAAGGAATCTATTTTGAGAGCAAAATATGTGTCTTCCGTGAAGTGTTTTCTAAATCCAAAATAGATCGTCTCATGTGTTGAGAATAAGATCTATCATAAATTGAGTGTGATCTTGTTTCGTTCATCACGCCCACATGTGCTTATTCGAGTGAGGAAGATTGGCGGAGAAGATTAAATGTTGATTTTGTACCTGTATGAAGTAAGTTACAAAGGTAATATTCTTCATCTTTTAGATTAGATCTAAATAAAGATTTTTGAATACATATTATTATTAATATGTTATAACAACGATCCGTTTTATATTCATGTTAAAATTATTTTTCATGATACATAGGTTACGCACGTTACCGTTGTTATGACCATCTGTAATTCTGTCGTGCAAGGGAATTTAAAAACTATCAATCCATAACAAAGTCTACCTCACAAAATATTTCTAAAGGAAATTTATTAAAAATGTTGGAATTAAAATTATCTAACGGAATTTACTCTTGAATCCACATCTGAATATCATGATGATAAAGTCCTGAAAAGGTTGTTATTGAAGTGAGTTAACTAAACTTAATAAGGATCAAATTTCATTTTTAATATTTTAATTAAAACAATAATTAAGTATGCATGATCATAAAATTAGTATTTTATAAATTCATTTTTAGAAATTTTGTACTAAAGGCCACACGTTTAAAACAACTCACTATAATATGTTACGTAATTAAAATAGACCATTGCTATACCAAAATAGTATCCCAGTGAAAATAGAGTCACTCACGAATTTTGAGTACACTATGACATAAACATATAACACAATAACAACAATGCTCAGCGATTGCGAAAGCCACATAAAAATCCTGATCATGTTTAGGGTTTTGCGCCCAATGATTCAACACATACAACTGTCACATTACTCTAGTTAATAACAAACAAATACATTCTCTCATGATCGAATGTACATAAGGTAAAACAGGGACCCAAATATGGTTGATCGAACTCAGTTCACAGGACCAAGTTGATCTAGTAATTTTTATGTGCATGTTTTAATAAAATATGTACAGTGAAAAACTACATATAATATAAAAATCTAACGAACTATAAAATAGACAAGTCATTTTATGTAACGACCCGGATTTTATTCCTAAATCCCCTTTTAAAATGCGTTAAATTTTGAGAAAGAAATATCAGAGTGCGAGCCGGCCATTAGAAAACACTTAAAACCTTTCTTGCGGAAGTAAAACGTTCATGGCGGAAGCATAAATAAATTAAAGAAAATAACTAACAGTTAATTACAATTTAAGAAAACTTAATTAAATTACATTTCAATTATCTCTCACTTCTCATAGCCTGGCCAACCGCAAGCTCGCGCATGCAAATCCCTCATCCACTGCTTCTAACCCGACGTTATCTTCTCTTGCGGTCA
This sequence comes from Begonia loranthoides, assembly GCA_022433065.1. NCBI lineage: Eukaryota > Viridiplantae > Streptophyta > Magnoliopsida > Cucurbitales > Begoniaceae > Begonia > Begonia loranthoides. The sequence continues at coordinate 368,219 of CM039476.1, forward strand.
CCTACACCACGAGTAAAATGTAAGCCTAGTTAACAATCAAATAATAGAATTTAATTACAATTATTAACCTAGATGATCTAAAAATGCTTTTAATAACTAGCTCACTTAGGTTAACTAAATCGATTAGGTTAATATTTTGGACAGATTAATAACTTGATTAACATTCTCAAGAAAATATAAGAAAGTTCATATAGTAACCATAACGGACACACAATGCACGAAAAGATTAAAGAACGATAACATGCTTGTATTAATTATCTTACTTGGGTTAGCTAAATTGATTAGGTTAACCTATTGTTATAATTACTTATTTTAGATAATATGCTTAAAGGGTTGATTTACTACAGCAGGAAGTCATGGCTTAAACAATAAGGAAATCATCTATAAAGCTACGCAATATCAACAGAGAATTTATAGCAACATACAGAACATTCAAGCATGGGTAAACGTACAGGTTCACACTATCACAGAGATCTATCGCATAGAGCATCCAAAACATACAGCCAACAAGCATATAAACATGCAGAGTATCATAGAAAACATACAGACTCCACAACTCACGCACACATACTCGTGGGTAGGGCTTAGACGGCCAGACACTACCCATTCCTTACCATACGAAGAACAAAATAGCTTTCCAACCGCTGGACAGCCGCAGCTCACGTTTCAGCAGCTCCTCCATCGGCAACAACAACTCACCCATCACCCACTCATCACTAGTCCAGCACACATCTCACACAACTCTCCTCCACTCACACGGCTCACTCTCTCGCTGCTCACTTTCGGCTTCTCACTCTCTTGCTCTCAGGATTTTCTCTCTCGCAGAAGAAAACCACAGCTGAATAATGGAGAGGGAGAGGAGATATACCTGGAAAGGTGGGAGACACCATTAATGGCGAGGGAGACAAATTGGACGCCTAAGGGTAGGGAGGAGGCGGCTTCTAGCATGGGCTACGGTCTGGAGGCGTGGGGAGCACCGTCCGTGTCTCTTGGGCATAAATGGCTAAATGACAAGAGTTTGGATATTAAATCCCTAAAATTACGTTGCACTAGAGACTTTCGGACAAGTGCGCGTCTCGTCCGCATTCGTCTGTAAGACCAAAATCTCACAGGCTAGGGACGAGAGATGGCGTCCTCGTCCCCTTTCAGTACCGTCCGCAGACGAGGTTCGAAAGCCATTCGGCGTCCGCTGGCATCCGAATTGTCCCAGAACAAACAGATTCGATGCAGACGACGTTCTTCTCGTCCGCAACCATCGTCTGCAAGTGTCCAGAATTGGACAGAGTCGATGCGGACGAAGCAACTCGTGTCCGCCAGCACAGGGCAGCATCCGCAGGCTCGTCTAAAGCCTCATAAAAGGAATGGGACGACTTTGAGGATGTGAAAATGGCGTCCCGAGTCATCCCAAAGTGCACAGTCAGCACTTTCCTCACATTTTCTCGCCTAACTTCTATCTCGTAACACTTCCCCCTATTACATGTCATTAAATAACACGTAACCATGCGAAATGTAATATCCTAACTACCCTATTATCACCATTACATCGCATGTATGAGTGGAAAATACCCTTAAACTTAATGTTTAGAACACGTTCTGTAATATACCAATAATTAAAAATATCGAGGTATTACATTTTATATGAGACATGATTCAAAAATATTATTTTTATAAAAATTTATGCAATGTTATACATAAAATTAAATTTTTACCTCAAAGTGAGTTTATCATCGACCCAAAGCTAATTATTCAAAAAATTCAAATTTAAGAGTCTACAGATTTTAATTTTAATTTTTTGGTACCTATCCAAAAATAGAATTGTCAATTTTTTACTTAAATTTTTATATATTAAAATCCCTAATTTTCACTTAAAATTACTTTGGTAGAAAATTTTCAAAATTTGGTCTAAAATTGGAAAAAAAAAAAAAAAAGCCCTAGACTATGACCTAAAGTGGGTGTTTGGTTTGTTGCCCATACAGGCCTAAACCGAAGTCCACTTGAACTTAGCCGACAATCCATACAAGTTTTGGACTGTGGTCTTCATCTCTAGTCGAGCCATAGCCAAGAGATGATTGGGGTTTGTTGTCCCAATCACCGATGCTGCAACATTTTCTCCTGCCGAGACTACCATGACCCAAAGACGAGCTTAACAGAAAGGCCGCGTTAGGCGACCCGATCCTTAGAGAGAACCCAACGTCCAACCTAATGCTAGTTTGTTAGCATAAGACTTTTATATTCACAAAGCACTTCCCAAATAATTTGGGCCAAAGTCCGTACAACAATCACATGAATAATAGTGCAGAATTAAATAGAAAGTTTGGAACACTGTGCATAATCCAAACCACACATAAGAGATTTTATACAAACACCAAATAATCTATCCTCACTAGGAAATAGGGTTACAACACTCCTAAGAAAATGAAACAGGAAAGAAGAACTCTGGCCTGAAATTTGCTACTCTTGTCTTTACTTGGAATGGAGAAAGGGTCATTAAGATGAATGGCTAACTCAACAAGGGATCTACACTAAATGCTAGGGGTGGAAATCGGTTCGGTTCGAACTGGATAACCTAATCGAACTGACCAAATTTACTCGGTTCGGTTCGGTTCAATTAAGCAAAAAATCTGCAATATAACAAAATCGAACCGAACCGTAAAATTCGGTTCGGTTCTCGGTTTTGGGTTGTAAAAACCGATTAACCCGAAACCGAATCAAAATAAAAAATAAAAAATAAAAAAATAAAAAATAAAAACCTCCTGAAATGCCGAACCCACCCTTCTGTCTATCTCCCTCAGTCACTCCCAAAAACTCATCACCCTTTCTCTCTCACTCTGTCTTCTCTAGGTCTAGCTGCACCCGCACCCGCACCCGCACCCGAACCTCTATCCGTCTCCCGCCGACTCAGCCCTCTTCTCAGTATCTCTAGCCGAAGGCGGACATTAACGACGACCCTACCCTCTCTCTCATGCTCACTCTGGTTTGCAATCCGGAGACGGTAAGCGGAGCCCTGATAGAGAGAGCAATCAGGGAGGTGATGCACTTGGACGGAGACGAAAGCGGGGCGGCGAAGAGGAGGAAGGTGAAGGAGATGGTAGAGAAGTGCAGGAAGGCTTTAATGGAGGGCGGATCGTCGCTTCAGGCCATGGACTGTTTTATGGATGTGGTTCTTCAAAATTGTAGACATCACTTGTTTGAGGAGTCGACACTTGTCCACATGAAGTCTACCCTCTCTCTCATGCTCACTCTGGTTTGCAATTTGCATTTCTGCATCTCCTGTTGTTGATTATTTGAGTTCTTCAGGTTGTGCTCTCTTCCTATCCATCCTTCACAGATAGACATTGTAAAATGCAATCCAGCTAGAGACGATTGGCGGGCAGGATTGGTCCCTCTTGGCCATTTATTTATACTCCATTTAGCAAAGGTGAGAATGAAAGTAGCCAGCAGAGCTTATTTGTGTTGTAGGAGAGCCAGTTCAGGTCTGGTTGAGTTGGAAAACCTTTGAGGTTTTGATTTAAGGGTTGATATCATATTTCTATCGGTGCATTCCTGAAAATTTGATGCTTTTCCAACCTTCATAAATGATAAATCTTCCTCCAAACTCATCAACTTGCAGGGACAGTTGTAATTCAGGGCACTGTCCATTGCTTTAGTGTTATTGCTGAACACCTCTTCAGGGATGTTGACAATCTGCTTCATGGAGCAAGCCAAGGCCTCTTGTTTTTTAATTCTATTCAATGCGGTAAGTCTGCAAAGTTGAAGAATATATCAGTTCCAGGTAAATATGTCTAGTCACCATTGCCATTGCTTGTTTCTCACTTTGTTGCTGGTGATGGAGGTGAATTTTATTATGGACATCGACAACAGATGCAGAAGTCTTTAAATGTTGAAGTAAATAAATAATCTGATAGTAATATTTTTTCATTGAATATATTTTAAATGTTGAAGTCTTCAGCAGTTTGAATGATTGTTCTTCATTGATTATTAGAGATGAATGATTGTTCTCCATTACTTCAACAGATTGAAGTAAGGTGAACCAAACCGCCAAAACCTACCTAAAAATCGAGTAAAAACCAAAAAAATTGAACCGAATACAAAAAAAAATTAAAGGCATGAAAATAACCGAACCAAAATCGAAATCGAACCGATTAAAACCGAACCGATGAGAACTGAACCGAGTGGAACCGAACTCTTTTCGGTTTGGTTTTGGTTTTTCAAAATGAAAACCGAACCGAATCAGTTCGGTTTTAATTCGGTCAAAAACCGAATCGAACCAAACCAATCCAACCCCTACTAAATGCAATGCATAAGAAAATTGGTTTTATCTTCGTTCATGAAAACCATGGTTTCTATTGTTCCTCACTATCGTACATGAACTTTTAATTAACTTTTTAAATCTTTTTCTATCATTTTATTTAAAACATGCCCACAAGCTACGGATAAGGCTTTTATTTTAAAACATGTTGTATACATAGACAACTATACTGTAAAGGAGACATGCATCATTTTTCATCCACAAACATTATCAGTGAAAAGGGATAGCCACACAAAAGCTCATTCGAAGCACAACATAGAAAAGTTGTCATTTCGTCGATAGCAACACATTGTGAGTCTAAAGAAAGAGGTGCCTGCAATGTGTAGAACAAGTGGCGACACCATACGTATAATCAAATAATAGATAAGATTATCAGCAATGGATTACTCTGCAACTAGCTACCTACTATATCCAAATCGACAAGGGTTGCTGGCGAGCATAGCTTCGAGCCGACACGCCACCCATCAAATACAAAGGTATTAGGTGAGTAAAACTCAACAACTAACAATCTTCCAATTCATGTGACTAAACACTATAGCCATATTTAGGGGTTCAAAATTTAAGGAGTGCATCATCACTACCTTATTACACATTTCAACTTTAGGGATTTGAAACCCAATAACATGTCACAAATGCCCTATTACCCATTTCACACGTACACGCAAGCAACCTTCACGCAGTAGAAGATGCGAAGGATAGCTTCGTGATGCTTTAATGCCAAGATTACTGAAAGCATCAAGAGAATTCATGCTCTCAAATATACAGATAAAAAAGAATTCAATACCATGTACAATAATTTAAACATGAGAAACATATGTACATATACGTAAAAAAGAACGTGTTATCGAACAATCCCCATCGGACTTTAATATGTGGCAACCCACAAAATAGTGTTTTAAAATCATGATGCGATGCAATGCAATGCAGGAAGTGTAAGTATCCCTACCTTCTCGGTGATATTTCCTACTGGGTGGAGGTACAACTTTTTCTGTGATCAACTCGAAATTCGCAAACTCGTCCGAGCCTAAAATCATACCCAAATTTAAGTATTTCCATTAGTAAATGTCAATGAATAAACAGAAAGGTCCTAAACCAGGATTAGGAACTCATCCGACATGTAAACGACTCAAAAACACACAAAACAAATATTGTGCGGTTAACCAGGGTATTATAGTGGTTGACCAAGAACAGTAGACAACCAATCTATCTAATTTGCGTTCAACCGAGAACAATAAAAGTCTACACTATCCAATTTGTGGTCCACCTCTGTGGATGCCAGCAACTAAGCGCAGTCGACTGGGCACGATCAGTGGTCGACTTAAACAACTGTCCAACTCAGTTTCCTTGATTGAAAAGCGATGTTTCCTCCCCATTTTGCCTTCAAACGGCCAAAATCCTTGCATAACCTCCAAATCTACCAACTAAATCCAAAATTTCCCTTACAAAAGTTCAAGCTACAAGCTCACTGAACGTCGATTTAGTGACAAAATCTTCTCCTCTCGTGGGAAGAAATCTCTATTTCTTGCCTCTCATCTCACTCTCGCGACCAAAGACAAGTACAAGGGATTTCATTCCCGGGTGTGTTTAATATAAAAATTTATTTAAATAAATAAATAAAACTTAATGAATATAATATATAAAATAAAATTATATATTATATATGTACCAAATCAATCCATTTAAACTCTTAGCTTTGAAAATCCAAACTTCACTCAAGATTCAATCTGATCTAACTCTCCTTTTTATACTTATGTTGAAATATAAATAATACTAGTTGAAACACACCTTAGACATATATTAGATAATCCAAATTTTTATCTGTTGGAACAATTGACCAAAAATTTATACGTAGCCATTACACGAAAAATTAGTCAAACACGAAAGTTTCACAATAGTCAATGCGTAAAATTTTAGATGTTAAATTTTATACATTAAAAATTTGCGGCTTTCATAGAGACTCATTGTCTCGGCCTGTTGTCCAACTAGCCGGTGTCTCAGGAGTTTTATATCGCCACTCAGCATTCGCTGATGTTGATTTGAGAAAATCGTCAGCTTTTCTCAAATCAACAATAATCTAGACCAAAATGCCAGAAAAACAGAGGATCACCGAAGATAAAAATTAAGTTTTTATATACCTCTGCCTTACTAGTTTTTGATTCCAGAAGCCTCGATCAACATTGTAGTTCCACACTCGACCAAACACAGATTCCTTCCAAAAATTGTATCAAAATAAAAACTTCAATCTAGTAACTCAACAATACAAGGACAAAAGAAATCCAACTTATTGAAAGTTTGAAATTGGTTGCTTAATTCTTTACTCCAATTGCCGAAGGTGACCTTTGTTTGCAAGATGGAAAAATGAAGAGAGAGAAAAGAATGGAAGTAATTGGTAGAGGGTAGAGAGGGATAGAGAGTGAGGAAGAGAGGGGGGAACTTCTCTTCTATAATGTGCTCTCTTCTATAACGGGGAAGGAGAAAAATAGGGAATGAAAAAGGGAAGAACTTTCCTTCCCTGATCAAAACGCTCCCGCTGCAGCTCTCGGGAGAAGTCACAAAAAAAGACATTCTTTCCTTAAATATTTGAACGAGATGTTACAAATGTAGCTTCGATAAATCAGTTCATCCAACATGATTCGACCATGGATGTAAGCAGGTGACATATTTCTACGAAATCAAATGAAGAAATTAAGTGCAACAACAAAGGATTTTTAAGACGTGGTCTTAGTTTTATGACAGGTAATAGAGAATAGATGGGCTTCTACCAAGCTTGTGTTTTGCCTAATAAAGACATTCCAACTGGACCTGGTCATTTAGGGTTATCCTTCAATCTCAGGCAGCACAGTTTGATATTCAACAAAAAACTAAAGTAGACTGGTTGAACCAAGCAGGCTGCCACTGCTCTGCAATGGAATGGGTTTACCTTCCAAAACAAGCTCTAGATCACTACTAACATCAGTATATAACAAATGGTATATCAATTATTATCCCAAGTTTTCAACATCAGCAGTGATGGGCAATTCCAAAAGTTTTATCAAAGCAAGATGGGATTGAGTTTCAAATTATCAGCTCTGATGCAAACCAGTCTCTCCTCCAGCATCTTTCTTAAACACATCCTCCTCCAGTCCAAATACCCACTTTCCTCCATTTGAAAATGATTATCTTCACGACTTTTATCATTTTTCAGAAACTGTTTACTGAAACTCTTATCATTCGAGATTAACCAAAACTATCATCATCTGAAAAATTTGTCCAATTTCAAGCAACTGGATGCGCAGGGCTATCTCGTCAAAATATTAAATAACCAGAGAGAGTCGCACAAAGTTGACCAAAATGAGAACAATCAGTAAATTTGCAGATCTTAAACAAATGGGTTACACAGAAACTATAAGATAAAACAACTCAAAAGAGCGCGATGTTCAAAGTCAAATCGAACAAGGAATAGATCAGAAGGGAAGCACCGACAGGATGAGGGACGGCGAGGAGGGGTTGAGTCCGGCGGCGAGATTGTTTCATTCTCGAAGAGCAAACTGCTATGTCATCGCCGTAATGGGCTGCAAAACGAGCGTCGATCCAAGGCTGATTAGAGATGGGTTAGGCCTCACTTCGATCAATCATCCTCGATTTTCCAGCAAGCTGGTAACTTTCTATGACGATTTCTTCCTTCCTATGTCTTAGCAGCATTTGATCTCTCAGAAAATTAGGAAGAATCGATACAATGATCTATAAACTTTTAATTCAAATTTATTAATTTTTTGGTCAAATATTCAAGTTTTGCGTATAAAAATCATTCTTTTTCTGTCATTATTTTCTCTATTTTTTAAAATGTTTAAAACTTTTACTTGATTTTCAGGATATTTGACATTGTTTTACTTTGGTGGAGTCTGTTCTTGAACATGACAATTACTTTCCTCATTTTTTAAACAATTTTAAAAAGAATTTGGATTTTAGCATTTAAAAATTTCTCAAAGTTTAGAACTTTATGCCTTATTTTTCTTTTGTTTACTTTAATGGAGTCTCTGAAATTTAGTTATTTAACAAATTATTCTATAGGAATCAAAATGGTTTTGAAAAACAGCATTTGGCTTTTAGCATAAAAAATCAGAACGTTCATTCATGTATGTGGAGATACATTTATTCATATACTTATATGATTTATTGATAGCCAGTTTCTATGACTTAGTAATTTATTATGTACTAATATATGTATTAAATTAAATAAGTGGCTTGTGTATTGTTTTATATATGTTTCAAATAATCTTAGTTTAAGTTTTTTTGTATCAAACAATAGTTAAAAGTAGGGTGTTCATAAATCGATTCGGTTCGATTTTGATATAGAACCGAACCGAACCAAACCGGTGAATTTTTGGTTTTTTGGAACCAAACTGCAATTTTGGTTCCCGTTCCAGTTCGATTATGGTTTTGTCTTCTATTTTTTTTCCAAATAATTCTTAAATCTTCACTCATTGCTCTCTCTCTCTCTTCCTAAATTGAAACTCTATACAAAAACATAAGATTACCTATTTTCTTCCCTCAAAAACACAAATGTATAAAACCAAAAAAAATTTATAACAAACATACAAAATGAAAAGAAGTTATAAAAACCACTAAAAAAAAGTTACAAAACCATTTTTTTTTATCTGAAATAAAAAAAAAAATTGTAATATAAAAGGAGAAAAAATTATAAAATGAAAATATAACTAAATAATAAAATAGTAATTGTAATCGCATTTCGTAATGTCCATTGTCTTCAAACTTTATATTATAAACTACAAAAAGAATAGATACAATTTTGAATAAATTATTTGAAAGAAAATAATTACAAAAAAATATATAAATTAATAAAAATATAAATACATCGTTATAAATTGTCATCACTATTAAGTTTCAACTAGTTCACTTCATCATCTTCATTAATTGATATAATCTTTGAAAAATATAAATTCAAAACAAATATATAAAAGATAGTAATTAATAAAAGAAATATAAAGGAAAAACACTATCAATATAAAACATACATTGTTTTAATTGTTAATATCATCCACTACATCATTAAAGTTGACAGATTGATGTTTTGATGATCGAATCCAGCTTTGAGTGCAAATAAACGTCTCAACAGTTTTTGAGGACAAAGAACTGCGAAATGAGTATCTGTCCTCCACTACTAAAATTGACTCCGATGCAACAGTTGAAATAAGAATAATCAATACATCTCTTGCCAATTTGCTTAAAATTGAAAATTTCAACGAATTCAATTTTCACCATGTTAGAATGTCTTGTTTATCTAAAAAATTTCCAACCCTTCATATAAATATTGATCAACTTCTATCCGAGTATTTGAAACATCTTGCTCTTTGTAACGGCTACAAAACATCTCATATACCATATTGTGGGTCAAATTACTCTTTTGTCTCAACATTGTAGACGTTGTTGCAACACTATAGAGTTTGTTGCAACACTTGTACTACAATTTTCTTCTGAATTTTCAAACCTCGAATCACCTTTATACTCGAGATATAATCTTTCAATCATAAGTTGTAATTGGCTGATCTAATCATTTGCCTTATCATTATCAACAACATAGTAAGATAATATTTCAAAAATTTTGTTTTACATCTGGGATCTAATATAACTGCCACATACATCAAAAAATTCATTTTATCACAGCTTTCCCAATATTTATCAAACTTTCCTTGCATTCCAATAGTCATTATCCTCAATAATAGATTATCACACTCAGCGTGCTCTTGGATATCCATTTTTAAATTACCTACTTCACAGAAATAAATATTCGAAGTAACATGCAAGGAGGCTGAAACAATTACCGTCGTATCATAAAAAATCTTCAAAAACTTGATAAGTTCCTGAATATTAGCTCAATCTTCTATCATGGGAGGTCTTTCTCCACCCAAATCAACAAAAATAATGAATATCAGTTTCCTTTAACTTCTCAAAAGTTTTTTCAAAATTTTCAGCACTTTCTAACATCAAATATGTAGAATTCTATCTGGTAGGCACATCAAGAGAAACACTACTTTTGCATGTGATATTAACATTTTCAACACAATTATTAAAATTTTGCAGCCTTGCAGGTGAAGATCGAACATACTTCACAGCTCTATGTACTCTCGTGATAGATTCTTAATGGTCTTTTAAACCATCACATACAATCAAATTCAAAATATGTGCAAAACATCACATATGCATGTGTTCTTCATTCAAAACTAATTCATTCCAATTTCTAACACTTTTAATCAAAAATGAAATGGCAATATCATTCGAAGAAGCGTTATCAACTGTAAGAGTCATAACATTTTCAATTCCCCATTCAAATAAGCATCTTTCTACTTCTTTACCAATTGTTTCACCTTTATGATTTATAATCAAACAAAAATTAATAATCTTCTTATGCAATGTTCAATCACTATCAATATAATGCACAGTTAAAACCATGTAATTCAAAATTTGAATTGAAGTTCATGTATCGGTAATCAAACATACTCGTTGAAATGTGTTTCTAAAGTATTCTTTCAACTTCATTTTTTCTTTCTCATACATACTAACAATATCTCGTGCAATCGTAGTTCTAGAGAGTACAACAAATTTCGATTACTCATATTGGGAATAAGCTCTAAAACTCTCTCTTTAAACAAACTTTAAAGGCAATTCATCAATAAAAATAATTTTTGCTAGGAGTTCTCGGCAAGTTGCAACACTAAAACATGACAGATTAGAATTGGATCCCATATTATCCATATTTTGGAAGCTTAAAATCTTTTGCTTCATATCCACACTTGCTAACAATTTTTTGCAACTACTTATGTGTTTTTTCAAGTTTGATGTACCATTCTTCGATGTACGACATGTATATGTATGTGAACAATGATTACATTTTGCTTTAGGGTTGTTATGATTTGTTCTTTCAATCATGGTAAAATGATTCCAAACTTCTGTTTTTTTTTCTATTGTTTTGACCAGTAATAGGGTTGATAGTAGAACCCTCTATAGTTTCATTAACGTTTTCCATCCTCTACAGTTTCAACAATTTGAACCATTTCATAATCAATTTTAGCCAAATGAATAATCATTCATTTAGAAATAAACAAAAACATCCATCAAATAGAAACATCCATCAAAACTCAAAAGATTAAAAAATAATGAAATTCAGTAATCGCCAATCACCATTGAAATTATTGAAACTAAAGCAATATATAGTGAACATCATGAAAACAATTGAAGCAAAAAAACAACTATTCAGTAGAGAATTCAGTACATTGTTCAGCACAGTGAGCAGAGAATTCATTTGGCGAAGAATTTAGTACAGTGAGCGCCATGAAAACAATTAAAGCAAAAAAGCAACTATTCAATAGACATGTGAAAAATACTAAAAGATTCTCACTTTATCGCAATGAACAAAATAATAAAAGATTTAGAATTAGCAATATACGTTCACTGTAATTAGCAATATATGTCTACCGGTTGGTGCAAACAATGCAAAATAGGTTTAGGTTTATTTTGTTCACTCCAAATCATCACTGTCATTAGAATCTGATTTAGAATTGAGGGCAAATTGAAAGTGAAAATTATTACTTACCGAGAAAATCGACACCGGAGCCGGAGTGGAGGGGAAATTGAGGGCAACTGGTGACTGGCGACTGTCGCAGAGTAGCGAGCGTCGAGCGACAAAACGACGAAGACGAACCACGAAGCAGAGTAGACTGCGGAGGCACGAAGACTCGAACACTAGAACACAGAACAAAACAAACAGCCCTAAAAGGCACAATGCGGTTTGGTTTTGGTTTGTCGGTTTTGAGAAATCAAAACCAAAAACCGAACCGAAACACCCAGTTCTCACCACAATGAACCAAAATTTGGTTTTTTGGTGTGCAAAACCAAATCAAACCGACCCGAATCAATCGATTCCGGTTCGATTCTTGTTTCTGGTTTGGTTTGCACACCCCTAGCTAAAAGCAATATGAAAAAAGGTTTGTCAAGTTTTCTCATCTTCATATTTTTCTTTCTCCAAAATTCCTCTTTCTAATTTCAACAAATTGGTATTAGAGTTTGGTTTCTTGATCCTATAGAAATGTCAAATTCTATATTTCCATTCCATTTTCTTCAACTTACTAAAGACAATTACAATAATTGGTGCATTCGTATGAAGATTTTGCTCAGCTCACAAAATGTGAGAGAGATTATCAATAGAGGCTACGACCAGCCTCGTGATGATTCTGTATTGACTTCTAGCCAAAGGGAGAATCTCCAAAGAATGAGTAAGAGACACCAACAAGCTCTTACCGTTATTCATCAATGTTAGGATGAAGTCATGTTTGAGAGAGTATCAAATGTAACCACCGCCAAGCAAGTATGAGAGATTCTACAAAATTCTTATTAAAGAGTTGATAAGGCAAAGAATGTACATCTTCAAATCCTACAAGGAGAATTTGAAGCGTTGCAAATACAAGAATCCGAGTCCATAGTGGATTTTTTTTTTTAGGGTTTTGGCCATCATAAACCAAATGAAGAGATATAGAGAAAAAATAGAAGATGTTTGTGTCAATGAAAACTACTTTAATGGTTTAGCAACTCATGGGTTCTTTACAAACTTATGAAGAGAGAATCAACAAGAAGAAAGAGGAGCCGATTGAGCAAGTTCTAACCACCAAGCTCTCGGCGAACGAAAAAAATTGAATGTGGGAGAAGTCAACAAAGAAGAGGACGCAGATGCAGATGTGGGCATTGTAATACCCCGAATTTTTTGTCATATTAAGCCTATGGGAACAATGTTATATTTGAGTATTTTTGAGATTTTAGGGAATAATTGTAGCATAGGAAGATAAATTTCTATTTCATGGTATGCACATGGTATAGTTTGGAGTGATGATATATGAAGAGAAGTGGAAATTTTAGTTAAGGGGAAAGGGGAAGTTATGGTTTGCCTAATTATGGTGATTTTTATGAAGGGGCAGTCAATCACTTATAGGCAAACACATTTCAAAATCTGGAAAAGAAGGAATCGGTCAATCAAGTAATCGACCGTGAAAATAGCAGTGGCATGAAGCAAAGCAATGCAGTTGGAATCGGTCAACCAAATGATCGACCGCAAAAATGACAATGGCGAGCGATGTTGGGTCCAGTCGATCATGAACTGCGTTGGTGATCTACCGGGACTCTTTGTTTGCTGCTGATCAGGGCTAGCTGGCGGTCGATCATGGCCTACAGTTTTATGTATAGTCGAGGTTAGTGGTCGATCGTCCTCATGAAGGATATCAACCAGCTTTTCCAAAATTTCCAGAAGCTGTGTTTTTAAGATATTTTTTGGTCGATCGTAGGAAGAGTTTGATTGATCGGGAATCTCAATCATGGCCTGGAATTAGTTATGTGTCATTATCTGATTGGATGGAAACTTGATAGGAGTTTCATGGATGCCCATGCATCCCTCCACCTGTTACTCCACCTCCAGGTGGTGGCTGGAGGTTGTGTGTGTTGTGTGGGATACATGGAGTTGCAGAAGGAAAAGTTGAAAAGAAAGGAGTTTTGTGGATGCCCATGCATCCCTCCACCTGTTACTCCACCTTCAGGTGGTGACTGGAGGTTCTGTGTGTTGCGTGGGATACTAAGAGTTGCAGAAGGAAAAGTTGAAAAGAAAGGAGTTGTAGAGTTTAAGAAAAAGAAAAGAGAAGTCTGGAGAAAAGTCTCTAGAGAGGGGAAAAAGTCGCGAGAGAAATAGAGAGAAAGGATAAGAGGGAGGGAGAGAGGGAGAGAGAGAGAGAGAGAGAGAGAGAGAGAGAGAGAGAGAGAGAGAGAGAGAAAGAGAGAGAGAGAGCTTGCGAGAGAAAGAGAGAGAGAAGAAGAAGCTACTGCAGGTTAGAAAGAAAAGAAAAACAGAAAGTTTGAGAAAGAGAGTGAACTTCAGAAGGAAGAACTATTCTCTCTGGTTCTTTAGGTCATTCTCGGGTGTACTTCAATTTTGATGAGTATTATAGGAGGAACTGCTTTCTCTCAGGCTCAGGTATTAGAACTTCTTTTATGTTTCCTTATAGTTTGCATGTGCAGGAGATGATGATGAAGATAAAAGATTAGGAAGTTTTGTTGTTCGTTGTCTCTGTTGGAATATGTATCTGTTTCGGTTGTGTTATGCTTGGTAAATGTGAGATGGAGAAAATGGAAATAAATGTGGAATTATACTATGTTATTTTGCTCATTTGGGTCTATACTTTGGTTTTGTTTTCTATTCTGATTAGTGCTTGGAAGAGCATTGTGGAGGAGTAATGTTTTGGGAATTAATTGATTTGATATGAAGAATGAAAACTATAATATGCATGTTATCTCAAAGCAAATTAAAGAAGGAAATAAGTTTGAGAATTTGTAGGAAGTTTAGTTGTATGATATATATGTGTGTGTGTGTATATATATATATATATATATAAATGGTTATTGATGAGGGTTTGTTAACTTTGAAGGTGTAGTGAAGGAGAATCCTAAGTGCTAAAATACCTAAGGAAGTTGTAGCTTTCACCTTCTTCAAGAATTAAGATAAGAAGTATCATGCGTTTTCCCTATTTGAGGGCTACATCACAAGAAATAGGGGTTGTCTTTGGAGATGCTCGCATTGTTTGATAGAGGATAGGCTTTGTATGTTTATTATTCTTAAGAGCATGATGATGATGGTCTGATATTGTTGTTCTTCCCTGTTGGTGTTAATAGATTGTTTCATATTGCTGTCTGCTTTGGTTATTGTTTCGGTTAAGCATAAAGGTTATTTGGGAGATGAATGTTTCTTTGATGTTCATGCGTAATGGATTTTAAGGAAAAGAATATGTGTTGCTTACTATTGTTATTGATAACCTGTCTTGGAGATGTATTGTTGTATTGCTTTGATAGGATGTTTGATATTTCTATTAAGAACCTGTGGAGTGATGTTGTAATTAGTAAAGGTTAAGGATTTTATATATGATGAATGAAGCGTTAGATATGTGTAGAAATGTGTGCATTCATACATGTTCATGCATATGAATTAAAAGAAAATGAAACAGTTTTATTAGCGTAAGTTTTATATAAGAAAGATAAGAATGAAAAGAAATACGTAAACAAAATGAGGAGGGTTTGAGTTGGGTTTAATGTTCACTGCTAACTCTCAAGATGTTAGCTGAAATGAAACGGCATAAGTTCATCATGATGGAATAAGTTTACCATCATGATATAAGTTCACCATTGCGGTATAAGTTCGCTAGTCTGGTCCAAGTTCACCAGTATGGTACAAGTTCACCTCCAGGACCTAAGTTGGTCAATACAACATAAGTTCACTATTGAAATTTAAGTTCATTAATGATCGAAGTTCATCATAGTTTTTATAAGCAAGTAAAGTTCATCGTGATCAAAGTTTTGTTGGGCTTTGCGTGGGCAAGCATCCTGCTTGGCAGTGGGTCGTTCGGAATGTGGGGCTGGTTGGGCTGGCTTAAGGGGTAAGGAATGCCCCTCTGCTATCACCTATAGGTTTTGGCATGAATGGTTAGCGTCTTGATCCTGACAAGTTCATCACCATTTATATAAGTAAATGAAAGTTAAGAAAAGAAAAGAAAAACGTTTTATAACGCACATTTCATGTTCATAATGCATTTTACTTCTTACTGAGCGTTAGACAAATAGTTTAAGTTTTGTGATGTAGGTATGCATGTGATCAATGATAGGAGCAGTTGATGGAGCTTTTGTACGTTGCAAATTTGGTGGCTGGCTAGGCTAAAAGATTAAAGGAAAAGAAAATGTAAAAGGTTTTTGTAAAGATATTGTTAAATGTATAAAATGTTATTATTTTAAGTTATGGCACGTTTTATAAGTCATAAAGGTTTTAAAGAAAAGAATTTTATTTATTGCATTTTCAACCGTTTTGTTTTACTAGTAAAATTCTTCTACTGTATTTAGAAAAGAAAAATGTCTTCAAAACTACACGTTTTAAATGTAAGAGAAACTAGGTCGTTACACGTGGATGTGGACAAGGTAGAGGAAGAGGTAGAGAAATTCAAATTCTTGACAATGAAGAGAAGAGTCATTTTATAAGAAAACGGTAGAGGAAGTCACTCAAGACAGAATATTCGATCAAGTGTTCAATGTTACAATTGCCAAAAGCATAAACACAATGTTCGTGATTGTTTGAGTCCTCCTCAAAATGTCAAAAAAACATCGAATTATGCTCAAAATGAAGAGGCAGAAAAAACTTTGTTTCTTGCTTAAAAAGGAGAAGAAAGCAAGAACAACGTGTGACATCTTGACAACGCGGTAAACAATCACAAATGTGGCGAAAAGAGAAAATTTATAAATATCGACAACTCAATGACTAGATTAGTCACATTTGAAGATAGGACAAAAAACCCCAAGTATCCTCGCATTAGTGCGCCGCCAAGAAACAAATTGGACCATTATCAAATTCTGACACTACTGGGTCTACCATGAAGAAAATTGAGGACAACAACACTCTGGTTTTCATTGTTGATATCTGTGCAGATAAGAAGAAGATCAAAGATGCAGTGAAAAAGATGTATGACATTCAAACCAAGAAAGTGAACACTTTGATCTGGTAAATTTCACTTTTACTTGCTGCCACATATGTGATTATGGGTGAGGCAAGTGCTACTCGTTTTAAAACAATTCGTTATAATTTTCATTGAAATTTGACACTTGCATTAAACTTTTTCCTCCCAGCATAGGTATCTGTTCAGTATTTTACTATCATTAATTATCGGTAAGTAGTAGAGACCATACTTGCTATCTGACTTAAGCCTTTGATATCTATAAATGTAGGCCTGATGCAACTAAGAAGGCCTATGTCAGGTTGACCCCATATTATGATGCCTTAGACGTGGCGAACAAGATTGGAATTATCTAATTTAATCTATGGTATCTGTTTATTTATCGAGATTTTTAGTTTTCATGGCAGTTTTGTTATTGAGTTACCTAGTTTGGCCATCAATTTTATTCTCTAATATCGTTGTCAAACAAGCGGATATTAAGTACCTTGAAAATGTTATTGGCACATTTTTCTTCATGATTTTACTTTTATTCCAATGGGTATGCCAAAGAGAAATTTGTGCTAGACTGCTACTCATTGGGAGTATGAAAGCCTGTACTACATCAGTTTACAATACTTTTCACTAAAAGTCTAGATATTTTAATCTAGACTTTCATCAGTTTATATTTAAATCTGCCTTCGTGATTGTATTTTTTAACCACTCACTTTCTTCTTTCTTCCTTTTCTCCCTCGGTTTTTATCTCCTCTCCCACTATTTTTTTCTCCTTCTCTCTCTCGGTTTTTCTTTTCTCATTCTCCATTTTCTTTTATCCCTCTTTGCCTTTTTTGCTCACTTTATTTTGGATTTTTCTCTCTATGACTCTTTTATCTCCTTTTTCACTACCGCCTTTTTCCTTTTCTCCAACTTCCAAATTCTTTTCAACTCCTCCAAGTTCAAGTGTCTCTTTTGCTTTGGAACAATCTTGGAAATCTTTGGCTACTTTCTCTTGATCTTTTCTAGCTTCCCCCAGCTTTAATGGTGTTAACACAACAATCTCCCCATTTTGAACCAAGGAATACTCATTCTTAAAACCGTTGTGATTAACTCTCCTATCAAATTGCCAAGGTCTCCCTAATAGAACATGTGTAGCTTGCATCGGAACCACATCACATAGAACCTCATCCTCGTATTTCCTGACAGACAGTGCAACCTACACTTGTCTTGAAACCTTAACTTCTCCACAGTCACTTAGCCATTGTAACTTATATGGATTCGGGTGCTTATCAATCTTCAATTCAAACTTTTTGACCAATAACGTGCTATCCACGTTGGTACAACTCCCGCTGTCAATAATCAAACTGCAAACTTTATTTTTAATGAGACAACGAGTATGAAAAATATGTTCCCTTTGTACCTCATCGCTATCCTCCTTGATTTGCATATTCAAGATTTATTGTGTAACCAACAAGTCTCCCTTGACCAGTTCTTCAACTTCCACATCACTACAATCTTCAAGAGGTGGCATTTCATCTTCACTTTCTATATCTTCATTTTCCATTATGACCATGCCTCTTTTGTTTAGACAGTTTGACGCGATGTGCCCAAAGCCTTAGCACCTAAAACATTTGATGTCTCCCGTTCTAGTTAAAGTTGTAACCTCTGCCTTTCCTCTTTGTTGAGTAGTGTCAGATGTCTCGGCTCTCCCCTTTGAGTCGTCTTTCATTTTTGGATTCTCATTTTTTCAATCAGGTTTCCATGTGTTGTTGGTCGTTGAACCTATCTTAGCGCTTTTCTTTGTTTTCACTTGTCGTTCAATCCGGATGGCCTTGTGAAGTAACTCATCCATATCAACAAAGTGTTGCAAGTCAACGATATCTGTTGTTTCCCTATTTAGTCCTCCAACAAACCTTGCCATTGTTGCCTCCACATCTTCTTGAACATTAGCCCTTATCATGGTTACTTCCATCTCCTTATAATAGTCCTCCATGCTCATAAAACCTTGACTTAAATTCAGTAGTCTTCGGCATATGTCTCGATAGTACTATGAAGGAACATACCTTTTTCTCATTATGGCTTTCAAGTTGTCCCAAGTTCGAATTGGTGGCTCTCCATATCTCCTTTGGTTCTTAACCGTTTGATCCCACCAAATGCTCGAGTAATCGGTGAATTCCATTGTGACCAATTTAAGTTTCTTCTCCTCCATATAGCTTTGGCATTCAAAAATCATGTCCACTTTCCGTTCCCATTCAATGTATGTCTTCGGATCACTTTTGCCTTGGAAATGTGGGATATTTACCTTAATGTTGCTTAAATTGCCATCCTCGTGATCCATTCGAAATTTCTTCTCAGTGGGTTATTGCCTTCTTCCTTTTCAAACGCATCTCTTTTGTAATTCCTTCTTTCTCGGACATGGGGTGGAGTTGGCGTTTCCAAACTGTCCATCCTTAGGGCTAAATTACGGAATTGGTTTTGTATGGCCCTCATAAATAACTTTAAGTCAATCGGGGCATCTTCTTCACTCCCACTCATGTCATTAGATCAATTAGTACAAAGAATGGTAGATGAGAAAAGGAGATTACAACAATTGTGACCCAAAAAAAGAAAATTACAAAAGAAAGTAATTGAATTGTAGAATTGAAGTGCGTTGAGAGTTATTGCGGAAAGTAAAGTGCGGTAATGTAAAATGCAAAAAAGTAAATTGCGAAAAGGTAAATTGGGGAAATGTAAATTGCAGAAAGTAAATTGCAGAAAGGTATATTGCAGAAAGATAAAAAACAATAAAATTAAAGTTCTTTCTCTCTCGCTCACGTGTTTCACTCGAGTAATGTTCACTCCCACTCGTGTTTGCTCTCACGTGGCTTTTATAATAATAGGCTCACACTCTTGCCTTTTATCACTCAATCCTCGCTTTTAGGTCTTTACGTAACAACTCAATCAAAGAATAAAAAGGGTGTTCAATCAGGCAAAAACCCAAAAAAAAATCAAAACTTTTTCAAACTTTAAATTCAATTTTCCCCAAGTTTGATTAAAAACCAAGCTACTCAAACAACTTATTGTGATTAAGTAGCTTGAGAAGCAATACCTTGAATTTGGGATAAGAAATTGAAGAACTTTCCCAAAGAGGTAACTTTTTCCCAAAACTGTCCGAAAACTGACAAAAGTAGTCCGGCGATTGGATATGTGAATTGTACTCTTTGAGATGTTTCCAACTTGGTATTTTCAAATTTTTTTTGGACTAGGCCTTCACTGTTTTTTGGATTTTTGAAATTTTGAAGAAAAGCTAATTTTTTTTTTCAAGAATTGATCAAAAGATCAAAGACAATAACTTTGATAGAGGAATGAAAGAAAGAAAAGAACATTTTTTGTGATAGATAATCAAAAAATAAAGAAAGGTAGAAGAAATTGATACGAAAAAAATAAAGATAGCTATTTGAATTCGTTGAGCCAATGCTTTGATACTAACTGATGCGAACCTAGGGTATTAAGGAACCCTAGACCCAATAACAAAATGCGGAATTTGAGAACGGATCGTCGTAGGAATCAAGAAGGTGTAGAAGGCAACTTGACTCTAGCCAAACCTGTCGACTAGAACCAGAGTTATCAGAAGAGGAGCTTGATCTTAACCAAACCAGTTCGTTGAACCAAAGCTATCAAATGTTTGATCTTTCAAGATTGAAGCTTGAAGAGACCAAGTTCTTCACAAAGAAGAAAAAGAGAGGAAGACCTCACAAACACACAAGTTTATTTCATCATTTCAATCCCTCTAATGAAGCCTTACACTTGTTTAAATAGAAAACATTAGGTTAACCCTAAAACATTGCAAAAAGACAAAAATAACCTAGAAAAATCGTAAAAATTAGGGTTTGGAGTCAAAGGGGCGGCGGGGGCGCGCTAGGCTTGGCTGTGGGCTGGGAGCATACTGGGCTGGGCCTCACGCGCTGGGTTGGGCTGCACGTGCTGGAACGGGTCGGGCGACTAGATCTGCCGCGCGAGTGGGAGCTAACCGGTGCGTGCAGGTGGGCACTATCGATTCGGGCATGGGTGGCTGACGGGGTTTGGTGACGAAGCTGCTGACATGGCGTGGGATTCGCTGAAGCGCGTGCTAACAGAGCGCGCTGACGGGGTGCTGACATGGTGCACTTGACGAAGTGCTATGTGAGAGAGGCGCGCGCTGACTTTACGATGTGCGCACTTATTGGGTGGTGCACATGTTGGCGATCTGTCTGCGCATGCTGTGCACAATGTGGGCTGTCTGAGTACTTCTTCCAAGTTAGCAATTGCTTCTTTCTCAATACTTGGTATCATCATTGTCCTTGGCTTTTGGGTTTTAGACTCCATTTCTTGGATTTCTTCTTTTAAAATTTGAAGTCTCTCATTCATCTTCCATGTCTTTATTTCAATCCTTCGGTCTCCATTATTCTCTATGGATCCTTGGTCCATGTAGCTGGTCTAGATCACATTAGAATGCTTCTCTAAAGCAAACACAAAAGACACACTAATTTACTCTCAAAATGGATTTTTCAAAGATTTCAACCACTCATGCTAATGAGGTTGGACCTCTATTTATAGTGGAACAACTTCATAATGGTCATTATGGAATTTAGAGAAAACCACTACAAATATTAATATCTTATTTAAGTTAGAATACATTTATAACAAAAATATTATGGAAATCAAAAAGTCTTGTCATCATAGCTCAACACTTGACACTATGACATTAACTCAAATTTGAAAAAATTCATTTTAAAAACTATTTTTGAAAGTTACTTTATATTTGTTAATTAATTGAATAATCAATAATTCAATTATTTCATTCAATAAAATATAACAAACATATTAATTATGATAACTTTTGTCATTTTGTCTTAATTAATTGAATAATCAATAATTTAATTATTTCATCTAATGAAAAATAATAAACTTATTATTGAGTGTATTAAATAATTAATTTATAATTAATTATTTAATCTTCTTTGTTCATTTTTCTATTATTCGAATAATGATAGAAGGTGACGAATGGACTGATGGACCTATAGTTTTAAGCTCCAATAATATTTCGTAACTAATATAAACTTTTTATATTAATTAACATAATTATTAACTCTCAAGTAATTCCACTAAGTACTTAGAGTTGCACTCTAAAAAACTACAGAGTATATTTACTCAAAGTAATATCCATTGATATAATCATTACATATGTATTAACACTCCATTTAGATTCGCAATAGAGCTAGGTTTAGAATTCGTTAACCTCTCATATTGTGTCTTTATCCTTGACTACCATTAGTTCTTGATTGAATAATTAATTCAGAACGATTATGAATTGTGCGCTAATTATTCGATCTTTGAACTAACAAACAAGAGAATATATAGAAATAGATTTCATTATTTCTATATTAACATTCTCTGCTATTCATTTTAATTTACTCCCAATATACAAGGTATACGAATTGTAACTCGTACAAAACTTTACGAGTAAATCAAAAAATAAATTAAAATAAAATAGGAGTTTTTTAAATACAACGAATTAAGATCATGCATATATAACCATCATTATGATAAAATTAATTGTTCTATATTTAACAAAAATTATCAGAACAATATAATTTTATCTGGTTCAATCCTTATAATCATATTATATAAAACATATTTATCTTATATCACTACATATATAGTTAGGATATGACTATACATTCTTAATGAAATACACTATGTTTATGACTATGAACTATTTGAAGATTTCATACTTCAAATATAAGTCATTGACATATTTTGATTATTACTCTTTATATTTTATTCTGCATACATACAATATATATGTTAATAGAAAGTTACCATAAATAATCAAAGAATTTTCTATGAATTTTATAAAACATAATCTAAATGTTAACATAATATCAATTATTATAAATTTATTCATATATTACAAAATTGTTCTATTACATTTGTTTGTTGGACACATTACTCCCAACATATTAGGCTAACATCAACCTAACAAATAAAACTCTCGAAGAGAAAATACTGAAATAAACAAAGTCCTACCGAGCTCAGTCTTGCGATGGCAACTAGAATTCCTCCAAACTAAATTATGAAGGAAAATGTCGTTATAGTGAGTTGACTAAACTTAATAAGGGTAAAATTTTATATTCAACAACAAAGTAAAATAAAATGGGGAGTATGCCAGATATAAAACATCATTTTAAAACTGGTGTAAAAATTAGACATTAGGGCAGACGTTGAAAACGTTCCACTACAGTGTAGTACGTGTTAGCTTAAAAGTATTAAGTTTAAGGGAAATTAACACTGCAGACCCTCTAGTTCAGGGTCAATGACAAGGCAAACCTTGGAGAATTTTTTTAACAACTAAAACCTTGAAGTATTAGAAATTAACGCCGTCAACCTCGCAATCAAGTTTTCCGTCCAAATCCGTCAAATATAACTCCTCAGTTAACTTGAAAAAAATTTTCTTCAATATCAATCTCGTTCGTCGGCTTCGATTCTTAAAATCGATATAAGTTCTCTCATAAAAATGAATTTCAAAGTCGAAGATTCAAAAATTTTGACATTTCTGAGTGTAAAACGACGATTTTTTAAAAAGGACCGTCTGTTTTAGGTTAAAAGATGTTTTTAACATATAACAGACGTCCGTTGTATGCTGAGGGACGTCCGTTATAGATTAAAAGACGCATTTTAACCTATAATGGATGTCCTTCTTGGTGAGGGACGTCCATCTTATATTTTTTATTAATTAAAAAAATTAAATTACTGTTCTAAACCTATAAAAAGTTGTCAGTAATATTTTTATAGTGACAAAACAGTATTTTGACACACAAGTGGGGTACAGCTGTCTGCCACTTGTGTGTCAAAATACTGTTTTGTCCCTGTAAAAATATTATTAACAACTTTTTATAGGGTTAAAACAGTAATTTGATTTTTTTAATTAATAAAAAATATAAGATGGACGTCCCTCACTAAGAAGGACGTCCATTATAGGTTAAAATGCGTCTTTTAACCTATAACCGACGTCCCTCAACATACAACGGACGTCCGTTATATGTTAAAAACGTCTTTCAACCTAAAACGGACGGTCCTTCTTAAAAAATCGTCGTTTTACACTCAGAAAGGTCGAAATTTTTGAATCTTCGACTTTGAAATTCATTTTTATGAGAGAACTTACATCGATTTTAAGAATCAAAGCCGACGAACGAGATTGATATTGAGGAAAAAAATTTTCAAGTTAACTGAGGAGTTATATTTGACGGATTTGGACGGAAAACTTGACTGCGAGGTTGAATTTCTAACAGTTCAAGGTTTTAGTTATTAAAAAAAATTCTCCAAGGTTTGACTTGGCATTGACCCCGAATTAGAGGATCTGCAGTGTTAATTTCCCTAAGTTTAATTATTTTGATGATGAATTATTAATTTAATGATAAGTTGTTTATAACTTGAATGTGATTAAATTGCTTAATGTTAAGTTATCATTGATCTTCATTGGAAATACCCTGTAAAATGGATATTTAGTTGTTCTAACATGTGTTAAAGTCTTTGCTGTAATTGCCTTAATCCATTAGATGAATGATTATTTAGTTGAAGGAAAACACGAAAGGCGGTCGACCAAAATGAAAATGATCAACCGATATTCTTTACAGAGAGCAAGGGAATTTTGATATCAAATATATTGGTCAACCAGGGGCAAAGTGGTCAACCGTAAAATCTTAATTACTATGTATTCTCGACACAGTGAAAAGTAGTCGACCAAGAAAAATGGCAGAGAGCATATTCGTTTTTTGGAATGCACTAAAGTGGTCGACCGGTGCGGATGACCAGAGCGAAAATATTGGTCGACCAGAAGATTGAAGAAAAACATGTAGCGGTCAAATAGTGGTCAACCAAATTAGTTAAGTGGTCGAGCACTCAGCAACTTGGCTGGAAAACTCTATAAATAGAGGAAGACTCCAAAAGAAGATTATTTTGAGCAAGCTATCAAAGTCGAAGTGCTGCCAAATTGTATAACCTTTTGAGTCTTCATCCTATTGCTTGAGAAACTTCACTCCTTATTCAATCATTGGTGTAATCCTCATTGAGAGTGAGAGTTTAGTGTTTTTGAAAAATCATCAACTAACAATTTGTTGTAGAGTGTGAGTGACGGTGAATTTGTTGTAAGGTTGGATTGAAGCTCGAAAAGGTCAATCATTTGTAACTGGAGATTAAAGTGAAAAGATATTCAAAGAGGAGTCTTGAAGCGTGGATGTAAGCATGTTTGGCTGAACCGCGTTACCAAATTAGTTTGCATTTTTCTTACCCTTCTCTTTAATTGCTTATTTTGATTGTGCTTTAATCTTAATAGTTGATTATACTTAGCGATCGCTAAAGTCACAAAAAATAGACCTTGATTAGATTTAGTGTTTTGCACCTAGGGACACATCACAATCAGTTGTCTTATTACTCTAGTTAATACAAACAAACACATCATCCAACGGTTGAATATGCGTAAAGAAAACATGACCCCTTCACGAGTCAATTAAACTTGATTCACTAAACCAAGATAATCAATTAACAAAAATATGCATGCTTAAATAAAACGTTTCTAGTGAAAAATCACATATATAGTATAAAAATTGGTAAGCTGTAAAAATGAACTTACTATTTTGTGTGAGAACACGTCTCAAAATAATGTTTTGTAAAACTATTAGATATTGGACATAAAATAAACATCTATGTAAGTGGGACTACTAATTACCCAGCTCAAACCAATCCGGTAAAGTTTAATACATGTTAAATCCAAACTCTAAGTCTCAAAACCTATAGATAACAGTACCATAGAATTAACGTAAAAAATCCTTGCTTAAATTCTAAACTTTGGGTGAAATAAAATGACTCAAAATGATTGAATTGGGAGTTCAAAATAGTGTCAAAATGCCTCTGCAACGTCTAAAAATATTTGGGTTTAAAGTTCAAATCTAACCCAAAATGGGGCCTAGGCTGCGACCCTGCCTTGGCTGAACTGCTGGGGTCGCAGCCCTGCCTAGTCGAGCCTCAACCCAACGTCGTCTTCCTCGACAATGGCCGCACTATTTTGCTAGAATTTTCATAACTCATGCAAATTAAGTCCCAAACTGAACCACAACATATTGGGTTACAATTATAACATGATTTGGTCCAAAATTAACAACTTTATTCCAAAATTGGAACCTCAGCTCCAATCAAAATTTCAATTTTAAAATCAACCCAATATTTTGAATTTAGGGATAGAAGTTTTGGCGTCTTGATGGCAGTGGGGAAAGGTGAGGTTGGCTTTTTCAAGGCAGTAGGGAAGGGGTCCCCACTGCGTTGAAATTTGAGGATGTCATTTTTATTTTTCCCCTTCCTGCAGAGTTGTTTTCTCCATTAAATAAACAACTTCATGCCTCTACCTCTGCAAAATTTTCAGGGGAGAAAAACTCTTTGTGGAATTGAGAGTTTTGGCCAGCAAAGGAAAGTCGTTGAACGAATTGGTTCAAGCTGCGGGTGAAATTTTTGGACTTCTTAGTGAGGTAATCGTTGATTTATAGTTGAATTCACTGAAGTTTTTGGGATTTCCATTTGATTTTGAGATTGAAATTTCAATTTGATATTAAAGTTCATTTGGTTGGTTAAATCTATTTATTTTGGATTTATATCACGTCATAATCGTAAATCAATGTCATATAGATTGTTTGGAGTTGTTTTGCACCAGAAATCATGGAAGTTCAGCAAAGTTTTGGTAGTTGGCGTCGGGGAAGATGACCAAGCTGCGGCTCGGCCATTCTTGAGCTGTGACTTGGCCAAGTTGGGGTCGCGGCTTGGGCTCTCTATTTGGTTCTCTTTTTTATGTTAAGTCGCGGCTCAGGAATTTGAGGTCGTTACTCGGGCTCAGTTTTGGCATTAGTTTGGTTTATTTAAACCACAGTTTAAACTGTTTTAAGGTCGTTTTGGACGTTTAACCCAATTGTTTTTGGGTTGACTCGAGGCCGGTTTCAGAACCAGTTTAGGTCTCGAACTCAATTATTTTCGAGTTATTTTCGTGAGCCTAAAATTTAGAATTTAAACGGCATAATTTGATCTTAATTTTTTAATATTATTATTTTTAGATTTTGGAATTTAATATTGGATTGGGTTGATTATTTGACGTTCTCGTTTTGAGTTGAGCATTGATTATTGGTTGGCCATTGTGAGGTAGGAGTTTTATTTTATGTCCAACACTGTATCATTTTCCAAACAATTATTTTGAAATGTGATCTCATATAAAATGACTGGTCTATTATGACCATCTGTTTTTACGATGTTATATATACGATTTTCGATGGACATATTTTATTATTGAGCATGCACATCATTTATTAATTACCTTGATCGATGCACCAAGTTTGATCGGCCAGTAAAGAGGTCTTGTTTTATATATGTACATTCGATTGTTTGAGGATGTGTTTATTGTGTTAACTAAAGTAATGAGGCAGCTGACTGTGTCGTGTCCCTGTGCGCAAAACCCTAAACCCAATCAGAACTTATTATTGTGGCTTTAGCAATCGCCGAGTATCGCTTTATTCTATTTGTCTATGGCATTGTGTGCTTGAAGTCGTGAGTGACTCGATTTTCACTGAGATTCTGTGGGACTTATTTTTCATACATACCACATTATAGTGGACGTTTTCCACTTTTGCCTCGCTAATCGATTTTGTTCAGTTTTATTTATACGTTTTATTCATGACATGCTCTCTCATTTATTTTATAAAATTCTAATTGTTGAATATAAAATTTTACCTCTATTGAGTTTAGTGGACTCACTCCAACGACATACATTTAGATATTAATTTAGATGATCACTTGTTGTTATTGCATGATTGAGTCGGTATTTCTTTTATTATTGTAGTATTTTTATTTCGAGAGGTTTATGAAGTTGAATTCATATATTAAAATTTTGTAATAATAATATTATGGATTCATGTAATTATTAGCACTTTTATTCTAGACAAATATTATCACTTTATCTCGATGTCACTATTAGACCATTGGTATATCCCATTTTGGTCGAGCCCTAACAAAAATTGTAATTTACTAAAATTTTCGCTACCTAAATAAATCAAGAGTTAAAGGGTCTTGTAGTTTGGTGTAGGTTTCGAGTTGAGTCACTCCCCATTTTATCTCGAGTCTTTCTCCAGGATGACAGAAGCTGATACAGAAAGGAGTTTGCCTCCAAAAGACATTCCAAACTCCCAAACCCTTCAATCTCTAAAACGGCTCAATTTGATCCAATCAACAAGATGTAAATCTAAAATTAAAGATTGTCAAAATATTGATTTCCTTCTAAAATTCTCCTTAGACGATAGGGAAGATTACTTACCAGAGTCTCACCGCCCAGCACACAACACTGTAGAAATTTTCACTGTGCACACACTAGCTTGCTGAGAGAAGGTCTTCAACTTGCTTCAAAGGCTCACCCTTCTCTAATTGGCAGCCCTTGAATGGTAGGTTAAAGGCATAATTTTTGAAACTGTCGTAGGACAAATAATTGCAAGGATTAAACTTTCCTTGAATAAAGGGATCTTCTCCCCTTGATGAGTCAAAAAATTTTTCCAACTAAGTATAATGATTAGTACTGATTAAGATCACGCCGTGTTCGCAACTCTTGGAACACCAGAACAGGATGTGGGCTACCCATAAATGGAGTTTTCAATGAAGTTTTTGGCTTGGAGTCTTGTCTCTTTTGTCCATGTTAGCTCATAATTGTGGCTAGTCTGGCCTTTAGTGTATCCTTTTATTTTATTATTGCCTCAATTCTCACCGTCAATCTGCTTCAAAAATGTTAATAAAATGACGAGACATTCAAATATGACACTTCCATCTTGTCATACTCCCTCCCATACTTGCACACAGTTGACAGTAGCGAGTAGTACAAGACTAAAAGACTTGGCATCGCATCATAGGCGTCAACTGCTGCTAAATCTCTCATATCTCTCTCTCTCTCTAAATATACATATATATATATATATATATATATATATGACTTCAAGTTTACACCCAAAAGAATCCAAAAACATACCCAACAAGAATGGATCGTTAAATGGAGAGCCAAGAAAGAAAAGCTGGATTCCAAATAACAATACACAGACAGAATGACTCATGACGAGCGCCTCCAGCTTGTTTCTTCTCTTCGCGACTCTATTATTAGCAAGTATCAGCAACCCTTAAAACTAGTTCTATTTACTCTTCAAACACTTATTTATTCATTATTTTGTATTTCCTTTTTTGTCTTTAATCATATAATATAATATATATATACATACACGTATGAAAAAATGTGTATATTAAAAATACAAAGTTAAACATGCTGAACCCATCAAATCAATCATGGAATTAAACTGCAATTATCTTATTCTTATTTAATTTAATTTATTTACTAGTTATGGATAATTTTGATCCTCATTTATTAAAATTATGGTTGAGAAAAATGCAGCCAGAAAGCGATCTTCACTAACTCATTTTCAACAATTACAATACAACATTTATTCAGGAAGAAAATATTGCATTATTTAGCCAAGAAATCATATCATAGTTGTCTCTTTGACTCCCTCCAATTGTGTCAATGCCCAAATGGGGGTGTAGAAGCTTCATTGGGTTTTTACCTTACAGTTGGCATTAACTTCACTAACATTATTGTCCTTGGACAACTCCACTTTTATATTCCACTTGCCACAACATGTGTAAGCCTCTAAGTGGATGAATTTTACTATCGATAATTGTCTCAACTGAAGAGGAGAGAGCCCACGAGAGAACGAAGAATTAAAGTTAATTAATTTACTATGAATATTTGTCCTTTATTAAATTATTATTTAATTCTAATCAATTATTAAGTTTCATTTTTCATTATCAAGTTTCAAGGGGGGGTTGTTGGTTAGATTAGGAAATAATTAAAATTGTATTAATTTTTTTATCTTAGAAAACAAAAAATCATGTGGGTGCACCAAAAACCTGAGGAGGGGAATCTTGGATTGGGGGGAAAAAAGGTGGAATTTTTTATATTTGTTTTGAGTTTGGGGTTGAAACTCTGGGGTACCCACAAGACTTTATTGTTATTAAATAAGAGGGTCTTGTCAAGGAATTTCAGTAGTGGGTGTTACTATTTTAGAGATTCCTTTCAACGTTTTTGTCTCATCTGAAATATCAAGAGCTCTCTGGAACTTGTCAATTCGCAGGATCAATCCCAAGTTTCTTCTATTTCCAGAATTCTGTGTCCTCCCCAGTGAAAATAATACATAATTTGATCCACGTTTATTGCTGTTGGGGGTGGAGTTTAATCCCTGGATTCCACTGTTCAAGTTCCTCCCTTTAGTTCTATCTCTGAAAGTGTTGAACATGGTGAAGTTTTGAGAATATACTCAATTTCTTAGAACTATAAGCCGAATCTGTCGATAAATCGAATTGAACCCATGATTTGGGTTTGATTTCAATTTTTAAAAATTTAATTTTGGAACAATAAAACTGAAATTTGCTGATATTATTATAATATTAATTCTCAAACTGAGCACAGGGAGGCCAAAATCAGTATAAACGGAATCGGGAATATTCTCAATCTAGCTATGAACTCATTCCCGATGTCCTGATTCATTTATGAAATGTCCCAGACAAAAACTAATCAAATTGAGAGAGAATGTGAATATTTAGATGAAATTGGAAGACAGAATCTGTCTTTTCTGGGTTTCATTCTCCTTCTTTGCTCTCTTATCTTTTCCAGTTCCAGCCAAAAAACAGTCTGTAACTTCTCTAACAATCTCCTTCTTCCCACCATTTTTTTTTTGTGTGTCTGAAATCTTTGCTCAGCACTGCAGAAATCTAAGCGAATGGACACAACATGGTTGACTGCAATTCACGTTCGCCCTCTGTAAAGTATCAAGAAAAATAGTGTTTACACAGAATAAATAAATGGAAAAAGGGGAAAGAGCAGAGAGGGGGAGAGAGACAAAGGCGAATGGGGGACAGTGCATTATAGAAATGATTGTGTCCTTTTCCTTACTTTGTCTTATTATATACACATCTCCTTCCATCAAACGTCACCATTCTCACCAATCAATCAAGTTTCAATATTCACTCTCTATTATTATTTTATATATATATATATATATTCTCTCTCTCTCTTTTGCTTTTCAGCTATTTCTTCAAGTAGCTGCCTTTTTTTTTTTTTTTTTATTTTCTATCGGTGTTTCATTTTGGCAGCTCGAGTTCTGCAGTTTTGTTGGCGGACTGTATTTCTCAAAAGATTATCGAGGTTCTTCCACTCTCAAAGATTTGACTTTTGGAGTGAGTTTCGGGTTAGAAATGTATGCAGAAACCGGGGTTTTGTTTCCTCACTTTCAGAGTTTCTCTCAAGTTCAACAGATTGAGGATTTCTGGAAGACCCAGAAGCCTAATGCTTCATTGGTACTCTCTCTCTCTCTCTCTCTCTATATATATATATATATCGCTTTCTTCCTCTCTCCAATTTTTCTTCTGCAAAATTAAATGAAGTAGATTTTGATTCTGATAACTCAGAATCTTCGGTGATTGCTTTAAAAATTCGATTCACTGGTTCATGGGGAATTAACAAAACAAATAGTTGCTGTTATTTCAATGAATGTGCTTCTACTCCTGTGTTTGGTTGCTGAGAAAGCGAGGAAAGGAGGAAAAGAAGATGTAAAGTCCATCCCCATACGCAGAATGCTTTGTGGCTTTTGACAGATATGAGAGGGTGAAACCCATAAAAGCTGATACAAAGATAAAAGATTGTTTTTTTTATTGCTTTTTTCTTTGCCTTTAATGATTTATCTTGGAGCATAGATGGAAATTGCTTGAGTGCTTCTGGCTTTACCAGTCGAACATGGAAAAAGAGGGAAAGGGGAGGGAATATAATGGAAAATCCTTTCTTCAATTGTATGGCCGTGTTCAACCATCTCTCTTCCATTTTCTCCTGTTTTTGTCTTTATGGTTGGGAAAATGAGGAGAAATTCCATTCAAGTGTCTTTAATTTCTTGTTTCTCGATTGTCTTCTTCTGCGAGTAATTTCAATGTTGTTGCAGACGGCCATGGTTCAATCATCCACCATTTGTGACTACGACATGGGGGGTGAAGGCGGTCTCTTTGAAGCTCCAAAACCCATCATCGAATCGCCGGTCGTACCCATTGATCCCATGTCGGCAGCCATGTCCATGATATCTTGCGGTGAAGACGTTATCTCTTCGCAAGGATTGAAAGTTTCAGACTTTGAATCCTTTCAAAACGACCCACTCTTGAGCGATGTATTCTACGAATGCAAAAAGGACTTGCTAGAAAAGGCAGCCATGGAAACTCTGCTATCTGAAGCTAGAATTCCAGAGAATAAACCGATTTTCGATGCTCCTTTCCAGAAAAGCATTAGCTCTGGAAGCTTGACATCAATGGAGGGAATGAATGGAGGACCTGCCAAACCAGGTTTCCTAGATTTTCATGGCGTGGACATGAGTTCTGTTTGCAGGATGCGAAGAGCTTTTAGTGAGGGCGATATTAAGGTCAGTTCCTTGCACTTGCACAAGTTTTTATCCATAAAGTTTGCGATGGATAGAGTTGATTGTTCGATTGTAGGTGTTAGAATTTGAACAACAACTGAATATCGAGAAAAACCCTTCGAGAAAAAATCATAAAAGAGAATTTTATTATACGAAGACAAAAATGCAACTCAAACTTACACGAATTTATAGAGTAAATATCTGTAATGCAGGCCTACTGACCCTTACCCAAAAGAATTCAGATCACCAGCTTTACATTAAGAGTGAATTGCATTATTGATAGAATTCTTCTATGTCAAGTTTATGCAACCGGTTGGTTTGGGTTGATGACAATGTAGGAGGCTGAAAAGTGTATAGATAGATATGTTTGTGACATGTTACAGGGATGATGAGTGTGGGTCACTGATGTTGAGTTTGTATGACAGACACTCAATGACCAAATAGGCGTCACTCACTTGTTGTTTGATCGCCCTTCGATTCCGACCATTGAGGAGCGCAAAGAGAAGCTTTTGAGGTACAGAAACAAGCGGTCCAAGAGGAATTTCGGCAGAAAGATCAAGGTAAAAAGGGGAAGAACCATTTCATTTTGCTCTAGTTTTACTCTCAACAAACATGTAATTTTTGGTTCTATTTTTCGATCGATTAGGAGACGACCCTTTCAAAATATCAAAAATCTTTCTTTAAAACCCTTTGTGGAAGGTGATTTTTGTCGTTTTAGTGATCAATATCGGTTTGAGAGAGATGAAGAAAGTCTTAATGTGCCCGGCTATGGCTGCTTGCAGTACGCATGCAGGAAGGCGCTGGCCGACAGTCAACCGAGGATCCGAGGGAGGTTTGCCAAAACAGAGGAATCTGATGCAAAAAGGCAATAAAGTTACGCCAGTTGTAAGAAAAAGAGATGTAGAAATGAAGCAGCTATGTCATATGAAGGTGATGGAGGAGAAAGAGAAGCGCGAGGGTAGCAAACGAGGGTGCTTCAGAAGCGTGGAGAGACAATGCGCCCAGAAGACCACAATCCAGGCTGGTATAAAGCAAGCATTTGATAATATATAATAAGCTAGTTTACAGTATTTTCTGCCCTGCCCAGGGACATGGCTTTCTACTTTGTGTACATAGTGTTTGTTGAATAAACGGAAAGCAAGACTCTCTCTCTCTCTACTTCTGTACAAAGTTCACTTTCTTGGCTACTCGCGCGCCTGCTCCTAATGGAGATGTCTGTCAGAGATGTGTCCTAAATCCCATCTTTTAAAATTCAACTCCTTGTTCAAAGCATATCCCTTCAACACCAAGCTCCATTAATGGCGGAATTAGTATAAACACGGTGGCTTTCTTCACAAACGCCAAATGAACTCCTTTTTCTAATCCAGAATTGGTCCATTTTTCAAAGCAAAAATCACCACTTTCAGCTAATTGAAAACCCATTTAACGAGCGATCAAACCATTGATGAAACTAGGCGTGGGGAAGCTCCTCGGAATGATGCGTGTGTGGAAGCCAAGTGTGTTAGAAGGATACCATTTTGTTTTTTGGTCTAGGCAAATTGGTTTTGACTGATTAGTGTGTTCACCAATTTGTTAAAGCAAAATGGTTCATCTCAATAGAGTAAGAACACGTTCTACTTCTGAGACAAGAAAATAACAGAAATGGTGGGAGTTACCTGTTTGAGGGCCGCAGCAGGAGTCAGAAGAAGAGGACAAAAGAAAAGAGATTTCCCTTTTTTATTTTGCTTCCTGAAATAAGCAACAAAAATAGGAGAAAAAGAAATAGAAATGGTCTCAATGTGTACTTTCAGGGGAATGGTGTATCCGACTTATAATTACCGAATCAGACTCATTTGACCACCCAGCCATTAAACCCTCACTTTCCTTGGAAGACCCATCAGGATAAAACACACCTTTCATTGAACCATCATCATCTTCGGCCGCAACAACCCCGTCTTCATCGAGTAAATTGGACATACCCTCACCATCCGACTGCTTCTCTGCCGTAGAAATCCCATCTTCAATGAGTAAAGTGGACGGAGTTACAGCCAGCATACTACCAGCCAATGAGGGTGATTCATTTCCACCCCCTTCTGGTTCAACATCCTGCTGAAATGCCATGTCAATTTTCTGGGAGCTGGGATTTAATTTCTCATCTGGGTTCTCATTATCCTCATCTTCTTGAATAACCTCTTTCAGATCAGTTGTCCGATCCGCTTCTTCTTCTCTGGTTTCTAATATTGAATCGACAGCTCCAGTCATTTCAACATCAGCAACTGCAACCGGATTCTCACTCTTTTCCACAACAGCAATGGGGGACTGCTGTCCAACAATTTTTTCATTGGTTGGAGACTTGATATCCGTCGTCTCCTCAGATATATGTATCACATCTCTCTCTTTCATCATCTGCTTCTTGTAAAGATCCATCGCTTTCTGCAATCAAAGACCCCCAAATGTTGAGCGAAGAAAGACCTCCAAATAAAAACATGGAGTGGAAGAGTTTAAGTGGTAGAAAAATAAAAATAAAAAAGTGCCACTTCAAAGCAACTATAAAAATAGTAAAAAATCTCCCCTGGCTTTACCGTCTATCTTGTAAAGATTAGTATTGCTGCTTCGTCAGGCGGAAAAGTAAGTGTACTAGCAAAAGCAACGTACTTACAGCCCCAGTAAATATCGCGAGAGAAAAGAAAAGGGTGGGAAAACTACAAGTTAAAATCCTCAGAACTCCAAAGGTAACTTACATATGTTATCCTCTTATTTTCTTTCCCACAAAATTAGCCCATCTTAATATTTACTAAAACCATTACATTCAGCTTTTATATGAAAAACATTCATAGGAACACTGACACATGCTGCTTGCTTGAAGTAAATGCCCATCACGACAAACAAAATACGAACAAGTGAACTAAATCGAATACATGATAGAATATGTCATTTATGATTTATTGTACCTTGAAGACAAAATCCTTCATGGGAGTCCGAATGATTTTAGAAGATCCCAGTCCTGCTCTCGCACCCATCTGTCACGTTAAAATGTGTGAATAAGAAAATCAGATTTTCCAACTCGTGGTAATCATGAGAAAAGAGTCGCTTAACTTCTATCAAGAATCTGTACCTTGAACAGTTCAAGACTAGAGGAGTCATCATCAGCAATCAAACACTGTTCAGTTCCCAGTAGATTTATACATTGGTTATACAACTCCGGACGAGTAAGATCGGCTGAAATTTCTATCTTAGAAAGATAAATACGACTTAAGAAAGAACTATTTTTCCTTGATGTTTTTGGAGAAAGTGCCTTCTCAGACACAGGTACTGGCAGAGGGGCAGAACTTTCTTTCCCAGGAGTAGCAGCATTCAAAGTAAAATTTGTAGGATTTAAGAGTACACCATGAGAACTATCCTCAGAATGAGACATGTCATTGACAGGTCCACCTGAGATGGTATCTCCATGTGCCTGTACTCCATGATCATCCTTGTCAGATGGAGAGGCCAAGTCTGTTTTTAAGTCACCATTTTGTCCTTTCCACACAGCGCCAGACTCCCATCCTCGACCATTCTTCATAGTCCCATTCTGGTCCCACTCAGCTCTCCTATAAACTAGGGGTTCATCCCTGAAAACATCATTGCTCCCGTCCCAACCATGCAAATTTGAAGGACCAGAGCCATCCAAAACATTGGGCCATCCCAATGGGCGAAAAGGACCAGAAAACCTTTCGACGTCAGAGATATGATAAGGCATCCCAGAGTGATTCATTTCCAAAGGTCTCACAAAAAGAGGTGGCGCAGGAAACTGAGGCACCATTGGCTGAAACCCTCCATGAGGAGGCCCATGTTGAAAAGGAATAAAGCCATTTGGCACAGGTGCTGTCCAGTTTGCAACACCCCTCCAAGCATTTCCATGCATTCTCCCTGCGTTGGGATCACCACTCCTCCTGTAACGACCAGCAGAATTGGCTTTGAAGTTATCTTCCACTGAATTAGCAAAAGATGGGCTATCAACTCCACTCCTAAAAGCAGGAGGGCCTAACGAAGATGAGCCGCCTAGGCCAACTCTATAAAAGGATGATTCAGCTTGAGATGATTCATCCACAAGAGGTTTCTCCATAGCTAAATCCCAAATGACTCTTTCCTCAACATTAGAAATTTCTCTCATGTCAATAGAAGCACTCCTTCGTCCAGTTTCTTCAATATCAA
This sequence comes from Begonia loranthoides, assembly GCA_022433065.1. Classification (NCBI taxonomy): domain Eukaryota; kingdom Viridiplantae; phylum Streptophyta; class Magnoliopsida; order Cucurbitales; family Begoniaceae; genus Begonia; species Begonia loranthoides. The sequence continues at coordinate 404,737 of CM039476.1, forward strand.
GGCTTCGTCTGACACCAGTTCTGTTCATGTGCCTACGGTCGTTGCTAGCAGATGAAGGAGATCTATCCACCAAGCCTAGAGGAGATGCTTTTGAACTCAATGACCTTTCATTGAAAGGCTCGCCGAAATATCCGTCATCTGTTTTAGTAAGTTTCTCCACAGAACTGTGCTTAGAGCCCCTCTCTAGAGGTCCTGAAGAACCAGTGAGGTCCCTTGAATAGTTTACTTTTGAAGCCTGTTCTTGCACCGAGTCTCGATATTTCATATCTTCTGATTCAGTGTGACTGAAATGCAGAGGAAAAATATTTTTAAATGATAAAATCCCATTAAACCCACAGATTTGTAAAAATTATGTGACCTTCATGACAAAATAAACAAGTGACAGGCAAAAAAAATTAAATGAAACAGATGAATGTGAATTAAACACGATGTCACAATCAAATTTATTACAACATAGCCACATTGAAATTGGGAATTGCCTTTATCACACCTTTAATATTTACAGCGTAACAAAAACCAAAAAGTGAATCCCACATATTTTGTTCAACCACACACAAATCCAACCATTTTCATAACATACAATTTCAAGTCGAAACATATTTTGTATTTCTAAAATCCAATCCCCATCATAATTCATACTCAGCAAATAAATAACCCAGATTTAAAAGAACCAAACCTGTATTCATCTGCATTAACGAATGAAATAGAACCAGGGGAATTCCTTCGCCTGTTATTGGAAATTAAAGCATCTGTATGAGTTGAGTGTGCTTGAGATCCTCCCCTCTTAGCATCATAATCAACTCTATCAATGCTAGAAGATTTCTTTTCGACATCCACATCAGTACCAAGGACTCTAACACTTGTTGACTTAACATCAGAATAATCATCACAACCATCTGAAGATCTTTTCTTTTCTCGACTCCTGTATTTACTACTTCTCTCTTCAATATTGGATCCATCATAGTCCACATGATCATGTTCACAATCCCTATCCAGATCTCGGACCCGATCTTGATTCCGATACTGATCCCGATCCCGATCCCGATCCCCGTCCCGGTCCCAATCTCGATCCCCATCGCTGTCCTGATCATAATCACGGTCACGATAATGATCATGGCTGCGATCACGCCCACGCTTTCGGTCATCTTCTCGATCACGGTAACGTCGGCGATCTGGTTCACGATCTCGATCCCATATGGAATCCAGATCCCTATCACGACTACCATTATAATCTCGATCCCGGTCACTGTCACGAGTCTTGTTTTTCCGATGCTTGATATCCCCAACGTATTTTTCATCCTTCAATCGCTCATCATCAAACCGACTACTGACATGATTTTTTTCAATGTGCTTGTCTCTTTGCTTGTCATCTCGGTGCTTGCCCTCCTTGTCCAAATCATCACAAAACTTCTCCTTGCGTTTATCGTCCTTGACTTTCTCACTCTTCTGCCTCCCATCCTTCCCAGAATCATCCTTACTGCGTCTATCATTTACACCTGCCATATCATCAGGATATTTATGTCCCTCACCCGAACCATCTCGTCGTTTCCTAATATTACCCTCAATCTGATTCTTTGATCCAGTGTAAACCAACACAGGCTCAACAACAGAAGCTGTGCGATGACCCACAAAAAATAAGCTTATACCACTATGAATACTTTAAAATTTCATAATGTGACTCAAAGCAGTATTGAAAAAGCAACGATTTGATAATATTCATCTAGAACAAAACATGAGCAATGTCAATGAACAAAATCAAAAGACAACAAAATTAACCAGAGTGCTACAACAAAACTGCTATAGAGAGCCTTATAGTTCATGTCTTATCAAGACATGAATTACACGCAAGAATAACTAGAAAAATAAGTGTCCGTTCTGATAGTTTTCAACTCATTAAATTGTTGAAGCCAATCAGACCATATGCACAGGGTTTGGGTTAGTTGTATCCCACGTTCAGTCAAAGAAATAATACAAGGGATAAAGTACAGAACACAATCGAAAGAGCTCCAAAAGAAAACAAACACTGGATTATTCACTCAGATGACATACTAACGGGCATCATAAAAACACTAAGCACACAAACAACCCCACATATAGCTTCATACGTAAAAAACTCTACAACCACCTTCTTTATTAAGATAAAATTGAAATAGCATCTTAATAGGGAAACCGCGCCCATGTTCCTACATGCTGTACATCTTGATATATAAAATTTTCAACATACAAGATCACCAGGCAATATGTTAATAATTTAAGAAAAAAAACATCCATTCGTGATGACTAAGATACAGGAAGAACATTCAGTTCATGCTATCTTATTTATCTTATTAATTTTCATCCAACATTCTGTCTATAATTAATGACAATCGAGCTAGATTAAAAACTTCTTTTATCTTCTACGGGACAATAGAAAATAAAATTGCATCAGTAAATCAATACGTAGAATATTACTATTGCAACTATTTTATATATGTCAATTAATTTTTTACAGTATTATCACATTAGATGGAGACAAACACTGGTGAAATTCAGCTACAGTAGAAGGATAACTAATAGAATCATGTCACTAACTGGGACAAAAAAAGGGCTCAAATCATGTGTTTCATTGAGTTAGAATTAGCCCACACAATTTCAGTATGCTCGCAGTTGAACTCAAAAAACCTATAATTGGCCCATCCCAACCATTTTCTAACTTCATATTTAGAGATACAACGATCAGAATTCAATATAACAAGTCTAGAATGAAAGAACCAGTATTTAATATAAAAAAACTTACATACTGAGCAATGACTGACTAGTGTGATTATTAGGAAAAGAAACATCAAACAATAAGATAACTTACCAGTATTTTCAACTTGCTTAGTCGGGCGATGGTCTTCACTGTCAACTATTCTCTCATTTCTTCCTTCTCTTCCTTTCTTTTCCCTCTCAGCACCATCATCCCTAGCCTCCTTCCTGCTTGATTCCCGATGCCTTCCTTCTTTCCCTGCAGTCTTCTTTTCCCCCTCACCATCACCAACAAATCCCACATTCTCATCCTTCCTCTTGTTTTTCAAATCTGCAGAAACCTTAGAGTTCAACCTTTCACCTAGATCATGGTCGTCGCCACCATTCCACCGATCAGCAGTTCCATCGTCGCCCTTCTCTCTGCGGCGCTTTGAGGACCCATGTTCCTCCAAATGTTCTCCATTTCCAGCGACATAGATGTCCTTTGCATCCTTCGAATCAAGTTTCCTCTTGTCGCCCGATGACGAGTCCTTTAGAACCCTAGGACCAACGTCGTCCCTGCTCCTCTTATCCTTAGAAGAAGAATCTTTTTCAGAGACCGAGTAGTCCTTAACATCCTTCGAACTATGCTTACTTGACTTGTGCCTCGAACTCCTCGGCATCACTTAATGTCAGTGAAAACTTAAGCACCAAAATCGAAACAAATAAAAGTCCGAAATTCAATCACTTAACAAAACCCCCGGCTGCCACACCAAAACCCTAATTCCTAAGTAACAAATAAAATCAACCGCAGAATTGTAGGACCGAAACCCTAAGAATAAACTCCTTTCTGAATAGTCCAATCAGCATTAGACACCTCCAAATCGATATTCTGAAAGATTACAGCGCAGAAACTGCAAGAAAAAATAAAACTAAAAGGAAGGGAAGCAGTGGCAGAAGAATGAGAGCCTGACAAACCCGCGACAGGAGCGAAATGATCGCGGAAAATCAGGAGATCGGATGCGAGACCTGGAGGGGTACTAATGGAGTAAAATAGAGAAGTAGAGAAGATAGCTTCGCAGATGGCGCAGCCGCGCAGGAATAGGCTCTGGTACAAAAAATGTGGAAGAAGAGAGAGGTTGGAAGGAGACGCAGGGATGAGGAGGAAGAAGTAGGTGTCGTCTAGCTCTTTCGATTCGAGACTCAGAGGAGACTCGCCACTCGGGGTAAATTTCTCACCACATTACCAAATTACCCCCCACATTCTGACGTTATTACAAAACCATCCTTGTTTTAAATCCTTAATTTGAACTATTGATATTAATTTCAGTTTTTTAAATTTTATTTTTATTTTTCTAATTAAGATTTAATTTTATTTCTAAATAATCTTCGAATTTATTTTAGTTATTAGATTTAACAGAAAAAGAATTACTATATAATTATTTAACCTTATTATTTATACATCAATTAAATAAAATAATTAAAATTGCTTTAGTTACTATTACATTATATAAATAATAATAATTGATTTAGTTTAAAATAAGACTCCGATTTATTTCTTTGGAAGTTAATCCAGGATTGAAAAGAATATTTCTTCGTGCAATTGTGCGACGCTCGTCCATTAAATTCATCGTTTTACGAGCAATATTTGACTAACAATCAGGCGACACAGCTAAAAGTTAAGACGCTCTCGCTGTGCTAAATCTAATCGTACATAAATATCAATGCAATGCTTTCTCAACGTATTTCAATAGACCGGAGAGCAAAAAAGGAGGGTTATGACAATCAAAACAATATCGAGAGTCGGAACATTCATATCTAGTTGTCAAATTGACCTTCGAACGAATTGCTCTGGTACAATCTTTGATGGATCATGCACCGAAAAACCTAAAACAAATACAAAAAAGAAAGATAAGATCTATGACTAAATGAAAACACGTATGGTAGTCTGCCTTATGAAAATAAGAATGACCTAAATGAAAGTCTAATTCATACTGATGGGAGTGCACAATCTCAAACCATTTAGGAGAGTTCTTCTTTTTACCTAATACAACGCATTTTAGAATAATCCCAATAACAAAACCATATGAATTTTGATCTAAAATGAATAATATTGTACTGGAGACATCTGGCGTTCTATAATTAGTGAGACTGAACTATCTTTCCACCTAGGAACCCTTCTTTAGATAGGTCTAAAAAAGAATTAAAGAAAAGCATTTTCACACAAAGTATATCAGTCTGTGATATTGAATTCCCACTGATGTCAAAAGGCTTACACTTAATAGGTTGACATAAATTTCACAGCTTGAACTGTTTCTTAGCATGTGTTATACTAATTATGGATACTACACCGCAGAGAGTGTGATAATGGAAGACAACTCTACAGAAAGAATTGGATAAAAACTTACTATCATATCAATCCCTGGCGCTGGAGATCAGTGAAAGTCTTCTTGTTGTAGATGTTACCCTCTTTATCTTCATATTCTTCTTCAAGATCAGGCCGCCATTTGTTCAATCCTTGCCGCTCCTGTATTTTCTTCCACAAGTCTTTCGCTTCCTGTGTAATTATAAAATGTAGAGAATAGATCACAGGCTCAAAAATTATGAAGGATTTAATATACAGTGTTCCAATGAAGTATTAGCTCTTCCGCCTGTTGAAACAACTAATTCTATCTTCTAAAGTTGTACAAACCTGGTATTTTGCTACAAATTTGCCTATTTCATATCAGAAAGTGGCACAAATTATTAATATTCATTCACATTCGAATAATTGGCCATCGGTTGAAATGGAGCTGAGAATGCTGAAACTTAGAACGAACACGGTACAGATTGTTTCAAATATCGCAGCTGAATTTACAAAGTAAGATATGTGATTAGCTCCCTGGTAATGTGCAGTATTTCAATGATTTTCAATCATCAACGATCACAAGTTTGCAAACTCAATATTCTGCAATTTATATATGTAGAAAGGAGAATATCCATCCATTCATATAAATGTTAAGCAACAACTCTTTTTGCTAATTGATGGGAAAAATTCAAGAAATTTTGTGTGGGATTTAGAGTCACTTAAAAATGAATTTTATCGAGTAAATAATTAGAGTTTTGAGCCAAATTAACATAAAAGTTTTAAGATTAACTGAAACAATTTTCTTGGGGTGAGAACCTCCATGAGAGGAAATTCACTCATTGACTGAATAGTACAACATTTAATACAAAACATGAAAAATGGCAAGTGGAGAAGATGACTTAAGGAGAGAAATTTGTCTAAAGACTAAAAATGCTTGCTTTACAGTCGAGGCATCTTTTATGTATGTATTTACAGAATTACAGAGTTACTCTCAAAGAGGGAGGGTGAAGTCATACCTCAATTGATGTGACTTCATTGAAGTTCTTTGTATTTGGAATACCAAGGCAACGCATTCCATGCTGGTGACGCCATTCTTTGAAATGTCGTTCAAAAGCTCTACGGCCCCAGTAGCTATAGTTCCCACATATCTCACATTTAAATTCCTGAACTTATATTATAAAATCACTCTCATTAGCCAACCATTTTATCATGCATGCGTTATATTCAGAATATATCCAAAAAAAAGTTTAGCAGACTTTATAAAGAAAAAAATATGTGCGTTAAAAGGAGTACGGTTAAAACGAGAGTGACTTTCTAGTCATTATGAGAAACATTCATATTAATTGTATCTCCTAATATACAGGCCACCCTGAAGGTATAAAAAAAGAGGTTTGAAAAATACTACTGATCCATACGCAAGATATAAGTAGAACTTTCTCACATTCTGTTAGGAGCCGGATGATGGAATGATAGAAATACGGGAGGGCAGAGAAGAAACAGTTGAGCAACTCGATGCCACATTGTTTTCTTCTGTGTACTCAATGTCATACTTTGTTTTTGTGGATGATATTCAGGTTTTATACGAACAGAGAGGCTTTCTTTAGCTCTACGCTACCTTTTGTACATTGTTTCTTTTAATCTAACTATCTAAATAAAATCAAATGAAAAATTACCTGACCAAGACCGTGAAGTTTGTATAGCCAATAAGGTATAGGTTTCCCATCCCAACCCATTGGAAGTTTGAGGGGATTATAAATTTGTTGCTCCTCATCATCAGTGTCTGTGTCAGCCTGCGTCTCTTCCTGAAAGAATAATCAAACCCAAAATTCATTCACAATCATAAAGCAGGCGTGATAAAAAATTAATTAATTAACGTCAAACATAAATCAGAAAAACAGATTCTGTAATCCACCTTAATAATGCACAGATTCAAAAATGCGTTGTATCTGTTGATTCGCGTGTGCACTTGATTAATTTAATTGATGATATAATCAGGCATTTATAAGGAAATAAAATCAATACATTGAGAACCCAAAGTCATTGAATGAATCAGGCAGCAACCCCCAGCACACAAAGTCACAATGCAAAGAGATAAAACATCTTTGTGATTTATATATCTATTTGAGTCCATATACGACATTCACCTTCACATTGTCATAATCCTCTTGGATCAGGATTCACTTTAATGTCCCAAAAGCATGTTACGTCTTACAGAAAAATAAAACAAGAAATTTTGAAATAAACTTGCAGAAAAGAAAGAACAAAAAAACTATCACTAAAAACTTGAAATACAAGAGTCAAAAGGCTGACTACTTTCTTACTTCCTCACGTTCTGCTTCAATTTCCTCATATGTTAAAGCTTGCTTTTTCACGATGTTGTCTTTTGTTCGTTCAATCGTCTGCACAAGATTAAAGAGTTAATATTAATTTACATACAAGGCTGCATATCTGCAATCTGGTGTCAAAATGCACTAACTAAAGGAATAAACTAAAAGATACTTATATAAAAACAAAAGAAAAGTGAAAGCAGGGCCATAATTCAAGCTAACCTCGTCCAATAAGTCACTTAGTTTTTCAATTTTGGCTTCCATCAAGGCAACTTCTTTCAAATTTTCGTTACGATGTGAAGCCAAAGGAACTCCATTCTGTTCTGAACCACGGGGAACTTTAGCAAAATGTTTCTTATCCAACATTTCAAGTGCGGTATGCTGTAAGAAAGGAATGAAGCCTTAGAAACATTTATTGCTTTTTTAACAATATCACAGGAAATAAAGCTGTCAACCTAGATTCAAATATCAGATAGATACAACAATTACCTGCTTTGGCTTTAATTAAATAATCAATCGCCAGCATGGAAAACTACAACATGCAAATACTAGGGAAAACTATATACGGAACAAGGGGAAACTAGGACCAGCTGATTCATAAGATTGTAGCACTAAATACTATTCCAATTTTAAAGGGCAACAAGCAAAAGATTTCATAATTCTTGTCCTTAACCACTGGATCAACATTCAGTCTTTTGAATCACAGTCACCGCTAATTACCACTGAAGCCTGCCACTACCTCACTATTAACAATGTACAATTAATTTTTAATTTCCTCCAAAGATGCATAATGAAATGATCAGCTCTTTGAAATTCTATATATTTGGTTTTGAATCCTTGCTAAGGTAGAAAATTGGAGAGTACCTTTGTAAGGAAAAGCCTCTCTGCTCGCTGCTGGACAGTACCACCTGTCTTCAGTCCCAATGCAGCCAGTGCCTTCCAAGAAATTATGATCACATAAGAGTGATTATTGTAAGTTACCAACTAAATATCACATAAGAGAGTGATTTGAAGATAAGAAAAGTTACTAAGCCGACTACACAACAGCTACAGAACAAAACATCCACATTATGAAAAGAGAAAAAGTATATATGGGAGACGAGAGAGAAAGTCAAAACATTCGCATATCCCAAAGCTTAATAACCATAATAAGATTAACATATTTAGGCAGAGAAACTAACAAATTAGGCCAGCACTTAAGTCAGCTTTTTTATATTGTAAACACAGGAATGCCTCTCACCTCCTTCAACTTTTCAGGACCTAATTCAATCAGCTCGTCGATCGTGCTGTAATAGTCAAGATCAATAACAGTATGCGGAGCTATTTTTCCATTTTCTTGACTAGCGCTCTCCCACCCCTCCACTGTGCCATTCACCCATCGCTCATCAAATTCAGTTTCAACCTACCACAACACCATCATACAGTTAAATTATAACCACCTCACAAGTTCTGATACAGAATATAGTTGTCAAATGTAAGTACTTATGAAGAACCAATAAAATGAAAATTGAAGAAAAAGTAGAAGTCCACAGTGATGAACAGTTTTCAGGATGATTCCTATTTCACCACAGTAGTCCATTGCCACATCTGAAGCACATCAACCACATTAACATGAAAATTGAAGGTAAAGTAAACAACAGGACAGCTTTAACGACGATTTCTACAACTCTGAAGTGATGTCAACTGCAGTAATCCTTTACATATTAGAAGCTCATATCACTGCAGCTTTGATTACAGTCGAGTCCCAGGTATCCAATTACACAAAATAGTTCTGATTGTACATCATGAAATTATGATAAAACCATTAAACTGAAAATTCCACCACTAAATAAAATTATGGTATTCCAACTATGGCACTACCAATGACGTTTTTTAACTTTTCTGTTTGATGGTGATGCCTAAGCATGAAATTATTTGTCAAACAAGACAACAGAAAGGGAAACTCAAGGAAGTAACCTTGGAAAATATTTTATCAAGATCTTGCAAAGGCTCAGTACGATGGAAAAAGTATATTAAATACTCGAGTAGATTCGCCACATAATCTCCATATTTCCTGCATAGATTAGAAAGAAAAAGAGATTAAGAAAAATAAAAGTGATGAATGCATCATGCATAGAACACCAAAAAAGTGAGAAAACAAGATTCATTGCATCGGTAAAAGAGAATAGGGAGATCAATTACTTGGTCGACTTTAGTTTATGGGGAATCTTATGTGGCTGAGAAAACAAATCAAGGTAAGCAGAATACTCTATTGGCTCTCCGAACTTAGAATTGATGTACTCGTTGTACAATTCATGCAAGTCAAGATACCGTCCAAATGCTTCCTGAAAAAAGTGAATAATATTTACAACACAACAAAATCTCCCATATATAAAGGAACAATAACTTCCTACTTGTTTTCAATTTCACAATTCTCTAACCTTACAATCAATCTTGCAGTATCACAAAAAACACGAATAGCTTAGCATTAAAACGTTTTTCTTTTTTTTTTTCTGTTGATTGATCAAGTTAAACCATTTGCAAAATTAAAGTGCCTTATTGAATAAGCTACAAAGAAATTGCAAAAGTGAGAGAAACAAAAATAAAGGAACTGAATTCGTATAATATTTAATTATCAAGCTAGCAGACCAGGTCTTTGATCAATCAATAAAGTGCCCCATGTGAGGCAGGGACTGGATGATCTTTAAGTACAAACAAATTTGTAGTGTAATCACGCGGACTACCAAAAATTTTAATGTTTATATAACGATATGAAGTTGGGAGTTTGATAAAAACCTCTCCGCTGAATTCAATTTGTGGCTCCTCTTTAGGTTGCATCTCATAGTCGTCATTTGAATCAACAACACGTGCAGCAGGATGCCTTCTGTGGTACTCACGAATCTGCAAAAAAGTAAATGTATTACACAAAAGCAATTGCATAAATGCTGCTCCTTTAGAATAGGACTCAGCACAGTTCTAAGCTTCTTCAGAACAGACATCAAACTTATGGCAGAAAGGTATTTATAAGAAATTGGATTATAATACAAAATATTTAGGATGTAACCATTAAGAACAAAAGCACCTCTAGTAAATGCAATTAAAATTGTAGCAAGCATACCCTCCTGATATTCTAGATTTGACAACAAAAGAAACTCAACATCTTACTATAGGCTGGGCGGTAAAAATGCAATCAAGTACAACAAAAAGACTACTTCTGTGTGTCATCTAGCTACGTTTCGATAAATTACACAAATTTAAACAATATCTCTCAGATCACTGGTCTAAATACTTGAAAAATAGATTTATACCTCCTTCAACCTATCATAAAATGCACTAAACACGTTGGTTCCAGTTGCAGTTTGGCCCCCAAGGGCTCCTATCTCATCTTTTCTCGCATTATCTTTATCCTCATATATCTCAACCTGAACAGATAGCAACAAACAAGTTTTAAAATTTACCTAAAAAGGCTATAAGTTTTCATTACAATTAAAATACATATTTCTAGCCTAGAGTGAATTTTCCTCACCTCAAACTTGGAGACAGAAGCATTGAATTATGCTGCTCAAATAATAAACAACCACGCCACTAATTTCCTTTTCATTTCGAGAAAGCTATTATTTAACTACACACATAATAAGAAATTACATGTTTTGCTAAAATTGAATATTGATTCACTCCAACTTTCCAGGCCGCCAAAAAAAAATCCAAAACTTTCAAAAAGAAAAGAGAGGGGAAATGGAATTACAAGTTTCTCAGCAGTAGAAGTGATAGTGTCGATCATACTCCGCACTCGATGGCTCTGAAGCAAGCGATCCCGACTAGAAGCAGGCTCATTCTGGAGCTCCTTCACCACGTTTCGCTCCAAGCGCTCCACCTCCTCGTGCGCTGCGCGCGTCACTTCGAGTAGCGTGGAGGACATCTTCGCTCCCTTCTCCTCCGCTCTCTGCTGCTGCTGCTGCTTCCTCGACCTTCTTCAGCTGCTCATTACTCCACCCTTTAGCTCAAACACAAAACATCAGTTAGGCCCATTACACAAACCAGGCCCATACTAGAAAAGTATCATCTCCCATTTTTGATAATTTGATGATATATACACTAGCTCGTTTCATTTATTTGCATAAATAATCTATTAATTTCTACTATTAAATGAACTATATATATATATATGAAACATCAAATGTAAGAGTAGACTATGTAACACATCAATTGATCTCGTCTATTTTATTCATCTCTCTTTCACGTTTTGGTAATATTACATGTACGCTTTATTCATAAAGTAAGACTTTTTTTTACGTGTTCTTCAATTGATGTAAATGAACTACGATATGAACGATCTATTGAAATATAAATTAGAGTGTTATTCTTGTTGGAGAAGTCCAAAGATAATGAAGTGTGGAACGAACTAAAGTTGATTTTTCTAATTTTTAGTTTCTTCATGTTATCGTTGATGTTGTCACTTGAAAAAAAAAAAGTTGTACACAGATGAACAAGTTTCAAGCAACCATGTGATTTTAGATGAAAAGAACCAAAGGCTAACCGGATTTAATCTCAATGTACGTTGGAGAAATATGTTATACTTTGGATAGTCATGGATGTTGTAGTGTATTCAATGCATCTATTGGTCTCATATTCATATAACTTGTCAATCTTTTGCTCATGTTTAATAATATTACATATATATATATATATATATATACTCTAATCTTATACTTTTTTATGTGTCAATTTTTTTATTGGTGTAATTTATTTATTATTTTAACTAGTAATCCATAACAATAAATGAACTAGCATTCATCTAAGCATAGAAGAATATGTGAGATGGTAAGACCAATGTTAAAGGTAACCCCATATTTATTTTCTATGCATGTTTTAAAAAAATCATGTTTTACTGAAAAGCATAAGATAGAGTAGATAGGACCTAATATCATTTTAACATCAAATTGCTTTAAGGTACGATCCTGTCTCGACTTAAGAGAGACTCTAGACAGAATGAGGAAAGACCCGACCTATAAGAGGATCGAACCGTCCGACTCTTGACTATAATTAATTAATTAGCAGCAGAAGACTTTATTGAAAGTAAAAGCCAGAGCTCAATACAACTGCATTAACCCATAAATCTAATAGTGACATCAAGGTAGTATAATAATAAAAATCTAATAAATTGTGCGAAATATAAAGAAAATATGAAGGAGTATAACTAAAAACAAAATAAGCTAGATAATAATAATATCGATCAGTCCTGCATCGGTTATTGAAAATAAAGTAAAATTAAAGTAGATAATAATATCGATCAGTCTTGCGTCGGTTACTGAAAATTTCTCTAACTAAAACTTGAAAAGGCAGAGTTGACTAAACTCATTAGGAATAAAGTTTACATTCAACATTTATGTTAAGAAAAAAGGGTGAACATTTCAAGTATATAACATGTTGGATCCCTCCTTCATGATGAGGGATCCAACATTTACCTACTACATTAAATGTGGTAGGTAGATGATGAAGAAAAAAAAAAAGGGCATCTCCTTTCTTTTGTCCTCCTTTGTGGCTCACATCTCTTGCCATGCACAGAAGCATTTGTCTTCTTTTGCTCAAACTTCCCTATAAATAGGGAAGTATAGAGAAGAGTACTTCATCCAAAAGTTCAAGAGGAGAAAGAAGAAGAGGTAGCGAAAGAGTAAGGATTATTTTGAGGGAGAAAAAAAAAGATTGGGGGAAAAATAGGTGGGATGCTTTGTACTTTTTCAATCTCGAAAAAAAAAATCCTCATTGCTATCATCCCAAGTGGCCTTGAAGGCTGTCTTCTTTGAAGCTTTTGATTTTCTGTTTGCTTTTGGGCATTTGGTTGTGGTGTGACCGGGTTTACCGCATCTGAAGTAAACAATGCCCTTCTTCCCATTTTGTTTTCTTCTTTGGAGGAATTTTTTGAACTTCTGAGTCATGTACTTAATCTCCTCTTCATCTTCATCTTCTTCCTCAGATTCAATATGATTGCTTGAGGAGGCTTCGAAGGCAATGTTTGTTGGTTTGAAGGATTCATTCTTTTTGTTCCTCCTCCTTATTGCTCACCATCGTGATCTTATGCGTCATTAATGATCTGATGAGCTCCTTCATCTTCAAAGTTTTTACATCTCACGCTTCTTGAATGGTGATAACATTTGATTGTCATGCCCTTGATAGACATCTAAGAATTTTCCTAACCAACTCTTTGTTGGGATAAATTCTACCAAAGATTTTCAAACCATTAGTAATATTAGTAAAATGAGTAAACATATGGCTAATAGTTTCATCATTTTCCATGGCAAACAATTCATAATCATGTATAAACATACTTAATTTATTTTCTTTTACTTGATTAGTGTCATCATGTGTAATTTCAAGCAATTTTCAAATTTTATAGGCACTATTGCATGTTTGTATTTTATTAAATTCATCTATATTTAAAACACAATATAGAGTATTAATATTTTTAGCATTCATACTCAATTTTGGTTTATCACTATCATTATATTCACTATATAATTTTGGAACATCTATACTATTTTCAATTTTAAGCGGAATGAAATGCTCATTTTCAACAATGTTCCAAAAATCATAATCTAAATATTCAAAATAAATTTTCATCCTAAACTTCCAATATACATAATCATTACCATAAAAATATGGAGGTCTAGCTAGAGATTGACCTTTAACATGCATATTAAAAGCCATAATAAATTGTGCAACCAAATAATACAATCAATTTTATTCAAATAATTTTCAACAAGAAATTTAACCAAATATATGCAAATCAAACAAATTTAACCCATATGCACAATATTATATAAAAAGTTAATTAACCCGCTTTAATGCCACTTGTTGGACCATATGCACACCTAAGAGAGGGGGGTGAATTAGGCAATCTAACTTTTTCGTTCAATATTGTTATCTCTAAATCCTAAGTGATTAACACAAAATAATCATTCAAAACATATAAAAGTAAAGAGTTAAAGGGAAAAAGATGCAAACGGTTTGTTCACGCGGTTCGACGACTCCTCCTACGTCCGCGCTCCAAGCTTTCCACTTGGAGATCCTTAATCATCTAACCTCCTCGATTAATGATAATTGACTTCACGAGTGTCAACCAAACCTTTATAATGACTCTACTTATGGCGTCATCCTTTTCTTTTGACTATTCTTAAGACATCACCCTTTTGATCACAGATTGAGTACAAATGTGCAAAAATATAAATTACAACTTAGAATATAACTCTCAAAGGTATAATCTCAAGTTGAGGGTTGAAAAAGTTAGACCTACACACTCAATTTAAAAGAGAAATAATGAGGATAAATTTTGACAAAGCTTCGCTATGGTTTTTCTTTGTTAATTCTTTCAATGCAAAGTGCTTCTATTTATCAAACTACTCAACTGGTCGATCACCCTCTATTTGGTCGACTGCCTCCCGACCGTTGGAATATTACCGTTGTATTGTATAGTTGGAGCAGTCAACCATTTTGTCCCCCGTAGACCGCTTCTTCACATCTCATAAAATGGCTAGACTCTGTCCATTTTTGTGGTCAACCACTTCTGCACAGTCTACCACTTTTCAGCAGTTTCAGCATGTCAAGCAATCTGCCCAGTTTCCTGGCCAACTACTTCTCCTCTGGTCGACCACTTTTTTGCAAGTTAGAATTCTGGAGCTCTCTGCCTTAGGGGTGAATCGTTTCGGTTCGGTTTGATTTTTTACTGAATTAGAACTAAACCGAGTAGGTTCAGTTTTTGTTTTGAAAAATTGAAATCGAATCGAGGACAATGACAAACCGGACCAAAAATCAAACCTCGATTTCAGTTATCATCGGTTCAGTTTTGATTTGGTTTTGGTTGTTTTTCATGTCTTCAAATTTTGGTTTTTCAGTTCAATTATGAGGATTTGAGTTCGGTTTTCTTGGATGATGCTTCTTATTCACAATCCTGGATGATGCTTCTTATTCATAAATAAATTACTCTAAATTCATGCAAACCCAACATAATGGAAACCATGAAAATGAAGTCTTAATTACATTAAGATAGCACTAAAAAAATTACTCTAAATGCATTGCAGGAGAAATTTTTTCAATATCAAAATCTCACATAAGGTTGAAGTGGTTCGCACTAGTTAAGAATCTTTAAGAAAATGCTTGCAGCATAAAACGTTTTAGCAGTATTCCTGTCAAGAAATTCTCAAATAAATTGAAAAATCAAATGCTAAATTATGTCCTTCATAATGAATAACAAATGCAACCACATGAACAATAAATTAAGAAAGTAAATTAGCAGGCCAAAAGGAAGAGAGATCCCAAGTAGAAGAGAAATGATAACACATCAATTTTCATAAATACTAGAGTCCAGAATAACAGTGCTTAATCTAAAATGTTCAAACTAGACTTTGAGAAACTCAAACTAAGGGTCATCAAAGTGCTTGAGCAATTGTTGTTAAAATAAAACGTACAACAAATCAAAATGTGAAGGAAACTTGTCATGAAATCATATTTTATGATACATGCAAACCCAGCATAATGGAAACCACGGAAAAGAAATCTTAATTATTGACTCGCTCTTCTTAATAATGATTTTTGTAATTCCATCAGGCATCATGGACACCAATTATGTCATGAACCAAAGAACACAATACAAACCCATCAAAATTAGCAAAATTAATAAACTCTTGTTAATGCATTTGAATCAAAACTAACCTACGAGTTGCAAGTTGAAACTGTGTGTGTGAAGTAGCTAGTGAAACTTTGAGTTGCGACTTCAAACCTACGGCTGCGCTGGAGACCGGAGTGGACGACTTTGAACTTGAAAAATAAGGACCGTGAGCTGGCAGTATGTCGATTTGCTCTATCATAGGTGACGCCGTGACAGGAAAATCCGATTTCACAAATCTTGATTTCTGCCGAGATTTCGATTTCCCTGTGTCACTATGATTTTGATTTCGTGGTATCACAGTGATTCAATTTCCGCCAGGCACCGAGAGACAGTGATTTTCGATTTCGCAACGCGAACTCACTGTGATTTTGAATTTCAACCTAAAGAGCTAATGAAGTACACACTGAGTTTGTGTAGGGCACAATGCACAATGCACAGTCTTGGTTTTTTTTTAATATGGTCAGTTTGGTCGGTTCGGATTTGGATTTCTCAGTTCATTCCCCTCAAAACCGACAACCAAACCAAACCTAGGTTCGGTTCTGTTCTAACACACAAAATTGCCCTTATAAAACCCGAATCAAACAGATAAAAAATGTTTGATTTGGTTCGGTTTCCTAGTTCGAACCGAATCAATTTTCACCACTACTTTGCCTTGATTTTGGTCAACCACCCTCAGCCCTAGTCGACAGCTTCCCTTGTTCTGGCTCTTCTTCAGCCTGTCTGGTCGACCACCCCTTGGTTCAAAGTCGATCTCTACTTTGTGTTCTACCCTTATTAAATCCTCTAAGTTTCAATGATCAATACATAAACTATATGGACTTAGGTAAGCATGTTAGGGAGCAATAATACTCCTAGTAAATGTATTTTCAATAAAGAATAAACATATTTAATTGATTCAAACAAATGCATAATACATAACTTATTCAATACTTAATTAATCATCATCAAAACAAATATTCTAATGTCAATTAGGTTAACAATTCTGTCTAAGGAGATTGCTGAGAGTATTCTTTCCTAAGAATTATTTTAATCAGTACTATCTACGTTTATTTCTCAACTCTCCAAGAATTATCCTTATTTTTTTTCCCAACAAGTGATATCAGAGCCTCGTTATTATGGCAAGAAGAGGTGAAATTGAAAAATTCAACAAAAATAATTTCTCATTGTGGAAATTAAAAATGAAGGCATTATTATGGAAAGATGGTTGTGCTATAGCCATTGACGATAGACTGGCTACCGTTGAAAACAAAAAATGAATCAAAGCAAATGAGGATGTTGTCGCCAATTTGCATCTTGCTCTAGCATATGAAATTTTGTCAAGTGTCTCAAAAATGACAACTGCCAAGCAAATCTGGGATACGTTTACAAAATTATACAAGGCAAAGTTGTTGCATAATAAAATTTTCTTAAAAATAAAATTATATACTGTTCGGATGTCAGTGTCGACATCGGTGATGGACAACAGTTTAACACTCTTGACACGTTATTTTCTCAACTTACAGCAATGGAACACAAAATTGATGAGAATAAACGAGCAGAACTTTTACTTCAAAGTTTGTCTGATTCATATGATCACCTTATCATAAATTTGGTCAACAGTGCTGCAAAGACAACATTGATATTCAATGATATTGCAGTTGTAGTTCTTGAAGAAGAAAGCAGATGAAAGAATAAGGAACACTCTTCCGTGGAGGCCTTATCTGTAATGAGAGGGAGATCAAATTAATGTAAGGCTTCTGGAGCCAGCACGTCAGGAAGGTCAAAATCAAGAAGTAAAAGGAGTGTCAAGTGCTATCATTGTAGCAAAATGGGTCACATGAAAAAGAATTGTTAGAAGCTGAAAAATGAACAAAGCATAGAGAGTACCAAAGTGGAGACGAATAGTACGACTGCAACTGTCTATAATGGTAAAGATATAAATATATTTTAAGATGTTGTCAACCGCATGACTCATAAATCATATTGGGTGTGTGACTCAGGTACATCTTATCATGTTATCTCAAAGGCAGAGTATTTTACATCTTACACCAGTGGTAATTTTGGCATCGTTAAAATGAGAAACAATCACATTTTCAAAATAATTAGAAGAGGTGCCATCTATATCTAGACCAACACGGACTGTGAGTTGGTGCTCAAAGATGCCAAACATGTTCCATATATTATATTAAATTTAATACCAATCAGTGTTCTTGATAATGCCGGATACAAGAGCAAATTCAATGGCAGTAAGTGAGAGCTCAGCAAAGGCTCACTAGTTGTAGTGAGAGGAAACAAAGAATCCAGCTTATATGTGACTCGAGTGACCGTAAAAGAAACATCAGTAAATATTGCTCAAGATAACTCATCCATTGAGTTATAGCACAATCGACTTGGTCACAAGAGTGAGAACAGACTTCAATTGCTTGGCAAGAGAAAAAGTGTATCACATTTTAGAAATGAAGCTCTGTCAAGTTGTATTCATTGTTTGGCAGGAAAACAACACAGAGTTTACTTTCAGAAGAATTATGCATTAAGGAAATCAGATGTGTTAGAAGTCATCTATTCAGATATCTATGGCCCCATGTCAACGAAAACGTTAGGCAGTCCCCAATACATGGTCACATTCATTGATGATCATTCAAGAAAAGTTTGGGTTTATGCACTCAAGTCAAAAGATGAGGTGTTTCATGTTTTCAAACAGTTTCATGCTCTCACATAGCGAGAAACTGGAAAGAAGTTGAAATGCATTCGCACAAACAATGGTGGCAAATACATGAGATCCTTCGATGAATACTGCAAGGTACACGAAATCAGGCACGAAAGATCGGTTCCAAAGACTCCTCAACAAAATGGTGTTGCATAAAGAATGAACAAAACAATTGTGGAAAAAATACGGTGCATGTTATTGCATTCAAAACTTCCTAAAACATTCTAGGAGAAGCAATGACGACTGTAGTAAATATCATCAACTTGTCTCCATCAGCACCATTAAATGGAAAAGTGTCAAACAAACTATGGCTAGGAAAAGATGTCTCCTATTAGCATCTAAAGGTGTTTGGATGTAGGGCGTTCGTCCATATTCCCAAAGATGAGAGGTTCAAGCTAGATAGCTAAGCATATTCCTCATATACGGAAGTGATACATTCGAATATAGGCATTGAGATTTGGTTGACAAGAAGATTGTCAGAAGCCGAGATATTGTCTTCTTTGAAAATCAGACCATTGAAAACTTAAAGAAAGATGTCGAGATCACTGATGAGAATCTAGTAAGAGTTGATCCTGTGAAATCAACTTTTGACGAGCGAGATGTTGGAGGATCTAATGATCAAGCAACTGATGACATTGACCAAAGAGAAGTAGAGACTTCCCCTGAATCAGTAGCAGAACTCGAGCCAACAAAGCCAACAAGATATCGTCGAGCATCAAAAATATACTTTGTAAACAAGTATGTTATGATTACTAACGGCTATGAACTCGAGTATTATGAGGAAGCTATAGAGCATCCATAAAAGAAGAACTGATTGGATGCAATGCAAGATGAGATAAGATCATTGCATGAGAACTGTAATACCTGGATAAATTCCTCCATAAATAAAGAATTTTGTGGAATAAATGTGTTCCGTAATAGTGTAAGGTATAATTGAAATAATGTCATAAAAATGGGTATAAAATTTAGTTAAAGGAAGTAGTAAATTAATTAAAATATAAAATAATTAAAAAAAATGGCAGTGGAGGATGCCACGTAGTATCGATTGATCGACTGATCAACTGGTAATATTCAACGTTAGACCTGATCGACCAATTGCACATGATGAAAAATTATAGAAGTAGTGCAACGTTGGACCGGTCGATCAACGATCGACCAGTAATTTTCTAGCGATCGACTGCTCGCACACGAAACTATTTTTTTTTCAGCAACGTTTTTTTTATATATTGAGTGGTTGCACCACTTCACTCCACTCTCCCACTATGGAAGTTATTTTATGGGCACAACTCTTGAGTGGTTGCTCCATTTGGTAAATAAATAATGGAAATGGAGGTTATAAATAGAGAATGTGTTGTGTTGCCGAGGAGAAAGAAAGAGAAAGGGAGGGAGAGAGTATTATGTTAAGAAAATTCTGTGAAGTTGAGAGTGAGTGAGTGAGTGGGGTGGAGAGTGAGTTCGGTCTTCAAGAGGTGTGCTACGAAAATTTTATAAGGAGAAAATTTTGATTAAGGTAAGTGATAATTCCGTGTTTTTGGCCAAATGCGCCCTACACCACAAGTTTAGAGTATTGTTGTTTATGATTTTCGTTGATGGAAATATTAAAAGATTAATTACTGTTTCCTTTAGTGTTGAAAATAATTAAGGGTGGAATAGATTTGGTTCGGTTTTTGATCGAATTAAAACCGAACCAATTCGGTTTGGTTTTTATTTTAGAAAACCAAAACCAAATCGAGAACAATGAAAAATCAATCCAAAAACCGAACCTCAATTTCGGTTCTCATCTGTTCGGTTTCGGTTTTGGTTTGGTTTTTTTGTCTTTGATTTTTTTTGAATTCAGCTTTTCAGTTTTGTATTCAATTTTGAGGTCAATTTCTTAATTCTGTTTTTTCAGTTCTCTCGGTTTTCAAAACTTTTAGGCATCTACATAGCGTTGATCCCATGTGAAGATTCAATATTTTCATGGTGGACTGGATGTTACAGGAACTGATGGTTTTCTGGTGGGTCAGCTTCTCCTCACTTTGGTAAATCACCGAACAACGTCACAAAGCAGACAAATCCTAAGCTCTCTCATATCTCAAAGGCAGACAGATCCTAAGCTCTTTCATATCTTAAAGCAGACAAATCATAAGCTCTCTCATATCATAGATCTGATTTTCATTACATCTTAATGAGACTTTCAAGTCTTTCACATTGTAGCTGCCTCTCCATATTAATATAGAGCTTCCCTTGCCAAGGTCTCAGAACTCAATCACCCCTTGTGCCTGAACGTACTTTAGCAGTCAAACCTCATGCTGGAAGTACAATGTGTAACTACAAAATGTCATTAAATTTGAATACATTTTTTTTATCCATAAATCTAAGGATTCTAATACATTTTTTTTATCCATAAATCCAAGGATTCTAGTATTCAGACACCTTGACCAAAGTTTAATTCAGATTGATTTATAGTCTCATCCACTACTCTATATTAAATACCCTTCCAAATACTCATCTATTGATACCCATTTGTTCGAGTCTGACATAGGATCCTTCGATTCGACCTCTCCAAGCTGTCGTAGACCCAATTTAAAAATCATGAAAAATGCAGCTAACCAATCACTAACAACTCTCTAAAGAAAGCCAATCCAATTGTTTTATAAAGCAAAGTTCATAGAGTTAATCACCAATTTAAAGAGAATTTCTGATAAAAAAATAT
Organism: Begonia loranthoides; assembly: GCA_022433065.1. Classification (NCBI taxonomy): domain Eukaryota; kingdom Viridiplantae; phylum Streptophyta; class Magnoliopsida; order Cucurbitales; family Begoniaceae; genus Begonia; species Begonia loranthoides. The sequence goes on from CM039476.1 coordinate 426,139, forward strand.
AATCAAAGTAGCATCCCTTACGTTGAAGGTGTTGAGATTTGTGGGATTATACATTTTGAAACAGTCTTTTGATGAGGCAGCTGCATCTCCACATATTTGACAATCATGGCTAGCACAGATGAGCACAAAGAAGCATGTTTTTTTTTAAGTAATAAATATAAAAATTAAAGGGTTGACAGACCTCAAATGTGAAAGCCACATGCACTTTTATAATGCCATACATGAAACAATTATACAAGCTCTTAATCAATTCTTAATGAATTCACAGTAGGAAATCCAAACATGACAAATTTGAAATCCAAACATACATAACAAAATAATTAAACAATTATGCAAGTTTTTAAACAATTCACAATAGGAAATCCAAACATTACATAACAGAAAACATAATGAGATCTACAGAAATTGAAGGTTCCTCCAAAATCTACAACAAACAATAAAATCATGGTAACCTTTATTATTTTCATCTTAGCTTTCGACAGAAAGACTAACAGATAAAATCACATACACAATAATGAAAACAAACAGAACAAATTTTCCATAGTTATGGTGACTGGATAGTAATTTGTCGCTGAATCATTGTGTGTTGTTCAAATAATACATGTTCATGATGGGCAAAACAACCTAATGAAAGCAAACATAACAGAAAAAACAAATCTAAACATAACAACAAAATAATTAAACACAAATCTGAACCTCTGAACCCTGAAAATTGCACCGTGAGACTTCGACCTGCACTGGGGTGGAGACCGTAATGCACCATGAGAGTTCGAATCACCGATGTTCGGCAAGAGAGTCTGACTTTGAGAGAGAGAGAGAGTTCAAAGAGGGGTAGTTGTCGCCGATGTCCGCCTTCAGCTAAAGAGACTGAGAGAGACGGAGATGTTATCGCCGATGTCCGCCTTCGGCGTGTCGCAATGGTTTTGGCCTTCGGGAGATCAAGAGAGGTGCGGCTAGACCTAGAGAGACAAAGTGAAAGTCGAGAGAAACTGAGAGTGACGGGCAAGGGTTTTTTGTTTCTAAAAGTTATCGGGTCTGTTCGGTTTACCCGGTTCTAACCATCCAAAACCAAGAACCGAACCAAAAATTTCGGTTTGGTTATAACCTAAATTTTTTTTATTAATAGATTCGCACTGAACAGACCAAAATTGTTCGGTTTCGTTCGGTTATCCCGTTCAAACCGGACCAATTCTCACCCCTAAAAATAATAATGAATAAGTTTCCTCTTGTTAATATAAATGCTCTTGATGTCAAGGAATAAATATTGTACCATAAAATGATAGAAATAAATATTGCGTGAATAACAATAAATCCCTGGAAAATGGTTACTTGGCTTTGAAATAAAACATTGTGAATTCTTACTATTAATATTGGATTAATCTATTAAATCAAAAGAAAAGTCGAGAATAATGACTTGGTTCTAGTTCGTCATATTACATAATGATTAGATATGGTGGAACTTATTTCTTTGCGTGACATTGTTGTGAAATGCTTTGTTAAAAATCAAGATATTCATTATATTTCCCTGTAAAATTCTTCATGTTGTTTACCTGTTATTAATTGAGATGATAGATATACCTAGGATTTATTCTGTTGAATTTAAAGGTAATCCATATTGATATATTGTTAATAGAACATTGCTTGAATTATCACGCATCATGATTAAAAACAGTTAGAGATACCATGATAGGATTGGTATTCACACGCGAGAGAGAAACGAATTAATTGAAATTAGTGGGAATTGGAGGTTGGGGTGGTAGTTTCAGATGTAATTGAGAGACTCAAGATTTTATCCAATCCATCGTCGAGATTGTGACAGCCTATTCTGCCGAAGGTTAGATGCTGAGCTATTCTCCTTGTGGGAAATATCTTCAATGTCTCGAATAATTATTAGGTTGCGAGTAAAGAACAGAAATGGTGGATTCTTTTATGACATAATCATATATGAGCATGCATTATATTTTATCTTACCTTTTACTGGGTGTTATGGCTCACATAAGTAAAACTTGGATTTTGAACGGTTAATGCAACTTTTAAATTCAATAAATATTTTGTTGAACAATGAATTTTTGGTTAAAGTGTTAAAACTATGTTTTGAAATTGTTATTAGTTTTCGCTTTGTTTACTCTAATTTTCTTCCCTTCATATTTTTTTAAATAAATCAAAGAAAAAAAAATTTATTCCGCAAAAAATATTGTAAATCTTATTTTTGATAGTGAGATTTTTCTGGATTCGGTCGCCGTGGTTTTTTTTATTTGAGTTTCCACGTAAAATTCTCAGTGTCTATTTTTGTTATTATTTCTCTTACTTCTTTACTGTTAAATTATAACAGTGTGAGAAAAATATTCTTGATATTTTTTAATCATATCTACTATCGTTTTTATTACCAGTTAGTGGTGTAATTGTAATGTGTAAGTAAGCTCTGTGTAAGGAGACTGGATTTTAAGTGAGACCGTTGGTGACCCCTCCAACATTTTCTGGGAACTTACTTGGAAATGTAATTCCATCTAAGGAGATTGACAAAAACATTCTATTTTGGAAATTATCCTAATCAATACTATCCACGTTTATTTCTCAACTCTCCAAGAATTATCCTTATTTTTTTTTCCAACATAACAATGTATAAAAACTGAGTAGAAAACGTTCAGTATGATAAGTGCTAAAACATTTCACTATAATATTGTACATACATAAAATAGACTACTACTGAATAATATGAAAATCTCAATGAAAATGGAGCCACTTATATGCTCTAGGTACACTGTGTCATAAGCATAAATCTAACGCCTTAAAATTCATTTTCCCCAAAATTTTAAACCCTAAAACTTTTTTCCAAATTGATTGAAAAATTAAATTTGATTAAATCGTTATAAAAATCCTAATTAAAAATATGTGAATCCTCGGTAACATCAAAATTGTTAATTAAGCGGAAGAAAATCTATTATTTATTATAAAATGTCTGTTTAAATCATTTTTACTCAAAACATTCAATAACTTTATTAAATAAAATAATATCCTTGAACAATGAAATTAAAATGTGAAAATAGGGATAGAATTCATCTATTAACAATATTAAATATAAAATAAACTTCAAAACTTTATTAATAGACATATATAAAAGTGAGTTTAATAAAATATTTAACTGCAAAATATCCATAAAAGGTTAAATTTCCAACAAATTTTTTTATTTATTAAAAACAATTATAAAACTAAATAGAAAATTAAATATGTTCCTCTAACCCGACAATATCCCCTCTGTATGCTCATCTACCTCTAGAACATTCTCGATCAGTGTCATTTCCTCTTCAGTTAAAAATTCACCTACATCACAAAATTAAATGTGAGATAAACTCAATAAGTAAAAATATGTGCATGAGTGAATTATCTGTATACATTACTAAATTTTCATACTTAAAAGTTACATACTAGTTGAAATTCATTTTTCAAGCTTACCATGCGTTCAGACTTTTAGAAAACCAACAATTTTTTATCCTCATAAGATTTCATCAGTCATCTAAAAAATATAACATGTTTTCCATCAATTTTTTCTGATTCTTGCATTCATATTTGCATACAAAGATGACTTGCAAATTTTATTTTTCTTCAATCCTATGTCAATGTCTAATCATATATGTCCAAATAAAATATCAGGATTTAAATAATAGAATAAATTTATAGAAAATAAATTAAATAATACGCTTTGTTATGTAAAGCTGATTACCAAAACGTTAAAAAACTGGTGTATTTACTTACTTAGATTCTGAGATAATAGGGTTTTAGGGATTTTCCAAGCCTTTAAATAATCTACCATGCCTAAAAAGATTATTCAAAGTTAAATTTTTTCTTAAAAAATATATTATTTGAATGAAAAAGATATAAATTCCTTACTAATAAAATCATATGTTGACTAGAGTCGAGTTTGGATCGATTCCGAATTTGGATTGATTCCAGTAGTCTGAGAGAAATCTAGTTTAACAGGCTCAGGTTCAGTTCGGCTAGCTCTGTCTGGTCTAGTTCAGTTCGGCTGGCCCGGTTCAATCTGGTTCGATTGGCTGGTTAGATCCTGTCCAATTCAGCTGATTTGGTATGGTTCAGGTCTGAACCATTTTCTTCTTTTTCTCTCTAGTTCTCCTCCTTCTTCGCATTGCGCATGGCCAAACACACAGGTAATGTGTTGCGCGATGAATGAATGTGGATTGCGCTGGAGAATCTTCTGATTCAGTCAAAGAGTGTTGTCTGAACCCTCTATTGAACGCTCAACAAACGTGACGTGAAAGATAAAGAAATTCGACTAGTGTATGATGGTAGAGAGTTGTTCTACTAGTGTCATGAGGTCAACCTTTAGCTTCCTCAGTGGTTTTTGATCGAGTATGAGCAGCAAGCAGTGGTTGGAAGATTGAGGTAGAGAAGTTTTTGGAGCTTTTCAGAGGTGAGTTCTTCACATCTCGGTGACCTCCAACTTATAGAGGAGTTTTCCAGCAAAAGGCTCATAAAGATCCAAGTTGGTTTTAGATTCTTCTCAATAGATTGAAACTGTTGAGTTGAGAAAATCCATATCAGCTCATATTCTTCATTGAGCTAGAGAGATTTTAGGGTTAAAAAATAAGATTAGGGTTTGAAATTGGATGAGTTGTTAATTTGGGGGAAATTGATTTCCTTAATTCAAATTGAAAAAAATTGCAAGCCCTAATATGTTACAATCCCCCATTCTAAAAAGAAATTTTGTACTCGAAACTTAAATATTTCCTAAATAGTTCTGGATGGACCTTTATCATTTTCTCTTCTCTTTCTCAAATTGTTTTCTCTACGTTCTGATTTCTCCATAATACTCTTACAAGTGAAAATTTCTTATTCCTCAATTTTCTGTCTTCCGAAGCCAGAATTTGAATCGACCTTTCTTCATATGACAAATCTGTTGACTTAAAAGTCTAAATATGTTAATTGTGATAATGAATATGATTAATTGATAATATAATTATAAGTTATTATATTGAAAATACCTTGAAAAATAAATATTTAAATATACTAACGTGTTTATTAAGTTCATGCAGTAAAGGATAAAACTATAGAACTCAAAGTTAAGGAAGTTCATTTTTGAGTACTTCAGAAACAAAAATGTATGAAGCAGTTGTCCATTCCAGAGGGACGTTTTCACATGCAGATGTCCGACCAGTACTTCAGAAGCAAAAATGTGTAAAGCGGTCATCCAGTCTAGAGGGATGTTTACACATGCGGACATTCGACCAGTACTTCAGAAGCAAAACTATATACGAAGTGATCGTCCAATTCAGAAGGACATTTGACGTGCGAACGTCCAACCTTTGAAGAATGAATGAACTTTCACTAATGCGGTTGACCACAAACAGAAGGTGAACGACCGCCATGGCAGCCCGCAATATTGATTGTGGACGTCCAGCTCTTGTTTTCGTTGTGTCTAACGGATCTCCAACGGATATATTGCGGACACCCAGAACATTGACAGCAGATGCCCAAGCCTCGAGAGTTTAAGAAACTATAAATAGAGTCACTTTCAAATTTGAAAGAAAACAAGAAAATAATCCACACCAAAGTATTGCCACCTTTATTTTCGACATTTCTCTTCAACTCCTTAGTACCTAGCCTATCCCTCTCATCCCTTAACTTGAGATTACATCCTTGTGAGAGATTAGGTACCCGAGCTTGTACTTCATTGGCTAAAATTTTCTATACATTCTACTGTGAGATATTTGAAGGGTGACACCATGTAACAGTCATTGTAAGGTTTGATTGACGCCCAAAAATTCAGTTGGATATAACTGGGGAGGTTATAGTGAAAAGGAAACTTCAAGGGGGAGCCTTGAAACACCGGCGTAAAATATTTATAAATCATTCCAATATCATTTTCAATTTCTTTTTACAAAACGTCAGTCACCTTACAAGTCAAATTGGTTGTAACAACTTCAAGCGCTCCTCACAAGTATGCGCCATCAACTGTCTGGTTAATAATGAGTCTCGTCGTACAATTTCATTTACCTACATCACAATATTCATTTATGATTCTAACGCTCAGTAAGTAATGAATGATATAAACATAATATGCACTTTTCATAAAACGTATGCATTTCAATTTTCTATCTTTTCTTCTTCTTGACATTGGGGCACGATACCAACGCTAAAAATCATAGGGAGACAAGACCGCCAAAGCTCCAATGAGAGTATCAATCACCCAAAGCTCTACTGGTACCGAATCATCAAAGTTTCTTACGTACTTTCATTTTCTTCTCATCTTTCTTAATGAAAACATATGCATGTAAAATATTTTCATCATTTCCTGAAAAACATGATGCATGTATAATTATAACATAACCTTGAGAAATAATAAAATCTCGCATCCTCGAATAACACATTATCATAATCATAACTTCACTATCAACACAATATTATCATAACTTATCATAAATTAATATCGTCCTAGTATCTTGTGATGCATTAAATTATGATAAATTAAACTAATTAGATTTTCAAATCTTCTAACTAGATATAATTCAAAATTTAGTTCTCATTCTCATGATATCCAATTAACCATAATATCATTTTTTAATAGTAACAATAAAATTACCTATTATATTAAATGCTACTAAAATAGAATCTAAAAATTTAATCAAAATTTTCCATTTATTCACACCAAAATTTGATTATTTTTTTAAAGTTCAATAAAAGTTTGGTTCGACTTGATTATGTAACGTCTCCAGTTCTCATAATACAATATTGTTCGCTTTGGCCCAAAACTCTCACGGATTTGTTCTTGGGTTAACAAAAAATGCATTGTACTAGGTAAGAAAAAAAAACTCTACTTATAAATCATGCATTTTTTACTCTCCCAAGCGATGTGAGATTATGCACCTCTACTAGTATGGGTTAGATGTTCACTTGGGTCATTCTCTCTCTCTCTCTCTCTCTCTCTCTCTCTCTCTCTCTCTCTCTCTCTCTCTCTCTCGCT